>SJYX01014367.1:218286-291693 GCA_006410675.1 Oreotragus oreotragus
GCCTTGGGAGCAGGTCAGCAGCTGGAGGATCATTTACCTCTATTGCCAGAGTCCTGGGCCTGGGTTCGGGGTGAGAGGGGCCAAAGGAAGCCTGAGCAGCAGCTAAGAACCCCATGCGGGGTGCCTGGCTGCCTACTGGACGCTAGTAGAAGACATCCTGAGGTCAGATGCTCAGGGTCCTTGGCTCCCAAGTAGTCTTTTGTGGGCACACAAAGGCTATTTGTGCTCTAGAACCAGTAGAAGACCCGATCTGTCAGCATGAGAAATACCCAGAGGTATAAGACACACTTCAGTTTTACAGAGTTGTTTTTAAATATTTCAACTATATAGGAAAACATTATTTTATTCATATAAATACAGGATACAGTATTGTGCATCCATAAGAAAATAATACCTTTTGTTTATTTGGTTATTTGGTCGACTGAGAGAATTTCACTTTCACTTTCACTTTCCAAATAACTCTTTCAAGGCAAATTTATTGGGGGCTTCCCTGGTGGCTCAACTGGTAAAGCATCCACCTGCAATGCAGGAGACCCGAGTTCGATCCCTGGGTTTGGAAGATCTCCTGGAGAAGGGAAAGGCTACCCACTCCAGTATTCTGGCCTGGAGAATTCCATGAACTGGGTCACAAAGAGTCAGACAGGACTGAATGACTTTCACTTTCACTTTTGGCTAAGTCTATTGGAAGTCTTTGCAAGCTTCTCCAGCAGATATCCCTAAATAAAAGGCCTAATATCGCAGAACTCCAAAAAAAACTTCGTATCTGAGGATGCAGTCTGTAGCAGAAGTACACTTAAATCTACAACAGAAAGGGAATTATCTAAATTCTATGTTCATCTGCATGGTCTCTGGTTTTTTGGTAAGAAGAGAAATGCAAAGCTTTCCCCTTGGCTAAGATGTGTGTTGCCACGCTGTGCCACTAGAGGGTAGCACGACCCATTATTTTACATCTTTGTTCCTACTTTGAATACGCAGCCCTAAAACCAATGTGTTAGACTCACAGGGAAACTTGTATGTTGCTATATGCTGTATGTATTATATGTAATACAAAATTCATTATATATGTGTTATATGTAATGTATAAAGTAGTATACATGATATAAAACATAATCAAATGATATACTGTGTATACAGTATATATTTCAGTTCAGTTCAGTTCAGTCGTTCAGTCGTGTCCGACTCTTTGCCACCCCATGGACCACAGCACGCCAGGCCTCCCTGTCCATCACCAATTCCCGGAGCTTGCTCAAACTCATGTCTATCGAGTCAGTGATGCCATCCAACCATCTCATCCTCCGTCATCCCCTTCTCCTCCTGCCATTCTTCACATCAGGTGGCCAAAGTATATATTTGGGGAGAAAGTAAAGAATGTATCTTGTGCACAGGTAAATAAAGTAATTCTCACTGGAGCATAAATAATTCAGTTGGAATTCACAGTTTCAAAGCAAAAAGAAAGCAGTATTGCTTAAGGTCAAGGAAGGGATAGGTGTATGACAGCCTTCCCACCAGAAAATTCCAGAAAAGGTTTAGACCACCTAAAAGGTTAAGTGGCCGCTGATAGGCTGGTGGAAGGAAAGGCAGGCTGAGAGTCATAGGATATACACCTGCGAGACGCCCAGTCTAAATCAGAAAACATGACACCAAAAGCCAGAGGCCAGACAGGGGAGATGGCACGAGTGAGCCTGGGTCTCCAGCTGAGTCCAAGCTTTGAGAGAAACCAGAGCAGGAGCCCAGGTTATAAGCAGCAGCAAACAACACTCCAAATAACTCAGGGGGTCATGCATTCAGAATCTCAAAAATGTGACTTTAAGTCCATTTCCAAAATGAGACCAGGAGTGGCAGAAAGGAGATTAAAATTCCAGCTTGTTCAGACTTTCTGAAACATAAAACCCTGAATGTTTGGGGGCAAATCATCCAGAAAACATCTCTGTCAGCTTCCAACATCCTCCTCTGGAGCCAGGATGGGAAGCGCTGTAAATAAAGATTTCAAGATTTCCTGAATCTTGAAGCTAGATGTGAAGGATGGTTCCCAGTGAGTGCGTTTGCCACAGTCAGGACTAAAGTCACCTTCTGCACTGCCCACGAACATGCAATGCCTGCATCGTGCTTTCCCAAGAATCATTTCATTTAATCCCCATCACAGACCTGTGGGTGGGTGTTAACATCATACCCATTGACCAGTTGAAGAAATGGACTCAGAGAGCTTAAGCCACTTGCCCAAGGTCACAGTGAGTGAAGGTGCCAGCACTCACATCTGAATTGCCTGTTCTTTCTACCACACTTGCTGCCTCCAAGCAGAAATATTTTTCTAAGAGCCAGTAGGTATATAAGAAGGCAAACTACAAGAAAAGTAAGAGATTCATATATATATATATATTAAAAAGAAAACAATCACAAACAATGAAATTTTGCCATTAGCCAGTGGGAACCAGGGGTCATGGAGAGACATAGAACAGGACCAAGGGGGGAAGGACCATAAAGAAGGCAGAACGACAGAGAATTGAAGCTTTCAAACTGTGGTGCTGGAGAAGACTCTTGAGAGTCCCTTGGACAGCAAGAAGATCAAACCAGTGAATTTTAAGGGAAATCAACCCTGAATATTGGAAAGATTGATGCTGAAGCTGAAGTTCTAATACTTTGGCCACCTGATGCAAACAGCTGACTCACTGGAAAAGACCCTGGTCCTGGGAAAGATTGAAGGCAGGAGGAGAAGGGGACAACAGAGGATGAGATAGTTGGACGGCATCACCGATGCAATGGACATGAACTTGGGAAAACTCTGGGAGATGGTAGGGGACAGGAAGGCCTGGCATGCTGCAGTCCATGGGGCTATGAAGAGTCAGATATGACTTGGCATCTCAACAACAACAAGGCGAGAAGGAAGGATTGGATTCTAAGGCAGGAGGAAGGAGGAAGGTGGGCACTAAATTCCAGATGGTCACTCTACAGCAGATGCTGAGGATGGCCAAAAGTAGCGGGGGAGTCGTTGCTCAGCCAAGGAAGGGAACCAAGAATAATGTCTGGGGCATAATGAGAGCTCAATAAACAGCTGTGGAATGAATGCAGGAACAAGATTGGCTTCTCAGCTACTTTAATGGCAAAGGACTGCAGTAGGAGTAGGGGGCTTCTGGGAGCTGAACAGAAACAAAGAAATCGAGAGCATCCCAATTAGGATTCTCTCCTGCGCTGCACAAAGCTCCCTTCTTAGACTAATGACCTAAGCCTGAGTCTCTGTCTTGAAAGGTTTCCAGCTGGTCAGAGAGCAGTGAGGATTTTTTCTGTCCATGGAGGAACTACCAGCAATTCCAGAGGCCAGGCCCCGGGCCACAGTATTCCTTGAGGTTCCTGGAGGATGAGTCATGACTGGGGCCTCCATCCGGCTTGAAAAGCGAGCAGTGCAATGCGGGATACTGGGTGTCACGCTTCTTGAGCCACGTTTGGTTCTGTTTCATTCCAGAGATGACGAAATGAATGAAAGCAGCCTGGGATTTGCTGCTTCTCCCATCCCTCTTGTACCTTTTTTGCTTCAATGTGAGGAAGAAAGAGAGAGAGAGATGTGTCTTTAACAGTAAGAAAAAAATCATGCATCCACCTGGAGGGCAAGTGAAGGAGGAAAAAAAGTGATAAATGTGGGAGGGATGTCCAGAGAGGCTGGTCTCATAAGAACATTTGTAGTGTCTTCTGGAGGACTGCTGATCACACAGCAGGGAAGCCCTGCTTTGTGTGTGTGTGTGTGTGTCTGTGTCTGTGTGTGTATCACTCAGTTGCATCCAACTCTTTGCAACCCCATGAACTGTAGCCTGCCAAGCTCCTCTGTCCACAGGATTCTCCAGGCAAGAATACTTGAGTGGGTATACTGGAGTGGGTAGCCATTCCCTTCTCCAGGGGATCTTCCCAACCCAGGGATCAAACACAGGTCTCCTGCATTTCAGGAAGATTCTTTACCATCTGAGCCACCAGGGAAGCCCTCCGGAGCTCATATTCTTCACAATTTCCATCAGGGAGGATCAGATGACCCGGAGACAAGAGCTCCCCAATCTAGTTGCAGCCAAGCAAGTAGCTCATCAAGGACCACAGTCGTCGTGGGTTTTGCCTCTCCACCACCTTCTAGTCCCTTGGGAGACTCATCCCTCCCTCGCTCCCTGAGGTGTCTTGGGGCTGTCACATCTGGAGGGACGTCTCAGGCTCAGGCTGCCCTTTCAGAGAGATCCCTCATTTCAGATTTCTTCTCTACAGAACATCTGTCAGAAATGACCCAAGCAAGGCCAACAGTGGTCTTGCCCATATGAACAATAAAATATATGAACAGTAAGACTCCAAATTTCTCCTTCTCCAGAGGTTTCTAAGCTGGAAGAATGTGAGTCTAACCTGCTGCCAGCCATCTTTCTGTTACTCAAAGACAGTTCTCTAAAAGCAAAACCAGAGAGAGGAAAGAGCAAAAAAGGCAACAAGGTAAACTCCTGCCCACGTAATTTATGTTCCTGGATCCAACGAGTCTTAAGCAAGTCAACTCTTGGGCTTTCCATTCACATGGGTAAACAATCATCCTTTGTCATTCAGTCTAGTTTGGGTTTGGTTTCTGCAGCTTACAGACAAAGCACTAATTCGCTTTACCCATCTTCTGTTTCTGCTCACGTTATAGTCTTTCTCTCTCATCTCTACACACTGAACCCTAAAGGCTTTTAAGTCCCAACTCAAATGCCACCACCACATCCTCCTTGAAGCCTTTCTTGACCTACTCTTGTATCAACTCACCTCTCCCACCTTGACAGGCCACTGACACTTTATCTGTACTTTTCTGTGTCCATCAGAATGACACTCAGCTGCAGGAAATAGAAAGCTGATTTACAACAGCTTCCAGTCAGTTCAGTTCAGTCGCTCAGTCATGTCTTTGCGACCCCATGGACCACAGCACGCCAGGCCTCCCTGTCCATCACCGACTCTCGGAGTTTAACCAAACTCATGTCCATTGAGTCGGTGATGCCATCAACCGTCTCATCCTCCATCATCCCCTTCTCCTCCTGCCCTCAATCTTTCCCAGCATCAGGGTCTTTCAAATGAGTCAGCTCTTCGCATCAGGTGGCCAAAGTATTGGAGTTCTTCAACATCAGTCCTTCCAATGAACACCCAGGACTGATCTCCTTTAGAATGGACTGGTTGGATCTCCTTGCAGTCCAAGGGACTCTCAAGAGTCTTCTCCAACACCACAGTTCAAAAGCATCAATTCTTCAGCACTCAGCTTTCTAGTCCAGCTCTCACATTCATACATGACTACTGGAAAAACCATAGCCTCGATTAGACGGACATTTGTTGGTAAAGGAAAAACCATAGCCTTGACTAGACAGACCTTTGTTATCTGCTTTTTAATATGCTGTCTAGGTTGGTCATAACTTTCCCTCCAAGGAGTAAGTGTCTTTTAATTTCATGGCTGCAGTCACCATCTGCAGTAATTTTGAAGCCCCCCAAAAATAAAGTCACCGCTTAGGGATGTATTTTTCTCACACAACAAGAAGTCTCAAGGAAAGTAGCTTCCAGTTGATTGAAAGGTCTCACAATATCCAGGCAACAGCTCGACAAGAGGCCTTTCTCTTGGATTCACTGCCTCGTGGTTGCAAGATGGCTGCCACACATCTGGGCATCATGTTTGCTTTCCAGGTAAATCGTTTTTGCTTCCAGCTTCTTCTCCTTTTTTGCCAGGAAAACAAAAGTTTTCCTGAAACCCACCAACAGGCTTCTACTTAATAATTCATACCCCCAAACTGCATCACCAACCACTTCTAGTTGCAATGGAGGGTAGGAAATAACACTATAATTCCCCAGACTATAAAGTAGATGAGGAAAAGGAGAAAGAAGTTAATAATGGCTCTTAGGCCAGCCTTAGAAGAGGATCTGCCCTATATTCTTAAGGCCCTGGTCATATTCATCTTTTTTATTATTCTCTTTCACATGCTCAGCCCTGAACTCTCTCTGGAAGGGACTGAGTTCTCAATCACTGAACCACTCCCAGGGCCCAGTACATAGCACTTTGGTACATCTGTGCCCAGTGAGTGTGAGTGCTGGCTCTTGGGACCTCCCAGCAGGCTGAGCAGATGTGTGGCTGCAGTGGGGTAATTAAATGTACTTCTTCTTTGATCTCTGAGCTCTCCTGTTTGAAATTCATCTGGTTGGAGTGGAAAGATTTTGGGGACATGTGTTTCTGTGCCTAAGCATCGGAAAGGGTTAACACATTTCTATTTCAGGTCTCTGTGATCAAAAAAGGTTGCCTGGCAGGAGTGTCTATTTGGTGCCTTAAAGGCAAGAAATTGTGGAAATTAAGAATCAGTTCTCTCTCTCTCTCTGAGTATCCCCTTGATATAGTTAGAATAAAAGCAGTGGTGACATTGCCAATGACCCAGATGTTGGAGAAACCCTGGACTAAGCCGTAGAGGCCCTTGCCTTCAAATCCTATAATATTGCATTAACACGGGCTCAACCTGCAGAATTGGATTTAAATCCAGCCCTTGAATTCTTGCCCTACCTCGCCTCTTCCTCACACCTAATCTCATTTTGTCCTCAGAGCATTGAAAATAACGGTAATGTGGCTGCCACGGAAAGTGACTGTGTGAGCGTTTTTTACATTAGAAAGGCTCTTAATAAAGTAAAAGTGCTTTGAGTGCAGAAGTCTCTTCCTTTACATTCCTCCTGCCTGGATAATAGATGACATGTGGCCTGCTGGGACAGAGCGGCTGGGACAGCTGCACCACCTGCCCCCAAGCACAGCACAGCACAAGGGTGTACGTGTGTGCTGGGTTGGTGGATACAGATTTACGCAAAAACACAGCACGGCAGGAAGTCAAGGTAGGACCATCTTTATGACCAAACATTCTCCTCCACCTTCATTCATACCTGTCAGTAAAATAAAAATTAACAATAATAATGGCAGTGACTATTTATTGAGCACTTAAGACATGCCAAGAGCCTTGCATGCTCAGTCTTGTTCAATCCTCTTGACCTCCCTAAAGGCTAGGTACTATCACGACTCCCATTTTACAGGTGAGGGAATTGAGGCTCAAAGAGGTAATGTCACAGAACTTCCCTGGTAGTCCAGTGGTTAAGACTCTGAGCTCCCAATGCCGGAGTCATGGGTTTGATCCCTTTTCAGGGAACTAGGATCCCGCATGCCACATAGGGTGGTCAAAAAAATTATAAAATAAACTAATTGTTTTTAAAAAGAGGTTATGCCACTTATCTAGTATCATACATTCTACTACTGTCTGAGTGTGGGAGATCCCACACTCAGACCAGAGAAAGCCCCCCATTGCCTGGACCCCCTCCATGTTAGTGTTGGGCAGTGGTTCTCAGCCAGGGTTGGTGGGAACTTTGGGGACCCCATCCCAGACCACTTAGATCTGAACCCCTGAGTATGAGGCCAGTGCATCAGGGTTTTTGGCTCCCAGCTGCACTCCAGATGAGGTTGAAAAGCCACCACACCTAACCGGCTGTTTGACTTTCTGACATGATCAATCTGTCCTGACAACCTCCCCAGCGGAGGAACCAGTGATGCAAACACGTGGCGTGAACTCTGTGATAGACCACAGCACAGACAGACCTGGGCTGGTGGCACAGGGCCCAGAGCTGGCTGCTCTGAGAAGTGCCCCGATATCCTGCAGCTAGACCCTTCCCCCACTGGTCTGTCGATTCATCCAATAAGCATTCATCAAGCACCTATGAAGTGTCAGGCTGTCAGCTGGAGAGGGAGGAAGAAAGAAAAAATGTTCCTTCCATCCAGAGGAATTATTTTGCCACTCTCTGCCCTCCATCCATTTATGATCTAACCGAGGATAGCAGCTGGAATTAGAAAAACAGTCGCAGCCCCGTGTACGTCAAGTGTCAGATGACTGGCCCAGACCAGGAGGATTTCAAGTGTTCTAACAGGGGAGTGACCCTCAAGGTCAAGAGGCTTCATGTAAGGAAGGATTTTGGCTTTGCAGTGTCAGTGCATCCTTCCCAAGGGGCTGGAAACCTAACGTATATCAGCAGGTCCAGGAGAACCCACCTCATCCCAGGTCCGTTCAAGCCTGAGCAGGGCTAGCAGCTCGAGCCTGTGAGCCAGCTCCCACCATGGACAGGAGGACGCTGATGGGAGAGAAGGACACCAATTCAGAAAGGCCAGCCATCCTTGACAGGTAACAGCAGAGCAGCCGGCATCTCCTGCCCCACCAGATCCCCTCGGCAGGCATAAAGACCTGGCAAAACAAAGACACCGGTCCCTTCCTCCCAGAGCCAGTGGGAAGGTCAACCGTTACTATGACCACCAGCGCCACCATCATTGATGGGGCAGTGTTCCCACTTCACTCACTTCTGTTTTTTTTATTGAAAGATAAAAATTATAGTTGATGTTCAAAATTACATAATTTACAGAAATACAATGTAGTGACTCACAATTTTAAAAAGTTATACTCCATTTATAGTTAGTGTAAAATATTGGCTATATTCCCTATGTTGTATAATGTATCTTTGTATCTTATTTTATACCTAATAGTTGATACACCCTAATCCCCTTATCTTACCCCTCCCCCTTCCTTCTCCCCTCTAATAACCAGTAGTTTTTTCTCTATGTATTTTTTCTTTTATATTCAGTAGTTTGTTGTATATTTTAGATTTTACATGTAAATGTAGATTTGCTTTTCTCTGTCTGATTTATTTCACTTAGCATAATACCCTCTAAGTCCACCCACGTTGTGGAAAATGGCAAATTTTCATTCTTTTTAACTCTGAGTAGCATTCAGTTTTACACACACATATATACATATACGTCACATCTTCTTTATCCACTCATCTGTTGATGGACACTTAGGTTGTTTTCGTATCTTAGCTATCGTGAGCAATGTGGCTCTGAACATTGGGGCGCCTGTATCTTTTCAAATTAGCGCTTTTGTTTCTTCAGATCCATACCCGGAAGTGGAATTGCTGGGTCATATAGTAGTTCTGTTTTTAGTTTTTTGAGAAATCTCCATATTGTTTTCCACAGTGGCTACATCAATTTACACTCCCACCAACAGTGGACAAACCACTTCACCTACATTTTGATCTCCGTGAAACCACACAACAATGATGGGAAAGGTGTCATTATTGTACTCCATTTTCCAGAGAAGAAAAACTGATCCTCTAAGAGGTTAAATGGTTTTCTCAAAGTCGCGTAACTAACTAGGACAACAGACTCAAGCCCAGTCCTGTCTGATTCCAAAGATCCTCCTCTAAACCAGGACACAACACACAACAAGTGTTTGTAACCTGGAGTCTGAGTCTGGCATGGGGTCTGTGGGTAGGATTTAGGGGTCTGTGAGCTTGGATGGGGAAAAGCTATATGCTTACTCAGCGGCATCTTGGTGTTGGCGATGCAGATGGACAATGGTAATCATTGGCCCCTACAGGAATGCTTCTGCCACTGATATTTTAAATTGATGGTGCATGATGATAATAAAAGCTAGACTGACTTCAATTTTGTTATTGATTTTCTAAAAACCATGTACCCTTTATATCCGCACTAATTAAAATTTAGCATCTCTCTAAGTTATAAATTTAGGCATACCCCATCCACTGTATGGATACATTAATAGTGTGCATGCTCAGTCATTCAGTCATGTTTGACTCTTTGCAACCCCATGGACTGTAGCCCACCAGGTTCCTCTGTTCACGGGATTTTCCAGGCAAGAATACTGGAGCAGATTGCCATTTCCTACTCCAAGGATCTTCCCAACCCAGGGATCAGGCTCACATTTCCTGCATATCTCCTACATTGGCAAGTGGATTCTTTACTACTGAGTCACCTGCTGCTGCTGCTGCTGCTAAGTCGCTTCAGTCGTGTCTGACTCTGTGCGACCCCAAAGACGGACAGCCCACCAGGCTCCCCCTGGGGTTACCTTATTAACAGTACCTGTGATTTCTGTCACCAATAGAAATTTCAGGTATTTTGTACCATATTACAGTTGATGCAGGCATCTCCCAGGTCCCAGGATATTGTTTACTTACACCCATTGTTATCTCAAAATTATGGTGGTTATAAGACTGCTGCTAGGGACTTACCTGGTGGTCCAGTGGTTAGGAATCTAGCAGGCAGTTTGGAGAACACAAGTTTGCTTCCTGGTCTGGGAAATAATGGTCTTCCCTGATGGATCAATGGTAAAGAATCTGCTGCAATGCAGGAAACCAAGGTTCAATCCCTGGGTTGGGAAGATCCCCTGGAGGAGGGCATGGCAACCCACTCCAGTATTCTTGCCTGGGAAATCCCATGGACAGAAGATCCTGGTGGGCAGTCCATGGGGTCACAAACACGACTTAGCAACTAAACAACACCACCAATATCCCACATGCCACAGGGCAGCTGGGCCTTCACACCACAACTATAAAGTCCATGCACCCCAACGAAAGATCACACACGATGCAACAAAGATTTTGCATGTTGCAACTAAGATCCAAGGGAGTCAAATACATAAATTTTTTTTAAAAAAGACTGCTAATAGACTTGCCTTTGTGAAAATTATCATTTTTTAACTGCTAAAAAGAAGACTACTGCTAGATCTTATTTAGTGAGCAATACAGAAGATTATAGCTGTTACTACATTCACAGATTTGGTTTCGTTTTTTAGTGGTGGTTTGTTTTATAATTTTAAGTATTATAAAAGGGTTTCCTGGGTTCTGTCAGACTCAAAAAATATGAGAAGTACTTGCTACCCATTCTCATAGGTAAGTGCACTATTTAAATACTAGAAATATCATAATCTTTGGGCTATTTTACTTTTCATGTACATGTCTTATTTCCCCAAATAAATTGCCAGCTCTCAAGAGCGTGGATTATGGATCTTCCCCATGGCTCAACAGTTAAAGACTCTGCTGCCTCTAGTACAGGAGACACAGCAGACTGGAGTTTGATCCCTGGGTGGGGAAGATCCCCTGAAGGAGGAAATGGCAACCCACTCCAGTATTCTTGCCTGAAAAATCCCTTGGACAGAGGAGCTTGGTGGGCTACAGTCCATGGGGTCACAAAGAGTCAGACACGACTGAACATGCACACACAGATGAGAGTGTGGATTAAGTCACATAGTTCTTTATTTCTTCCACAGACCCTTAAAAGATATTAGTCACTCTACTACTGATTGTTGATTGACTAGTAGAACTCCTGGAAGTTTCCACAATCTAAAAACCCAGTTGCATTTTCCGTGAGATGAATAATATGACAGGAGAAGGAAAGGTATTGAGAACAAATCTTCCGTATAAACTGGCAAACCCTGGGGATAGGGTGTCAGATCTTGCTTCTTATAAACTAAATATAGCTAAAGAAGAAAAAGGTCCATTGGAATTTTCCATCAAGGTTGACAGAGTAGGGCAGAGGGCTCAGGTGTCAAAACAGACTCAAGCTGGGAAAATAATCCTGGGAAAGGGCATCATTTTTTTTTACTTACTAGAAGGCTTATAAAATACCGCCAGACAGCCTGGGATCCTAGTATTTTAAAGAACCCTGCTCTGCACAGAACACACAGAGCCAAAGGGGGTTCTGGGGCCCTCAGTTGTAGCTGATGCCAAAGAGACTCTGGTATCACTGTTTGATAATAAATATTTTGGACTGCATGGTATAAAACAACCACCATCATCTTTCACTCTTCCCAGCCCAGGGATTGAACCCAGGTCTCTCTCATTGCAGGCGCTTTCTTTACAGTCTGAGCCTCCAGGGAAGCCCTCGCAGATTCCAGGGGTCAGGAATTCAAGCATAGTAGCAATGGCTCTTTTCTGCTTCCTGATTATTTGGGGTTTCCAAGTTGGCTTCTGCAGGCACATGCTTGGAACTGGGGCTGGGATGGCTAAAGGACTGGCCAACATACCTGCCATGGCACCCCACTCCAGTGCTCTTGCCTGGAAAATCCCATAAACGGAGGAGCCTGGTGGGCTGCAGTCCATGGGGTCGCGAAGAGTCAGGCACGACTAAGCGACTTCACTTTCACTTTTCACTTTCATGCTTTGGAGAAGGAAATGGCACCCCACTCCAGTACTCTTGCCTGGAAAATCCCACGGACGGAGGAGCCTGGTGGGCTGCAGTCCATGGGGTCGCTAAGAGTCAGACACGACTGAACGACTTCACCTTCACTTTTCACTTTCATACTTTGGAGAAGGAAATGGCAACCCACTCCAGCATTCTTGCCTGGAGAATCCCAGGGACGGCAGAGCCTGGTAGGCTGCCATCTATGGGGTCGCACAGAGTTGGACACAACTGAAGTGACTTAGCTTAGCAGCATACCTGCCTACACGTGGCCTCTCCATGTGGGTTAGGTTTCTCACAACACAGTGGCGGGCAGCTTCCCAAGATGGCGTCTCTGAAGAACAAGCATGGTGAGAGGACCAGAAGGAAGCCTCGTAGCCTTTTCTAGACTTTCCATCACACTCTATTGGCCAAGGTGATCACAATCTGCCCAGAATCAACAGAAAGAGACACAGATCCCACCCCTTGACAGGAAGAGCACCACAGAA
The DNA here is from genome assembly GCA_006410675.1 of Oreotragus oreotragus. NCBI lineage: Eukaryota > Metazoa > Chordata > Mammalia > Artiodactyla > Bovidae > Oreotragus > Oreotragus oreotragus. The sequence continues at coordinate 230,788 of SJYX01014367.1, forward strand.
GTCTGGAGCCATGTTTTATAACCACCACACTGACCAAGTGAACCCAACCGCTCCCAAGTTTAGAGATAAGATCCAGGATCACAAGTCAGACGTGACTTGTCACACATGAGGTGGTCTCTCACCTGGTGGAAGAAGAGGGGGCAGTGGCCCCAGCCAACTCCTCGGGGGTTGTCTTTCCAAAATAGAGTCCACCCTGTTGTAAGGCATGCACTCTGGAGGAGTCTCAGCTGCCAACAATGCTTCCGAAATGAAGAGTCCTCCCTCCGCCACGTTAACCCACCATCCCACCCTGATTGCCATTCCTCCTACACATCCTTGAAACCCCAAACTACGCGTCAGTGGAAAACCTGCTCCCACAAAGTGAGTTTTGCATGCTGGTGTGTCTCATCGTTCTTCTATTAAGACACATCACTCACAAACACTGCGTTTCTTAAAAGATACCCTCAGCTGTCACATACATAACAGAACGTGGCAAAACAGATGGAGCGCTCCAGTGGTGTCTCTGCTTCAGGCGGTATATGCTAATATCTTGGCACAGGCACCTTGAGCCACTGACTTCCCAACTAAGTTCCATCAGCTGGAAAATTCGAAAGGGTGAACAAGATCTTAGAAGAGTGAGAGGAGGAAGCTTTTCTTTTTGCCCAAGAAAACAGAATCATCTTCTCATCAGTCAAACGACTGGATAAATCTACAGAGCTGCTCCCCAAAATCAGCAGGAAGGAAGGAAGCTTGATACTATCTAAAGAAAGGTACTGCACATAGAAAGAAAGGACATAGTACCCAAAAGTTAGGTGAAAAGGGCATTTCCAAGAGAAAGAATGGCATACACAAAGATGTGGGGAAACCAGGAATGCCAGGTTTCTTCCCAGAGCATAAAGATGGCTGGCCTACCTGGAGTGGAAGGTTTGGATTTAGGAGCTGGAGAGGACATGTATTATTTTTTCTATCATATTTGGTTCTAGTTTGCCCTGAGATCAGCATATGACTCAGTCTGGACTAACCCTAGTAACTGGTCTTTTTGACATCAATGATTGGCTCAGGGATATGCAAATGACCCAACCAGGCCAATCAGAGGCCACACCCAAGAATGTTTCCAACTGGAGTTTGTAGGAAGAGGTCACTTTGGTCTGGATAGTAGAGTGTATAGAAGAGAAGAACCCAAGCTCTTCAGTCAAAATGACCCCAAATCCCAGGCCCATCGCTCCCCTATCTCTGTGAGCTTGTGGAGGTTCTTCACCAAGGCTCCATTTCCTCATTTGTAAAATGAGATAACCACACACACACAGGGTTGTGCTGAGGGTTAAGTGAGAATGTATATCATGTGCCTAGAACAGAGCCTGATTTACTAACCAGTTCTATAGATGGTTGTTATTATGTTAGAGACAACATCTCCAGAGCTGCCTATGCCATGGCACCAGCTTTAGGGGTAAATCAGTCTTCGAAGGAGGCAGGAATGAGCAACCCAGTCTCCCCACAGTTTTCCTATAGGTATCAAAAAATTCTTTTTTTAATTTAAATTGATTTGGATTTCTGTCATTGGCTACGTAATTTTAAAACTTTCAAGGGCAAAAATACTTAGAAATACATTCATTGCTGCTGCTAAGTCGCTTCAGTCGTGTCTGACTCTGTGCGACCCCATAGACTTCAGCCTACCAGGCTCTGCCATCCCTGGGATTCTCCAGGCAAGAAACACTGGAGTGGGTTGCCATTTCCTTCTCCAATGCATGAAAGTGAAAAGTGAAAGTGAAGTCGCTCAGTCGTGTCTGACTCTTAGCGACCCCATGGACTGCAGCCCACCAGGCTCCTCCCCGTCCATGGGATTTTCCAGGCAAGAGTACTGGAGTGGGTTGCCACTGCCTTCTCGGATACATTCATTATGTCTCCCTAATTACACAATTCATTGAAATAATGCTAGTTTTGTGACTATTTCTTTTTTCTGTGGTTCCTTTCCCCTAAGATTACTTGCTAAACTCTTGAAAAATACAGGTCAAGCTGAAGGAATTTCCAGAAAAGAAGTTGGGAGGGGGACAGGGATACCTGTTGGAGATGTGGAAAAGATTAAGTGGTCCATTAACCTCTTAACTGGATTCCAACCCGTGAGAACCTCTGGACCTGCTAATAATACCTTTGACTCTCAACCAGTGAGAGACCAGAGTGCTATGTCAGAACTCAGGTTCAGTATCCCACACCAGAGGCAGAATCCTCATGAAAGCAAATTGAAAAGCCAAGCAAACAGGTAAAGAATGCCCACTCTCACCACTATAATTTAACATTGCTCTTGAGAGACTGTAATAAACATAAAGAAGAAAAATTATCCTTATTTGCAGCTAGTTTTGACTCGACACCTGGAAAACCAAAGGGAGTTGCCACTGCCTTCTCCGATACATTCATTATGTCTCCCTAATTACACAATTCATTGAAATAATGCTAGTTTTGTGACTATTTCTTTTTTCTGTGGTTCCTTTCCCCTAAGATTACTTGCTAAACTCTTGAAAAATACAGGTCAAGCTGAAGGAATTTCCAGAAAAGAAGTTGGGAGGGGGACAGGGATACCTGTTGGAGATGTGGAAAAGATTAAGTGGTCCATTAACCTCTTAACTGGATTCCAACCCGTGAGAACCTCTGGACCTGCTAATAATACCTTTGACTCTCAACCAGTGAGAGACCAGAGTGCTATGTCAGAACTCAGGTTCAGTATCCCACACCAGAGGCAGAATCCTCATGAAAGCAAATTGAAAAGCCAAGCAAACAGGTAAAGAATGCCCACTCTCACCACTATAATTTAACATTGCTCTTGAGAGACTGTAATAAACATAAAGAAGAAAAATTATCCTTATTTGCAGCTAGTTTTGACTCGACACCTGGAAAACCAAAGGGAATCAAGTTAAAAAAAAAAAAAAACAACCATTGAAATCAATAGAAAAATTCAATAAGGCGGCTAGCTGTACAAATTTATATATGACAATCAATAGCATGCTACATACATATAACTAATTTGAAAATATAATGAAAGAAAAAATCCATTTAAAAGGGAGCAATCAAAAAAAGCCAAAAAGTCAAGACAAAACTAAGGAAAAACCCCGTAAGGAATGGGCAGAACCTATATGAAGAAAAATTTTTTAATGCTATAAATTTTTTAAATTCCATAAATTTTTAAAAGCTAGGCAGATAATTAGGTAGAATGGGAGAATATACATATGGCACCAGAGAATGGGGATCAGAGACACCAGCTAAAGGAGAAAACAGAAGCAGAGGTGGGAAAAGAGTATCTGGAATTCTTTTTGAGCCCATGAGAGTGTGGTTGCCCGCGGCTCTGGGCAAGGCTCGGGAGGAACTGCTTTTTATTTCCATCATCCAGCTCTGAGTCACCACTCCCCATTGGAAATAGGCTGAACTCTAGGCCCCCAAGATTTAGAGGCAGACCTGGGACTGAACAAGCCAGCAAAGGTGGACACTGGTCAGCAGAGGCACGGCTGCGAACCCAAACAGCAACCCATCCCAAATAAATAAAAAATCAGACCCTCTGTTTTGATTTTGGCGTTTGGTCACACTGTTGGGCCTCAGTTCCCGGACCAGGGATCAAACCTGTACCCCCTACAGTGGAAGTGTGGACTCTTAACCCCTGGATATCAGGAAAGTACCTAGACCTTCTGTTTTTAAATATAGATGTGTGTATTATTTAGGTATGGAACAGTCAGTAAACCAGGCAATGTCTGCCATTGAAAATGATAGTTTGTGTCTTTTCAACAAACGTTGCTGGAATAACTAGACAACCATGTGTTAAACAAAAACTCTAGACACAGACCTTATACCTGTTAAAAAAAATTAAGTCAAAATGGATCACAGATCCAAATGTAAAGCACGAAACTATAAAATTCCTAGAAGATAACATAGGAGAAAACCTAGATGACCTTGGGTATGTGATAACTTTTTAGATAAAATACCAAAGGCATATTTGGTGTTTTCAATGATCCATAAAAGTGATCATTGATAAGCTAGACTTCATTAGAATTTAAAACACCTGCTCTGTGAAAGACGATGTGAAGAAAATGAGAGGACAAGCCGCAGACTGGGAGAAATTATTTGCAAAGGATGCATCTGATAAAGAACCATTATCCAAAATATACATGATGTGGGGTGGGAGGTGGGAGGGTGGTTCACGTTTGGGAGTTCGTGTAAAAAAATAAATAAATACAAAAAATATATATATATATATACAAAGAACTCAAAACTCAACAATTAAGAAAAAAAACAACAATTTAAAAATGGACCAATGATCTCAAAAGACACCTCACCAAAGGAGATATACAGATGGCAAATAAGCATGTGAAAAGATACTCCACATCATTGTTATCAGGAAAATGTAAATAAAAACAGTGAGCTACTACTATCTACTTTAGAATGGCCAAAATCCAGAATACTGACAATACCAAATGCTGAAGAGGACGTGGAACAACTGGAACTCTCACTGAGAACGCAAAATGGTACAGCCACTGTGGAAGACACTTCAGTGGTTTCTCACAAAGCTAAAATACACTTAGCATTTGATCCAGCAGTTGCAATCCTTGGTACTGACTCAAAGGAGCTGAAAAGTTATGTCCACACAAAAGCCTACACATAGATTTTTATAGCTGCTTTACTCATGGTTACCAAAACTTAGATGCAACCAAAATGTCTTTCAGTGGGTAAGTGGATAAATAAACTGTGGTACATGTCATTCAGTACTAAAAGGAAATGAGGTATCAAGCCATGAAAAGACATGGAGGAAACTTATCTGAACACTACAAAGTGAGAGAGGCCAATCTGAAGAACATCCATATTGTGAGATTCCAACTATATGACATTCAGGAAAAAGCAGAACTACAGAGACAATAAAAACATCAGTGGTTACAAAAGGTTGGTGGTGGATGAATAGATCGAGCAACGAGGAAATTTTAGGGCAGTGAAAATACCCTGTGTGATAACACAGTAGTGGGTACATGGGTACAATTATACATTTGTCCAAACCCATAGAACGCCCAACACCTGGAGTGAACAGTAATATAAACCATGGACTTTCGGTCGGTGTAGGTTCATCATTTGTAACCAATGTACCTCTCTGGGGGTGGAAATATTAATAGTTAGGGGAGGCCATGAATGTCTGAGGGCAGAGGGCACATGGGAAATCTATGTACCTTCCCCTCACTTTTGCTGTGGACTTTGACCTACTCCTATAAAATAAAGTCTTAATTTTAAAATAATAATTAGTTGATTATTTTTTAAAAGATTGTTATACTCACAGGCCCCCAAAAAGGGGCCATGCCAGGACACCACAGGACACATAGGGAAGCACCAGGGCCAGTCAAGAGGCAGAAGGAGCAGAGGGAAAACGGGCTCAAGAGGCTTTATTGTGTGGGACTTCCTGATGGTCCAGTGCTAAGGCTCCACGTTCCCAATGCAGGGGTCCCAGGTTCAATTCCCGGTAGATCTGCATGCCAAATAAATAAATTTTTTTAATAAACATTTTTTAAAAAACAGAGCCTTTATTGTGGTTTCCACGTGAAGAAGCAGAGGTGAGGCAGGGTAAGCAGGCTTAGCACTGGCTAGTTTGAATGATTCACCGGGCACTGGGGCAGAGGGGCTGTGTCTAGGTGTCTGGTACCTGCCCTCCGTGATTAGGGCAGGAGAATAGCCACCCAGAGGGTATGAATGTGATGTGGGAGGTGACTGGGGACACTGGCTCTGGATCGGTGGGCTTGCAGGTGAGTCATTGTTTATCTCTAGGAATTAGCTCTCCCTGGGAGGGGAGATCTCTCCAGAGTCAGCAAAGCCCCAAGATATCAAAGCATCAAAAACGCAAAATAAAAAAACATGAGGAATACACCCTCCTGTTATATCTCCCAGCTCACAGAGCATTTTGTCTTTCAGGAGCATGTATTTTCTTTACAGCTTTCCTGAGAAAGAAGAAACCTGGGACCACAATCCACGAGCCCACTTTTCTGAAGCTCATCTTGGATAAACCAGCTACCCAGGGTCACATGTGGCTCTTTGTTGGCAGATTCAAGACAAGAATTCACATCTTCTAACTACCAGAAAGAACTTCACTTTTCCTCTACAAAACCCAGCAGACAACTTCATGTTTATATATCTTCTTGTTGATATAAAGGATGAGGGAGAGATGCCTGAAAATCCCTACCTTAGCAGTGAGCTAAGGGTTAGAGGTATTGGGCAAAGCAAATAACATCTAGGATGAGATGGTTAGATAGCAGCACTGACTCTATGGACATGAACTTGTGGAAACTCCGGAAGATAGTGGAGGGCACAGAAGCCTGGCGTGCTGCAGTCCACGGGGTCGAAAAGAGTCGGACATGACTTAGTGACTGAACAACAACATCTAGGATGGTAGATGTATATAAACCACTATCCTTTGTTAATACTCAGACCAGTTAACCACTGGCTGTTCCCCGTGTTGCTCAGAAAAAAAGCCAACCTGAATGTGTCTAGACTAGACACTGCATAAGCTGGGGGCGGGGTCTGGCAAGACACCTGTGCTCCAGCCTCAGTGTTTTCACCTGTAAAACAAGGAGGGCTGGATTATCTTATTCAATAGTAAACTGGTTGTGTTATTTTGATTACATTCTCAATCCTTGGTCATTGTCTCATGTTCCTTTTGAAAGGAAATCAGACACCTAACACAACTACACATTTATCTCTAAAATCTTGGGGTCAATATTCTCCTTCCCTCAGGGGGTAAACTCTTCTTTGGATACATCTTGGGACTCCTGATCTAACAGTGTCCCGCCCCAGATCCCTTTCCACTTGGCATTTTAATCCAAATCTCTTTGCTCTGTTAGGCAGCGGTTTAGAGCTTTTTACTCATTTAAAAGGTAGATCTTTTTGAAGTTCTCATTTAAAATAATTTGATATTCAAGCAGTATGTGTGCGGTTGAAAGTCATAAAATTATTCATTTGAAAGACTTCTCCTTTTCTCTTGGATACCAATTGAAGTGTGTGGCAGTTCCCTGGAGCAAAGCTCGCTGCCTTAGAAAAGCTTTTTTTTCAGCAGTGCTTTGCCACCATCACTAAATTGAGTTATTCCGACAGTCTTTGATGCTCTGGGTTTTTTTTTCCTAAGTATGCATATGAAAGCTGAACAGCAACATAATTTAATTCTCCAAGATTTACTTTTTAATCACCAGGGTGGTTCTTCTAGGGTAAAGAGAGTTGACCCCATTTTCTCAAGTTGAAATTGATTTAGGTCAAATAATCCTTGGAATTTGAATTAGGTATTTTTCTCCTTATCAGCATGAACTTCAAGCTTCATTTTCCAGCAGCTGGGAACATCTGTGCTACCTCTGAATCACGGATGATTGGAGGAAACCAAATGTCGAGAAAAGAGGTATTCACAACACACTGAATCCTAGCCCCAAAATTTTTCATGATGATCTGAACTGGTGTCAATGTACAATTGTGTTAGGTGTCTGAGTTCCTTTTATAAAAGGAAAATGAGACAATTACCACGGAGCGAGAAAGTAATCAAAATAACACAACAAGTTTACTGTTGAATAAGAATTCTTTCTGGAGACACTATGGCAAATCATTTCAGAATAAGAAATATTTACCCCAAGGGGATTCTATTGAAAAATGTGTAATGGAATGTGACGAGCCATCTTCCTCTCAACTCCAACATGCACCCCCAGCATTAAAGTCTGATTATTTATTCAATGTGGTAGCAATAGTGTTAGTCATTCAGTCATGCCTCTTTTCGACCCCATGAATGATAGCCTTCCAGGCTCCTCTGTCCATGGAATTTTTCAGGCAAGAATACTGGAGTGGGTAGCTGCTCCTTTCTCTAGGGGATCTTCCCAACACAGGGATCGAACTCAGTGTCCTGCATTGCAGGTGGATTCTTTACCATCTAAACCACCAGGGAAGCCAAATTTATTCAATGAGCACAGGACAAATCTATCTATAATAAAGCACCCTGCTTACATCAACAAAGTGTTCTCCACACAAGGACTGAGTTTAGGTATATAAATACTTCCTATGGTTTTTCAGTTACCTTTAGTAGTAAAAAAATGCTAACTTAGGTTCCCCCAGTGAAAAAAGATTCTCCGAAAACTAACTAGAGGTGAAAACAGAGGGTGGTTAACTCCAAGTTCAAGGACCCAAGGTAGAGCACCTCTGGTGATGTTTACCTGCAGCTTCAGCCCCCAGCTGCCTGCAGATTCATACCTTGATATGTTTGACCTTCTGGACACCCAGTGAATGAAGCTCCATGGATGTCCACCTACCCTCTCATACTCCCAGGATAGGACTTTTTAGGAGGACAAGTAAGAGTAGATCCCTAGAACTGGTCCCCATGAAGACTTTAGTTTCAGGGAAGGCCTAGAGATTCAAGCTGGACCAAAGTAACATGAGAGCATTTCTCTCCCCACCAAGGCAACAAAAACACCCCCTGCAAAATTAAGAAAAAAGACTGAGACACCTTTATATTAATTCAGTAAATACCTCTTAAGCATCAGTTATGTGCCTGAAACTGTAATCAAGGATTCAGAGACAACCTATGGAATGGGAGAAAATATTTGCAAACAATGCAGCCAACAGGTATTAATTTCCAAAATATATAAATACCTCATACAGCTCAACATAAAAAAAAAAACAATTTTTAAAAAATGGGCAGAAAACATAAACAGACATGTCTTCAAAGAAGACATAATCGATGGCCAACAGGCACGTGAAAAGTTGCTCAACATCACTAAATACTAGAGAAAGGCAAATCAAAACTATTAACACAATGAAGGATCACCTCACATCAGTAAGAATGGCCATCATCAAAACCTCTACAAAAATAAATGCTTCAGAGTGTGTAGAGAAAAGGAAACCCTCCTACACTGTTGGTGGGAATGTAAATCAGTACAGCCACTCTAGAGAACAAATGTGGAGGTTTCTCATAAAAACTAAAAATAGAGTTATCTTGTGATCCTGCTATCTCACTTCTGGGCATGTATCTGGAGAAGACAAAAACTCTAATTTGAAAAGGTGCATGCAGCCCAGTGTTTATAGCAGCACTGTTTACAATAGCCAAACAAGCCACAGAAGCAACCTGAATGTCCATCAACAGGTGAATGGACAAAGAAGGTGTGGAATATATATTTATAGAATAGATGTGTGTGACTGTGTAACTGAATCACTTTGCTGTACACCTGAAACATTGTAAATCAATTACACTTCAGTGCTAAAAATAAATAATTTTTTTTTAAAGGAGTCAGACATAAGATGACACAGGTCTTGTTCCAGTTTATTGAACGAAGAATCAGCTGAGGAAGATGGCAGTGGAAATCAGAAGGATGAACATAAAGACACTGAGCTCACAATAATCACGTAATAATCACACACAAAAAAATTGATAAATTAATGAGTTGTTGGATGGAGACATAAAGAGGAAGGAAAAGTGAACCCACTATATACCAGGAATACTATGGATGCAAATATGGGATTTGAAGAGAAAAAGTCAAGGACACTTTAGTTGACAGTAACCGTGGGACATTCTGGTGGAGCTATGTAGCCTACCTCCCCTCACATAGAACCAGTTGAGAGCTGGCACAAACTTCCTTAGGATGAAGCCCCAAGACAAGGACTCTGGAGGTCCAAGGGATAGTTAGAGAAACAGAAATTCTCACAGTTGGGGGTTTCATTAAAAGCCTATATTTAACCAACCATGTGATCCATTAATGTATGCTTATGTTAGATTTTCCTCAGATGAGCCCCAAATCTTTTTATAACTCACTTACATCGTGTCATTTCCAGAATTTTTCATTTCCATCTTTTTAAATCAGTTAATCTGTGATATCTAAAAATGTTCTTTGTGTCTTTCCACCTCCATCTTATTCTGCCCAGCCTTCCCCCCACCACCACCACCCCACTCCCCACCCCACCACAGTGGCAATAGCTCGTGCTCAATTCCTTTGCTTTCCTGAGACTTGGCAGACCTGCTCTGCCTCATTTAGGAGGAGTCAGGACCCTTGTCAGCAAAGAGAAGCCATGGGTTCAGGCTTACCCAAACCATGTCAGTTAGTTGTTCATGACTGATCGAAATTATCAGTTTTTCAAAATTCCACTTGCCCATGTCGTGGGACGGAAAAGGCAATGGCACCCCACTCCAGTACTCTTGCCTGGAAAATCCCATGGACAGAGGCTCCTGGTAGGCTGCAGTCCATGGGGTCACAAAGAGTTGGACACGACTGAGTAACCTCAATTTCACTTTTCACTTTCATGCATTGGAGAAGGAAATGGCAACCCACTCCAGTGTTCTTGCCTGGAGAATCCCAGGGGCGGGGGAGCCTGGTGGGCTGCCCTCTATGGGGTCGCACAGAGTCGGACACCACTGAAGCTACGCAGCAGCAGCAGCATGTCGTGGGACAGCCCCGCCCTGGTGCCCTGTGCTGACTCTGTCTGTTTCCTCTGGAAGCCTGACTCCCAGCGGTCAGAGGGGGTGGGGTCGGGGGGAGGGCATCGGACTACGATGAGGGTCCCTCAGCAGACCCACTGACTCGTTCCTGTGGCCATTCCCAAGTGAGAGACTAAAAGACAGGAGGAAACCAGAGGAAACTTCCTGCTCAGCACCCTCACCCAAATATAAAAATGCCAAAGGTGTCACCAACCTCAGCACGTTTGAGCTGGAAATTCTTTGACACAAGATGACCTAGTCTACCTCTTCTGTTAGTCATGACCCACGGTTATTCTGTCTTCTTCATTTTCCACTTACACATAGCGTTTTCTTAATATTTTCATTTACATCAACTCACTTTTTTTTTTTCTTGAAATTTTTCCATTTTTAAATGTTGGCAACCAATTCTTTTAAAAAATCAAAGTATAGGTGATTTCCCTCCAGTACTCTTGCCTGGAAAATTCCATGGATGGAGAAGCCTGGTAGGCTACAGTCCATGGGGTCGCAAAGAGTCGGATACGACTGAGCGACTTCACTTTCTTTCTTTCTATAACTCGTTTTGGAGAAGGAAATGGCAGCCCACTCCAGTGTTCTTGCCTGGAGAATCCCAGGGGCGGGGGAGCCTGGTGGGCTGCCCTCTATGGGGTCGCACAGAGTCGGACACCACTGAAGCTACGCAGCAGCAGCAGCATGTCGTGGGACAGCCCCGCCCTGGTGCCCTGTGCTGACTCTGTCTGTTTCCTCTGGAAGCCTGACTCCCAGCGGTCAGAGGGGGTGGGGTCGGGGGGAGGGCATCGGACTACGATGAGGGTCCCTCAGCAGACCCACTGACTCGTTCCTGTGGCCATTCCCAAGTGAGAGACTAAAAGACAGGAGGAAACCAGAGGAAACTTCCTGCTCAGCACCCTCACCCAAATATAAAAATGCCAAAGGTGTCACCAACCTCAGCACGTTTGAGCTGGAAATTCTTTGACACAAGATGACCTAGTCTACCTCTTCTGTTAGTCATGACCCACGGTTATTCTGTCTTCTTCATTTTCCACTTACACATAGCGTTTTCTTAATATTTTCATTTACATCAACTCACTTTTTTTTTTTCTTGAAATTTTTCCATTTTTAAATGTTGGCAACCAATTCTTTTAAAAAATCAAAGTATAGGTGATTTCCCTCCAGTACTCTTGCCTGGAAAATTCCATGGATGGAGAAGCCTGGTAGGCTACAGTCCATGGGGTCGCAAAGAGTCGGATACGACTGAGCGACTTCACTTTCTTTCTTTCTATAACTCGTTTTGGAGAAGGAAATGGCAGCCCACTCCAGTGTTCTTGCCTGGAGAATCCCATGGACAGAGGGGCCTGGTGGGCTGCGCTCTATGGGGTCGAAAAGAGTCGGACATGACTAAGCAACTAACACACACACACACACATAGGTGATTTCCAGTGTTGTGCTGATTTCTGCTGTGTAACGAATTGATTCAGTTATACACATGCATGCATTCTGTTTTTGTATTCTTTTTCATTATGGTTCATCATAGGATACTGACCATAACTCTCTTTGCTGCATAGTAGGATCTGGTTGTTTATCCATTCTGTCTAATACCAAAGCTTACATCTGCTAGCCCCAACCTCCCCCTCCATCCCTCTCCCAGCCCCTCCCCCTTGGCAACCACCAGCCTGTTCTCTAAGTCCGTGATTCTGTTTCTGTCTCATGGATGGGCTCATTTGTGTCATGGTCTAGATTCTACATGTAACTGATATCACGTGGTATTTGTCTTTCCCCTTCTGGCTTATTTCACCTAGTATGCTAATCTCTGGTTTCGTCCATGTTGCTGCAAATGACATCGTTTCATTCTTTTTTATGGCTAATGTTTCACTGTCTATAGAAACCTCATCTTCTTTATCCACTTATCTGTGGAAGGACATTTAGATTGTTTCCATGTCTTGGCTATGATGAATAGAGCTATGAACATAGGGGTACATGTATCTTTTTAATTATATCAGCTCACAATTTATTTAACTAAAGTTATTTTCATAAAGAAGTTATGTCACTAGAAAACAAACTTATGGTTACTGAAAAGGAAAGAGAGGGTGGGAAGGATAAATTTAGGAGTATGGGATTAATACATATATACTACTATACATAAAATAGATAAACAACAAGAATTTACTATTTAGCACTGCAAGGAGATCAAACCAGTCCATTCTGAAAGAGATCAGCCCTGGGATTTCTTTGGAAGAAATGATGCTAAAGCTGAAACTCCAGTACTTTGGCCACCTCATGCAAAGAGTTGACTCATTGGAAAAGACTCTGATGCTAGGAGGAATTGGGGGCAGGAGGAGAAGGGGTCGACAGAGGATGAGATGGCTGGATGGCATCACGGACTCGATGGACGTGAGTCTGAGTGAACTCCGGGAGTTGCTGATGGACAGGGAGGCCTGGCGTGCTGCGATTCATGGGGTCACAAAGAGTAGGACACGACTGAGCGACTGAACTGAACTGAACAGAGAACTATATTCAGTGTCTTACAATAACTTCTTCTCATGGAAAATAATCTGAAATCACTGAATCACTTTGCTGTACAACTGAAATTAATGCAATATTGTAAATCAACTATACTTCAATTTTAATTTTTTAAAAATTTTGTCACTGTTATAAAGAGAAAATCAGTTTCACTTGCTATATAAATAGGAAACAATCATAAAAAATAAATATAATGAAAAACAGTATCGTTACATTCTAGCTAACTCTGAAACTAAGCCCTGCTCTCTATTAAAGAGAAATTAGCAAATGCCTAGAGAGGGTGTTAAAGACATGTTAGCATCACACTGAGACTTTTTCTTTAACTAACCAGAATCACTGAAAACAAATTCATCATCATAACAATAAATACTTAGATAACTATTGCCAGGCACAGCTCTCATAACAACCCCAAAAGGCAGAAATCAATCTCAGTTCCCCGAGAAACGTGGAAACTGAAACACAGGGAGATTAAGTCCATGGTGAAGCCAGGATTCAAGCCAGTGTGACTCTAATCAGAATCCCTTTCTCGTGATGTTACTTAATGCTGTACATCCATCATCTAAAATCCCCATCCCTCAGCAACCGCTGAGCAAGAGCAGCCTGAATCAGGAGGGAGACACGCCAGCCCAGGTCCACACATTTACAGTCAGGACTAGTATTCGCTATGTGGAGACCTTGATAAAAAAAACAACTCCTGCTCTCAAGGTCAGTCTGCCTTATTGACTCGTTACCTTGAACAAGTATTTCTTTTACAACTCACTGGTCATTTCTGTACCTAGTGAGCTCTGCCGATTGTTCTTCTTGTTCAAATAAAGTGGTCCTTCTTAAAAAGAACAGATACATTTTAAGACACTTGAACATTTAGCACTTAATTTTCTGTTTTACTGTCTTCAGCCTTCAAGTTGTGTCACATGATCCCCCGAGGGATGGAAAAATAAAAAAGACGTCCCATCTGGGTCCTTGAAATTCTTTCAGAGAAAACATGAAGGAGGCGGAAAAGAGGAACCTGTCAGCCTCCCGAGGCTTGAGAGCTGATTAAAGAGGCGGCAGCAATTCCAGCCATTTTAGAGTTATTGATGGACGAGGTGCTGCTGAAAATTGCTGAAGCCAGGGCTGGCCACTTAATATACTTGTGTTTGGATTAGTTAATTGTTCAGTTCCACGAGGTTATGATTGTAAATCCCAGGACTGCTGGCTTAGCTTAATTTGCAGCTCAGGACTGTCTATGAAGTTGCCATTGATAGTCAATTTCCTCAGAGAGAGAGAAGAAAATGAAACGGGAGAATATTTAAATATCAAGTGAGCCCTTTCAATGGAGTCCCAGGAGAAGCACAGTGAAGCCGGCAGCCCACAAGCTGAGACCACACGTCACCCCGTTGAAGTGGAGCCTTCACTGATGAGAATCCCCCATGGTGGGTACTGATGGTGGAAAGTGTTCGAGTCTCATCCCCCACCTCCAAGCATCACCCCTCATCCCTCACCTCAGGTCCCTACCCCCTGGCTTGTCTCTGCCTCTCCTGGCTTGACTCCTGTCCAGACCCCTGGATCAACACCCCTAAAACCGTGTCTTTTATTTTTATTTATTTGCTGCACTGGGTCTTCTTTGCTGTGAGCAAGCTTTCTCTAGTTGTGGTATGTGGGCTCTGCACTCTTGTTTCAGAGCACGGGCCTCTAAGTGCGGCTCAGTAGTTGCGGATCCCAGGCTCTAAAACACAGGCTCAGTAGTTGTGGCGCATGGGCCTAGTTGCTCCGTGGCATGTGGAATCTTCCCAGACCAGGTATCGAACCCATGTTCCCTGCATTGGCAGGTGGATTCTTATCCACTGAGCCACCAGGGAAGCCCCACTCCTAAAACCATAGTATGCTTGTCCCTGCGTTAAGCACAGACATAGCCCTGATGGCCCAGAGGGGGCCCAGGGAAAGGCTTGATTCTAGAAGCTACATATCTAGCGTTGCCATCTGCTAGATTACTTACACAAAAAGCCAGGTCTTTTCGGAGACTACAGCCAGGCCACTCCCTGACTGGACCACATTTACAAAACATGTGCAAACAGGCTAAAAGAAGTATGAACCCAGTAAAAGGGAAGGAATTGGGGTCATTTGCTACAGTGGATGGCAGCCTGTACATTGGAGCCCAGCCAGAAGAATGCCAGTTCCTTTTTTGGCAAGCAGTCCACACGTCCCAGTTCACAGCCTGGGGTCCAAACTGCGGACTCAAACACTGCAGGCCCCTCCACGACTGCCCTTGTTGTTGCTTAGTCACTAAATCATGTCCAACTCCTTGCAACCCCATGGACTGCAGCAGGCTAGTTTTCCCTGTCCTTCACCATCTCCCAGGGCTTGCTCACACTCACGTTCATTGGTTCAATGATGCCATCCAACCATCTCCTCCTCTGTCATCCCCTTCTCCTCCTGCCATCTATCTTTCCCAGCATCAGGGTCTTTTCCAATGAGTCAGTTCTTCCCATCAGGTGTTCAAAATACTGGAGCTTTGGCTTCAGCATCAGAACTTCCAATGAATATTCGGGGTTGATTTCCTTTAGGACTGACTGGTTTTATCTCCTTGCTTTCCAAGGAACTCCGAAGAGTCTTCTCCAGCACCTTACTGCCTTGCCTCCGATAAACCTCTGTTCTTCTAAAGGAAGCAGAACAGGGTTTTCTTGCTTTCTCCCCACCTAAGATGATGGAAGCAACCCCAAGGCTTTGGCAAGGCAGGATAAAGAGATTCCAGGAGTGTATTCATGCGTGAAGTGAAGTGAAGTGAAGTGAAGTTGCCCAGTCGTGTCCGACTCTTTGCAACCCCATGGACTGTAGCCCACCAGGCTCCTCCATCCGTGGAATTTTCCAGGCAAGAGTACTGGAGTGGGTTGCCATTTCCTTCTCCAGGGGATCTTCCTGACCCAGGGATTGAACCCAGGTCTCCCACATTGCAGGCAGACGCTTTACCATCTGAGCCACCAGGGAAGCCTGATGCACTTGACTTGTGCTCTAAAAGGAGATGGATATGAGAAAGAGAAAAATGCTCATCTTTCCAGCCTTGGATGACTGGGAAAAACCAGGCACAGACCCAGAAGCAGCTTTTCTGAGAAGCTATTGAGGCCCCCTTCTGAGGCCCTGGGTTAGGGGAGAGGGCTCTAGAGAACTCACAAGATTAATGATTTTATAAAGTTTGCAAAAGCACAACACTTTTGTATTTTTTTCTTAAAGAAGACTCCTCAGATAGCATAAACTTCAGGCCCTATAAAGTCCAGCTGCACCCCTACCCAGACCTGGGACTAGGCCACCACGCTTCCTCCTATGTGCAGCATCCACCCTCTCTCCACTGACCACAGGAACCTGAGGGTGGTGGAGGGAGGAGTGGGACCAGGGAGAGAACAAACAGACTAGAGGAAGAAGGAGCCAGGAAAGAGGGGCTTTCTTAAGCTCCCCATTCCCAAGAGGGCCTCCAAGGGGACTGGTGAGTGGCAAAGCAGAGCTGCTTCCCAAGGTCTTTCGGACTCGGAGCATAGTCAAGAAGGCAGGAAGCTGCAGTGAAACCAGGTCACCTGGATTCAGTACCAGTTGACCACTTACGGGCTGGGTGACCTTGGGAAAGTTATATACCCTTGTCAAACTGATGCACTTGACTTGTGCTCTAAAAGGAGATGGATATGAGAAAGAGAAAAATGCTCATCTTTCCAGCCTTGGATGACTGGGAAAAACCAGGCACAGACCCAGAAGCAGCTTTTCTGAGAAGCTATTGAGGCCCCCTTCTGAGGCCCTGGGTTAGGGGAGAGGGCTCTAGAGAACTCACAAGATTAATGATTTTATAAAGTTTGCAAAAGCACAACACTTTTGTATTTTTTTCTTAAAGAAGACTCCTCAGATAGCATAAACTTCAGGCCCTATAAAGTCCAGCTGCACCCCTACCCAGACCTGGGACTAGGCCACCACGCTTCCTCCTATGTGCAGCATCCACCCTCTCTCCACTGACCACAGGAACCTGAGGGTGGTGGAGGGAGGAGTGGGACCAGGGAGAGAACAAACAGACTAGAGGAAGAAGGAGCCAGGAAAGAGGGGCTTTCTTAAGCTCCCCATTCCCAAGAGGGCCTCCAAGGGGACTGGTGAGTGGCAAAGCAGAGCTGCTTCCCAAGGTCTTTCGGACTCGGAGCATAGTCAAGAAGGCAGGAAGCTGCAGTGAAACCAGGTCACCTGGATTCAGTACCAGTTGACCACTTACGGGCTGGGTGACCTTGGGAAAGTTATATACCCTTGTCAAGGGTGACCTTGACCCTTCTGTGCCACAATCCCCTTATTGGTCAAATAAAAGAGTAGCTACCTCACTGGACTACAAGGACTGAATCATGCATATGCATGTAAAATGCTTAAAACAGTGTGTGGTATATAAAAAATGCTAGATGACGACAGTACCTTCCTACTCTTCTAAATGCTAAATGCACAGCCAAGGTATTCTTGTAAGTAATGCCAAAACCACTGTATATTTTGGCATTCCAGTCATCTCACAAATATCGACACCACCTTCCTAAAACATCCACAGGCCAACTCCCCTCACCTCCTGTGTACTCGCTAAGCAGCAAAGACCTGTCCATCTTCCAGGGTCCTCCCCACTTCTTCTCACACAAACTGCCCTTTCTGGTGGTGACCTCCTTTCTGCCATGATCAAGCCATGCTCCTCTCAGCCTCAGACCTCTGCTTGACCCCTTCAGGAACACCCTTCATCCTCCCCTCTAAATCCAAATCTCTGAATTACTCTGATACTCAGGTATTTCCTGCTTTTTCATTCTTGCAGTAATGATGGACCTCTGGCCCAATAAACAGAGAATCTCTTTGTATTTCATGTTAATTATCATCTGAACCTCAGCCAAAGAAAGAGAACATAAAAAGGAACGGGCACTGTGGTGATAGTTACACATATCCCCTCATCACTGACCCATTCATCCATCCATCCATCTAGCTCCATAACAGACATAGGCCACCCACCATGTGTTTACATTCGATAAAGGGGCACAGCATTAAAGAACAGTGAACATCAGCACCACCTGAGGGCTTGTTAAAATACGGATTCCCAAGTGCACAGTTGGCCTTGTGAATCTGCGTTTCTAACAAGATCCCAGATGATCTGAACAATGCTCATTTGCGATCACGCTTTGAGTAGCGTTGTCAAAGAAGACAGCCCTCCCCCCAGTGCCTGATTGACGATGATTCCTAATTCATGGCCATCTCACACACACCTTTCACTTACCTCTGCATGACCGTCTGCCTGTATCAAGGCCTCTGCGCATGCTCTTTCCTCTGTAATATCCTTCAATCCCTCCCTGAAACGCTCCCCCTTCACCCTTCATTACTTAGCTGGCCTGTCCTCATCAAAAAGTCTTTCTCACCTCAATACACACACCCAGACACACACACACACACACACATGATATTCACTGATTCTGCCCTCTATTTGTCTCTTCTATAAAACTTCCCAGAATATCTCTCCCACTAGACTAGAAGCTTCATGACAGTAGGAACAATGTCTATTTCACTGTTCTGTGTATCCCAGCACAGAGCCTGGGTTACAGTAGATGACACAAAAATATTGACTAGTTTCTTCAACAAATATTTCATGAATGTTTACTCTGCGCTGGCACTGTTCTAGAAGCTGGGGACACAGCAGGGGTCAAAAGTGAAAAACCCTGTATTCTTGGACCACACATTTTCATGGGGGGACTAACAATAATCCATGACAAGAATAACTAAATTGTATAATGTGCTATTGGGGCTTCCCAAGTGGCGCTAGTGGTAAAGAATCCGCCTGCCAATGCAGGAGACATAAGAGATGCAGGTTCAGCCCCTGAGTCAGAAGAAGCCCCTGGAGGAAGGCATGGCAACCCACTCCAATATTCTTGCCTGGAGAATCTTATGGACAGAAGAGCTTGGAGGGCTACAGTCCATGGGGCCACCAAGAGTCAGACATAACTGAAGCGACTTAGCACACACACACAGTGTTCTATCAGGTGTTAAGTACTATAGAAAAAATAGAGCAGAGTGAGAGGAGCAGGAATAATTGATAAGGAACTAGGTTGTGGGGTGAGATTTTTAATTGGATGGTTTCAGAGGGGCGTTTAGGAAAGGTGACATTCGAGCAAAGAGTCAGCATTTCAGGGGGTCTGCCATGTGGATGCTTTTGGAAAGAGCTTTCCAGCCAGGGTGAAGTCCCAGGACAGCCTCGTCCAGTAGCACCGTCTGTGATGGTGGGAACACCCCATCTGTGCACTGTCCAGTTACTAGTCACTAGCCACCTGGGGCTGGTGGGTATGGAACTGGGCGATTCGGTCCTTCAGTGCAGTCATGCCAGGGATGCTGAGGGCAGGCACAGTGCAGGAGGCAGTGGGGGAAGGCCAGAGTGGAGGAGCTCAGAAAGGCAAGGCAAGGCATGGAGAAGGACCCTGCCCGTCCTCACAAGGACTCTGCGCCTATTCTGAGTGAGAAGGGAGCCATCAGAGGGTTCTGAGAAGGACGGTGATGTGATTTATGCTTTAAAAGACTCCTCTGGCTGCTGTGTTAAGGATACACGGTAGGGACTGAGGGTAGGTAGACACAGGCAGACAAGGTGAGAGGCGGCTGGGGGCAGGCAGGTCAAAGAGTATAGTAGATCAGAGCAGGATAGTGGCAGTTTTAGGAGGTGCTAAGTGTCAGGGTCTAAATATACTTTGAAGACTAAGCCCAAAGGACTTTCTGACAGATGCTGATTAAAGCATCTATTAAGCTCCCAATATATGCCAGACGCTAGCTATGAACTTTTTCTAAGCCAGATTTGCCCAAGAAATGTCACCCAGCTTTTGACTGGTATGAGCTTTTCCCAAGACAGATTGTACTACAAGACATTTCTCACTTGCAGTCTCCTACAATTTGGTCTTCAAACACTGCATCTTCAGCTCAGAGCCAATATAGGCTGTTGACACAGGGAAATTTGTTGTTATTCTTATTCAGCCAGCATCACTGCATGGTACGCACATTAAGAAAACAGATGACCCAAATCCTGCATAAATCCTTCATTCTCCTGTTTCATTCTCCTGTCCATCACCTCCTCATTCATTCTTGAGATGCAGGTTTTGCATTCAAGGCTAGGTCAGCTCTCTGGAGGACTTACATCTTCCTCCTCTCACATCTGCCCAGTCCTTCTCCCGCGACTCGCACAGACTGAGGATGGGAAATTGAGTCATCCGTCTTCTGTAACCATACGGATAAGATGTAGTCGTTCCTGTTGTCAGCACTGTTGTGCTTTGGAAACTAATTAAAGCAGTTAGTATTAAATACGGAAAACAATTAAGCTAATTGAAATAAAGCGTATGCAGTTTACCCCCTTGTACAGACGAAAAAATAATAATAATAACATGTGGCTAGATGTTGGCACTGCTGACATTCTGGTGCCAAAATAGATCAGGGAATANTGGAAACTAATTAAAGCAGTTAGTATTAAATACGGAAAACAATTAAGCTAATTGAAATAAAGCGTATGCAGTTTACCCCCTTGTACAGACGAAAAAATAATAATAATAACATGTGGCTAGATGTTGGCACTGCTGACATTCTGGTGCCAAAATAGATCAGGGAATATGGGAGCCGAAGACGGAGGTGTATTAGCACCCAATCAGTTTACCGCAGCAAAGTGTTTCTCAGAACTATTTGGCTGGCTTCTGGGAGATTTCTTCTATATTGGAAAAAAAAGTGTATTTCTGCCCAAATGTTTCTTTCAGGCTATAAACGTGCTGTTCCCCCTGCCTCTGACTCAACTCTCTGTCTGCATTCAGAGGAGGGAGCAGCCTCCACAGGCCCCTCTGAAGATCTCTGTAAGTTCACCAGATCTCTAGGTGGAAAGGGGGTTTGGGGTTGTGGCTGGCAATTTTAGACCACATAGATAAATTCCAAATAGGGGGAGAAGAATCAGGGGAAGGAAAAGGGAAGACAAGCCACGGAGACCAGCAGAGAGTCTACAAGGAATGCTGGAATTTGGTGGGTGCACGTGCCAAACAATCTCAACTAGAATTTGCTTCAGCAAAAAGTGAAATTACCTGGGAAGGATGAGCCACAGGGAACAGAGCCTCAGGGTCCCAAAGACTAAGCCCAAATAGTACTCCATCTGTCTGTCCATTTCTCATCTGGCACTAGCTCTGTGCTGGCCATACCCTGGCTGCAGAGAGGCCCTCTCCGTGTGGCAGGGAGCGTGGCAGGCTGCTGGTGCCAATATAGCAATCCCAGTGAATGCAGAGAACTCACAACAAACGTCTATGTATCCCTTGTCTGTGCATGCCCACCCTTTGGACCAGTCAAAATGGCCAAATAAGGGATAGAATGGTTGATCAGATCCCTATCCACAGGACTACTCCCTCCCACTTCCATCCCACCCCCAGCCAAACGGAGAAGCATAGGAAGAAAAAGGTTGCTGGAAGAGCAAAACAAATAACTACATGGGCCCTAGGCTAGGGTGCTAAAGAATCAGAATTTGATGGAGAGAGACTAGAGAGGGTATCACCTAGGGAAACAAAGATATCTGAGCCTTCATAAGGTTCCAGTTTTTTGTAGTTCTACCATCTCACCATTTCTTTGTTGAACTTTCAAAGAACGAGATCATCAACAGTAACAATTTCATTCCCCCAGAGCCCACCTCACCTGCAATCCACAATTGCCTTGTATAAAATGAGGGTAGCAATAACTAAAGAGAAAATAGACTTCAGAAGCCCAGTTTCTTCTCCCTCAAGTGACCTGAATCATTATTCATTTTTCTGATAGACGTTTGTTATTGGGGAGGATGAGGTGGTCACCCAATATCTAAATCCACTTTGATATTTGGGAAATTTCTTACCTTATAAGCAGTGGTGTTCTGGTGAAAGTTTAATGCTGGAAATGAGGGGGGAGACCTAACTTGCAGTGTTTGCCCATTTTTGTGGTGTAGATCCTCCTACTATGGCTGATTTCAGGGGAGCAAAGTGATGTCACCAAATGCAGAATTGGGAAGAGAGGCACCATGGCATACCATTATAGAGTATTTCCACCATCCAGATACAAAAGGCATCAATAACTTCAGAAGCATCAAAAATAATAAAAGTAATAAAATAATTAGGAAGTGACAAATTTTGAGTATTTAATACCTTTGTTTCTAATATAATGTATTCCACTGAGTTTATATAATTTACTTTTTAGCTGTTTTTTATGCTGAGATCAATATCACAACTAGGATGCTGACCTTGACACAGCCAAGATACAGACCAGGATGACCCTTCATGCTGTCCTTTAATAGCCGCCCACTTCCTTCCTATCCACATCCTTTCTTTAACCCTTGCAAGTCACTAACTGTTCCTTATTTCTGCAATTTGCTCACCTCAAGACTATTATATAAATGTCATCATACAGCATGTAACCCTTGGGGACTTGCTGTTTTCACTCAACACTATGCTTTGGAGATACACACAGGCTGTATGTGTATCCAAATTTTATTCCTTTTCATTGTTGACTATTAGTCTAGTTTGTTAAATCATTTGGCCATTAAAGGATGTATGGGTTGTTCCCAGTTTGGGGTTACTATGAGTAAAACTGCCATAAACATTTGTGTACAAGTTTTATATGAACATATGTCTTCATTTCTCTAGGATAAATACCCAAGAGGGCAATTTCTAAGTCATATGATACTTGGATGTCTAAGTTTTAAAGAAACTGCCAAACTGTTTTTCGGAGTGGCTGCTCCATTTTACCTTTCCACCAGTAACGTATGACTGACCCAATTTCTTCATATCTTCATCAACTTTTTGTTTTGTCATTATTTTTTTATTTCAGCCATTCTGATAGGTGTGCAGTGGTATCTTGCAATTTTAATTTGCATTTCCTTAAAAGTCAATAACAGTGAACACCTTCTCATGTGCTTATTTGTCATCTGTATATTTAATTCAGTGAAATGTTTCTTTGTGTGTTTTGCCTGTTTTTTCAAATTGGATTGTTTGGGATTTGCTGTTGAGTTTTGAGAATTCTTTATATATTCTAGATATTACTCCTTTGTCAGACATGTAGTTTATAAATATTTTCTCCTAATCTGTAACTTATCTTTTCATCCTCTTGAGGTCTAGTGCAGAGAATAATTTTAAAATTTTGATGATGTCCAATTTATCAGTTTTTTTCCTTTATTCCATTGAGGAAATTCCCCTCTATTTCTAAGAGTTTTGATCATGAACAGATACTGAATTTTGCCAAATGCTTTTTTCTGTATCAGTTGATACAATCAAGTGTTAACATAGGAGGTTATGTTGGTTAGTTTCTGAATATTGAACCAGCTTTGCATCTCTGGAATAAACTTCAGGTGCTCACAATGTATAATTCCTGTTTCTGTTTTTGTTTTTTGACTGTGCTGGGCCTTTGTTGCTGCTGGACTTTTCTCTAGCTGAGGGAAGGGAGGGCTGCTCTCTAGGGGCAGTGCACAGGCCTCTAACTGGGGAGGCTTCTCTTGCTGCAGCGCACAGACTCCAGGGCACAGGCGCAATAGCTGTGGCACACGGGGTTAGTTGCTCCGTGGCATGCGGGATCCTCCCAGACCAGGGATTAAACCCATGTCGCCTGCACTGGCAAGCAAATTCTTTGCTACTGAACCACCAGAGAAATCCTTTAATTCTTTTTCAATTCTGACTTATATTTGCAAATTCTAAAAAATATTTCTTGCATCATATTCATAAAGGATACTCGTCTTTGGTTTCATTTTATTTTTGGTCTAGGTATCAAGGTAATAATTCATAAAATGAATTAGGAAGTGTTCCTTCCTCTTCTACTTTCTGGAAAAGATTATGTCAAATTGATGTTAATTTTTCTTTGACTACTTAGGAGAATTCTCCAGTGAAATGATCTGGGCCTGGAGATTTTTTATTCTGGAGTTGTTAAAGTAAAAATCCAGCTTCCTTCACTATTATAGGACAATTCAAATAATCTCTTTTATCCTGAGTTATGATAGTTCATGTTTTTCGAGAAATGGTACATTTCACCTAACATAACTGGACACCTAACATCAGAATACACATAGATGTCAAGTTTATTGGGCTTCCCTTGTGGCTCAGCTGGTAAAGAATACATCTGTGATGCGGGAGACCTGGGGTCGATCCCTGGGTTGGAAAGATCCCCTGGAGAAGGAAAAGGCTACCCACTCCTGGATTCTGGCCTGGAGAATTCTATTGATTGTATAGTCTTTAGGGTCACAAAGAGTCAGACACAACTGAACAACTTTCACTTTGGGGCTTCCCTGATAGCTCAGTTGGTAAGGAATCCATCTGCAATGCAGGAGACCCTGGTTCAATTCCTGGGTGGAGAAAATCCACTGGAGAAGGGATAGGCTATCCACTCCAGTATTCCTGGGTTTCCCTTGTGGCTCAAATGGTAAAGAATCTACCTGGAATGCAGTATATACAAACTTCTTCATGCTGCTGCTGCTGCTGCCAAGTCGCTTCAGTCGTGTCCGACTCTGTGCGACCCATAGACGGCAGACCACCAGGCTCCCCCATCCCTGGGATTCTCCAGGCAAGAACACTGGAGTGGGTTGCCATTTCCTTCTCCAGTGCATGAAAGTGAAAAGTGAAAGTGAAGTCGCTCAGTCGTGTCCGACTCTTAGCGACCCCATGGACTGCGGCCCACCAAGCTCCTCCGTCCATGGGATTTTCCAGGCAAGAGTGCTGGAGTGAGGTGCCATTGCCTTCTCTGAAACTTCTTCATAATGTTCCTTTATTGGTCTTTTAAAGTCTAGAGTGTCAATAGTGATATCACCTGTCATTCCATATAGCCGTAATTTGTGCCTTCTCTCTCTCTTTTTTTTAATCAATCTTGCTAGTGATTCATCAATTTTCTTGGTTTTTTTTTTTTTCAAAGAACAAGTTATTCCTGTCATTGGTTTTCTCTATTGGTTTTTTGTTTGTTTGTTTTCATTTCTATTGATTTTTGCCCTTCATTATTTCCTTCCTTCTATTTGCTTTGGGTTTAGTTTGTCCATCTTAATTCTAGATTCTTGAAGTGGGGATTTAGGTTATTGATTTGAGGCTTTCCTCCTTTTCCAATGTGTACATTTAGTGCTATAAATTTCTCTCTGAGCACTGCTTTAGCTGTGTCCCATGAATTTTGATATGTTATATTTTCATTTCATTTAGCTTTTTTTTTTTTTTACTTCACTGAGAATTTTTTGGTTCATGGATTATTTTAAAGAGTGTTACTTCATTTTTTAAGTTTTCACTTTTCCTGTTATTTTCCTGAACAACCTGTTGTTCATGTTCTAGTTTAATTCCACTGTGGTCAGAAGATAAATTCTGTGTAATTTTGATTCTATTAAGTGTGTTGCAATTTGCTTTATGGCCCAGGATATGGTCTATCTTGGCATAGTCTCCATGATCACTGGAAAAGAATGTGTATTCCGATGTGGTTGCGTTATTGTTCTGTAACGTTCACTCGATCCTACTGGTTCATGGTGTTGCTGAGTTCTTATACATCCTTGCTGATTTTCTATCCATAGTTCTATCAGCTGCTGAGAGAAAAGTGTTGAAGTCTCCAACAAGAGTTATGGCTTGTTTGTTTCTCCTTTCAGCTCAGTTTTTGCCTCAAACATTCCATTGCTCTGTTGTTTGATGAACACATTTGGGGTTGTTCATATTCCTGGTAGACTGACTCTTTCATCATCCTATCATCTTCCTCTCTGTCTCCTACTGATGGGCAACTAGAAAACTTCTGACTCTCCACTAGGACCCCTCTGAAACCACCCTGATGGGAGGAAAAAAGGGTTTCATTACTGCCATGTGTGGAGGAAATCCAGGCCCCCAACTTGGCCTCTATGATACCACCCCCGCAGGGATGTTGAAGTAACTTGTTGGCTTCTTCTGGTGGCCATTCCGGGGCAACCATGGCAACAATACCAGGGAGGGCATCCACCACCAGGGGCTCAGACCAGGGCATGCCCAGGGGGACAGCAGCGTACTCACCAAACCTTTTCTGTGACATGTCTTTGTGGTTCTGGTCAATATTGCTTCTGAGCTGCATTCTCCTACTTCCCTAGTGATTCTGTCGGTGGGTTTCCACAGCTCTGTTTCTGCTTAAATTGGCTACACTAGCTTCCATCGGATGCAAATAAGCATTCTGACTGATTGCACATTCCACTGGCTCTCAGCTGCAAACCCCTCTAGGAAACAAAAACCTCAGCCTCTACCACAAACATCCTTATTCTTGCTTCAGTTCAGTTCAGTTCAGTCGCTCGGTCGTGTCCAACTCTTTGTGACCCCATGAATCTTGCTTAGGGGAAATTATTTGGAGAGTAACTTATAGCTAACAGAGCAGTGGAACTTAACCTAGAAGGGGCTGCTGAGAGGGGTAGCTAGGAGCTCGAAGATACAACGATGGAACCCACTGTCTCAGCTGCCAAATGTTCCCATGGGTTATTCTGATACCCCACACAGTGAGCACGGACTTAATTACAGTCTTTCCCTTTGAGATGAGCAAGTGGGCATTGGCTGGAATACACTAACTAGCCTGACCTCGTGAGTAAGACAATCCCAGTGACGTTAAAATCGTATGCTCTCTTCACTCCCTCCCCCGACACCATTGAAGAGTCATCACTGGTTAGAGGGAAGACTTTTTACATTCTTGAAGATGGCTTTTGTGCATGAAAAAGATCACTCATAGTTTTACTTGGGTCCTGAAAATTAGAATTTGATTTACTAAATGTGTATATTCTGAAATAAATGGTTCTTCCTCAATCAGCTTTAAAAAAAGAATCAGCATAGGAATCTTATTATCCTATTTATAAGTCTAGCAAATATTAACAATTACTTTAAGAGGGCTTTTGATTAATGTTTAGTCCCATTTATACACTTAGTTAATTAAACCTCTTTAACATTTTTAAACAGCATTTATAAATTTAATATATTCAATTCCTTTCTAAGTACTTCATCTGACAAATCTTCCTGAGTAGTAAAGTGACTCTTATAGATTTAATAAATTAAGCATACAAAATATGGTCAGGTTTAAATTCTCTTAAATTTCCAATCTATAAGTAAACTTAGAAAGATTTCATCTTAATATCACAAATCTCAATCATCCCAATGAAATACAAAAGAGGAACCAAAATCTCTTTAAAACTGCATGAATATAAAGTATCATTAAGTATCATTGCTATAGACTCAATGTCTGTGCCCCCCTCAAATTCACAGATTGCAACTCTAGTACCCAAAGTGATGATATTAATTGGGGCCATTGGGAGATGATTAGGTCATGAGGGTGGAGCCCCCATGAATGAAGTTAGTTCCCTTATGAAAGAGACCTCAAGGATCTTCCTTGTTCCTTCTGCCATATGAGACCACAACAAGAAAACAGATGACCAATTTGCAACAACATGGATGGACCTGGAGGGTATTAAGCTTAGTGAAACAGATCAGACAGAGAAAGACAAGTATGGTATGCTCTCACTTGTAAGTGGAATCTAAAAAATAAAACAAATGAATGACTGTAGCAAAACAGAAACAGACAAACAGATACAGAGGACAAACTAGTAATTACCAGGGGGAGATGGGTAGGGGAGAGACAAGATGTGGGAAGGAGATTAAGAGGTACAGACTACTAGATATAAAATAAATACAATACAAGTATATAACACAGAGCACAAGGAATACAACCAAGTTTATAATAATTTAAATGGGGTATAATCTATAAAAATATTGAATCATTATGTTGAACACCTGAAACTAATATAATATTGTAAATCAACTACAAATCAATTTTTTTAAAAAGACAACTACTATCTATGAACCAGGAAGTGGGCCCTCACCAGACACCAAATCTGTAGCGCATTGATCAGGGACTTCCCAGACTCCAGAAGGGTGAAAAGTAACTTTCTATTGTTTATGAGCTATGTAGTCTGTAATATTTTATTATAGCACCCTGAATTGGCTAAGATAATAATATATGAACAAATTCTTTGAACTTGAAAATATTAACACTACTAGTTTTGATTCCCTTAAACAATTGTGTGCTGAATTTTTAATTTTCCCTGGGCTACTAAAATGTCTATACATAAGGGAGATAATTTCCTTTCTTCGGAGGTTGTTAATTAATGAGACTGCATCTTCACTAGACAGGTGACTCTATGGACTGGTCAAGCCCTATATGCAGTCTTTAATTTTCTGATTTAAAGATGGAGGTAGCCAGGGCTTCCCTGGTAGTCCAGAGGTTAAGAATTCGCCTGCCAGTGCAGGGGACACACAGGAAGATTCCACGTGCCCAGGGGCAACTAAAGCCTGTGCACCATAACTACTGAAGCCTGTGTGCCCTAGAGGCCGTGCTCTGCAAAACAGGAACCACCACAGTGAGATGCCTGCACACCACAGCTAAAGAGTCGCCCCACTCATCATGGCTCAGGAAAACCAGCGCACAGCAACAAAGACCCAGTGCAGCCAAAATGACTGAATAAAGAAACCTTTGTTTTTTAATAAAACATTTTTTTTGCAATCTCGTGGACTGTAGCCTATCAGGCTCCTCTGTCCATGGGATTTTCCAGGCAAGGGTACTAGAGTGGGTTGCCATTTCTTTCTCCAGGGCATCTTCCCAGCCCAGGGATTGAACTCAGGTCTCCCACATTGCAGGCCGACCCTTTACCATCTGAGCCACCAGGGAAGCCTTTTTTTAAAAGATAGAGGTAGCCAAAGAGATCACCCCATTAGATACAAGTGATTGACCACTGGTTTTCAAAGCAGAGTCCAGTACATAGCCCCCATCCAAGACCCACATCTGATTTTATTTTTGTTTGTTTGTTAGATTTTAAAGTCTCTATTGAATTTGTTACAATATGGTTTTGGTTTTCTGGTGGCCAGGTGTGTGGGATCTGAGCTCCCCAACCAGGGATCCAAGCTGTATACCCTGCATTGGAAATTGAGGTCTTACCACTGGACTGCTGATTTTGTGTTTGCTTAACTCAAGGGGCTTCGCTGGTGGCTCAGCAGGTAAAGCATCCACCTGCAGTGCAAGAGACCTGGGTTGGGAAGATCCCCTGGAGAAGGGACTGGCTACCCACTCCAGTATTCTGGCCTGGAGAATTCCAGGGACTGTACAGTCCATGGGGTCACAAAGAGTCAGACAGGACTGAGCGACTTTCACTTTCACTTTCATTATGTGTAACTATGTATTTTTTCATATAACTCTAAAGAACCCTATACTCTTTCCATATGCTTCTTATCCTCTGGGACTGCATCATTCTTATGGCTATTAAACTTCTATGTAATTTAATTCTGGTTATCTCTCAGAGCTTTGTCTGATTATTGTTATAACTCGCAAGGTCATTCTCCAAGGTCATCGCTCAGCTCCATCCTCTCACCCTACCTTACCCACTTCAGTCCCTGAGTTCTTAACTCTCCGGGGAGTAGAAAAGTAGGCTCCTCTCAAGTTCTATGCTCCTTTCTATCTGGCAAAGCAAAGGAAAACATTCTTAAGCCTAGTACCTTCTCTCAGAGATTGCCTGGAGTTACAATGGCACTACAGCCTCCTGCTTCCCACCTTCTTGGAGCAGGCACTGCAATGGCCAGGGTCTCCTGGAAGAACAGGGTCCACATCCAGAGACACTGGAGCAAACCCCTAACCTCCCAGAAAGATGAGGGAACATTACCAAGTCACCAACCAGTGCCTGAACTAAGGCTACAACCCAGGACCCCCAACTCCCAGCTCTGTGCTCTGACTACTCAACCACAATGCCCTGAACTAAAGCAAAGTCAGCCAAGACAGGAAGGAGCTCAGAGATCAGAGCCCCAACCAGCCCAAACATTAGAGCATGCTGGGTACAGCCCTTTCAGTTACTTGATAAACAGCATCAAAATAGGCATGGTTCCTGCCATTTCTAAAATTTAAAAAGTCACTTGGTGACTGAAAATAAATGTACATACCAGGTATTTACACTTCATACTAGGGAAAAGCAATGATAAGAAATGATTGTCAGCTATGGTGAGAACATGGGGGCAGGGCTGGGCCCCAAGGAGCAGGGGCTGAAGGAAAGAAAACAGGGCATGAGGGTGACCTCCAGGAGTCCCAGCCTTGGGGAAAGCCCTTACAAAAAAGTCTTGTACAAAAGCCAGGTTTTCTTCCTTGGCTGCACTGGGTCTTCACTGTGGCACATGGGTTTTCTCTAGTTGTGAAAACATGGGCTTCTTTGCACTTCTCTAGTTGTGGCAGGAGGGCTTAGCTGTAGCATGTGGGATCTTAGTTCCCAAATCAGAGACTGAACCCACATCCCCACACTGGAAGGTGGATTCTTTACCACTGGACCACCAGCGACGTCCCCTCCAAAAGCCAGAGTGAAGATGCTCTCGTCCGTCCATTATTAGCATTTTGAAGAACCACTGGTGGAGCAGAAACAGGACAGCTCAGATGGAACTTGAACCTTCCTGCTAGTTCAAACCCCAGCTTGTCTCCTTACTCCTGGGGCTTCTGGTAGCACTTTCTCTTTCCC
The DNA here is from genome assembly GCA_006410675.1 of Oreotragus oreotragus. Taxonomy (NCBI): domain Eukaryota; kingdom Metazoa; phylum Chordata; class Mammalia; order Artiodactyla; family Bovidae; genus Oreotragus; species Oreotragus oreotragus. Next base: position 261,216 of record SJYX01014367.1, read on the forward strand.
ATCAGCCTGGTCTGCAGACTCGCCAACATCTCCCCAACCAGCTGGCTGGGAAAGAAAACCGCAATGCCTCTTTGGGTTTGGAGGGTATTATTACCAACAGACACAGAGAAAGTGATGCTGTAATTGAAACTAACAACAAAAAAAAAACATTCTCAGAATTCTTTAAAAGTTCCTCTGCTGCCACCCTTGGCTATCACTGGATCCTCAGTGGGGCAGTGTCCTTGACCTCCTGGCTCTTCCTTCTCAACCACCTGCTCAGTCATATGCCCTGAGCACCCTGTGGCCAGGCGTTGTTTTGTTGTTAAGGGTACAAAAGCTACGGATGGGTCTCTGCGCATCTTATGGTGGAGAAGGGAGACAGACAAGTCCAAGTCATGGGGCTAGGGCAGAAAAGGTGCCACAGTAGGCATGTCAGAGAAAGAAAGTGAAAGCGTGACTCTGTGACTCTTTGTGACCCTATGGACTGTAGCCCACCGGGTTCCTCTGTCCATGGAATTCTGCAGGCAAGAATACTGGAGTGGGTTGCCATTTTCTTCTCCAGGGGCTCTTCCCAACCCAAGGACTGAACTCAGGTCTCCCACATTGCAGGCAGACTCTTGACTGACTGAACCACCAGAGAAGACCAAGGCACATCAGTTCAGTTCAGCTCAGTCGCTCAGTCGTGTCCCACTCTTTGCAACCCCATGAATCGCAGCACGCCAGGCCTCCCTGTCCATCACCAACTCCCAGAGTTCACTCAGACTCACGTCCATCAAGTCCGTGATGCCATCCAGCCATCTCATCCTCTGTCATCCCCTTCTCCTCCTGCCCCCAATCCCTCCCAGCATCAGTCTTTTCCAATGAGTCAACTCTTCGCATGAGGTGGCCAAAGTACTGGAGTTTCAGCCTCAGCATCAGTCCTTCCAAAGAACACCCAGGGCTGATCTCCTTTAGAATGGACTAGTTGGATCTCCTTGTAGTCCAGAAGCCTCTCAAGAGTCTTCTCCAACACCACAGTTCAAAAGCATCAATTCTTTGGCGCTCAGCTTTCTTCACAGTCCAACTCTCACATCCATATATGACCACTGGAAAAACCATAGCCTTGACTAGATAGATGGACCTTTGTTGGCAAAGTAATGTCTCTGCTTTTCAATATGCTATCTAGGTTGGTCATAACTTTCCTTCCAAGGAGTAAGCATCTTTTAATTTCAAGGCTGCAATCACCATCTGCAGTGATTTTGGAGCCCAAAAAATAAAGTCTGACACTGTTTCCACTATTTCCCCATCTATTTCCCATGAAGTGATGGGACCAGATGCGATGATCTTCGTTTTCTGAATGTTGAGCTTTGCCAATTTTTTCACTCTTCTCTTTCACTTTCATCAAGAGGCTTTTTAGTTCCTCTTCACTTTCTGCCATAAGGGTGGTGTCATCTGCATATCTGAGGTGATTGATATTTCTCCCAGCAATCATGATTCCAGCTTGTGCTTCTTCCAGCCCAGCATTTCTCACGATGTACTCTGCATATAAGTTAAATAAGCAGGGTGACAATATACAGCCTTGACGGACTCCTTTTCCTATTTGGAACCAGTCTGTTTTTCCATGTCCAGTTCTAAGTGTTGCTTCCTGACCTGCATATAGGTTTCTCAAGAGGCAGGTCAGGTGCTCTGGTATTCCTATCTCTTTCAGAATTTTCCACAGTTTATTGTGATCCACATAGTCAAAAGCNGCAATCATGATTCCAGCTTGTGCTTCTTCCAGCCCAGCATTTCTCACGATGTACTCTGCATATAAGTTAAATAAGCAGGGTGACAATATACAGCCTTGACGGACTCCTTTTCCTATTTGGAACCAGTCTGTTTTTCCATGTCCAGTTCTAAGTGTTGCTTCCTGACCTGCATATAGGTTTCTCAAGAGGCAGGTCAGGTGCTCTGGTATTCCTATCTCTTTCAGAATTTTCCACAGTTTATTGTGATCCACATAGTCAAAAGCTTTGGCATAGTCAATAAAGCAGAAATAGATGTTTTTCTGGAACTCTCTTGCTTTTTCGATGATCCAGCGGATGTTGGCAATTTGATCTCCGGTTCCTCTGCCTGTTCTAAACCAAGGTTGAACATCTGGAATTTCATGGTTCATGTATTGCTGAAGCCTGGTTTGGAGAATTTTGAGCATTATTTTACTAGCGTGTGGGATGAGTGCAATTGTGTGGTAGTTTGAGCATTCTTTGGCATTGCCTTTCTTTGGGATTGGAATGAAAACTGACTTTTTCCAGTCCTGTGGCCACTGCTGAGTTTTCCAAATTTGCTGGCATATTGAGTGCAGCACTTTCACAGAATCATCTCTCAGGATTTGAAATAGCTCGACTGGAATCCATCACCTCCACTGGCACCTCAAGGGAGTCTCGTCAAATATCATATGATACCACTTATATGTGGATCTAAGAAAAAGCTACACATGAACTTATTTACAAAACAGAAATAGAGTTATAGATGTATTGACAGAAAACAAACTTGTTACTGGGGGGTAGGGGGAGAGGAGGGGTGAATTGAAAGATTGAGATTGACACATACACACTGCTGCATATGAAGTAGATAACGAATAGGGACCTAGTATATGGCAAAGGGAACTTTGCTTAATACTGTGCAATGACTTACATGGAACAAGACTACACTCCAATCAATTTTATTTAAAAAGTCATTTCACCAACTTATGGTTGCCCAGTGTGGGGGCGGGGAAGAGATAGTTAGGGACTTTGGGAAGGCCATGTACACACTGTTATATTTTAAATGGATAACCAACAAGGTCCTACTGTGCGGCGCATGGAACTCTGCTCAGGGTTACGTGGCAACTGGATGGGAGGGGAGTTTGGGGGAGAAAGGATACATGTATATGTATGGCTCAGTCCCTTAGCTGTTCACCTGAAACTCACACATTGTTAATCAGCTATACCCCAATACAAAATTAAAAGTTTTTTTAAAAAAGTCATTTTGAATGCTCAATGCTCCCCTCCCCCTCCCTCTATCATTCCAGAAGCATCCAGCAGCCCCGCTCTATCTCCAGCTGTGTCCCACCTCCTCTCTGTCCCTCCCCTTACACGATCCAGGCAACCTCCTCCCTGGAACTCCTTGCTCCTCCTCCCAGCCCCTCAGATCCAAGTGGTATTCACCCACCACCCACCGAACATCCCAACGGCTGTCTGCTTAGTCAGCACCTGATAAAATTTGTTCAATAAAAAGAAACATTTCCAACCAAATTAAAAATAATCCCAGCAGAGGTTTTGAATATTAAATCTTCCTTCTAGAACATAAACCCTACAAATATTGAAGTTTGTTCTTGGCACAAGTGATGAGTCACACAACCGATCAAGTTCTCTCTTGGGTAATTATAACATTTATTTATCTAGAACCCAGACTCCTCCCTCTGAGTTTCCTATTTGCCAGATAGGATTCAATCCCCTGTTCGATGCTTGCCCAGAAGCTGTCTGATTGTTATTTTCAGCAACAGGCTTAAGCGCCAGCTGTTCAGGCAGTGTTTGGTGCAAACGCCCTTGGGTTTGTTTCATCTTTTCCACTGCTGCTCAGAATTCCCTTTGAGAACTCTAAGTGTCAACAGGCACGATCATTATCTGAGTCACCTGATATGATACAAGAAGAGATGTCACACGAGCTGCCAAACAGGACACATTATTGCCAGGCTGTGTGCCCCAGGGGAGGGGACCAGGGCAATCCAAGCAGATGGTCTATGAGCTCTGACAGCCAAGAGCTTTCACGGGGGCATCAGAATCACGAGTGAGCTGAATCTTCAGCACCGATCAAGGAAACACCAGCCGCCCTCTTTTCTCAGAGGAGTAGAATGAATTAGCCCTTCTCTGGGCCTGAAGTGGACTTGAACTTTTCCAAGGATAATAAAAGCTTGGGGCAGCTGCCCAGGATGCGGCCATATCCCTGCTCAGAGAGCCGCAAGGGGGAGAGCTAAGATGGCAATGAGCCCACTCTCCTCCTTATTGGAAGGGTCCTGGGCCATCCCGGATGTGCCCACTTGCCAAGCTGTTTCCATTGTAAAGCAGGAGGTGGCGGGGCCCATCACTCAGAAGTGTGGCCTCTACCTGCCCTTATCCCCCAGAGCTGCACCACCAGGGCCTCATGGGCTCCTCTCCCTTGGCTCCCCTCCACCCTTGGAAGAAGGCAGCCTCAGTCAAGCTGCAGACCCCAGGGGGATAAAGTTGAAGGGTCAGTGAAAAGAAAGTCAGAGAAAACATAGATGCCGCGAAGGCCTCAGGACACACTCTGAATGTCTCCAAACGTAAAGATCTCAGAATGATCTCTGAAAGGCCAGGCCACGAGTCTCTGTGCGTTTGTCACCGTCCCATCCCCCTTGTCTTACCCTGGCCCCCACTCTCCCTCGGTCCTCAGCCATCCCTCAAGGGACCCATCTCTGGCAAACTTGTGAGCTGCTCAGCCCCCTAAGTGGTCTCAGCACCTCCAGACCCCCATCCTGGGTGAGAAAGAATTCCCCCCCAGCGCCGGCCCAGTTCAGCGCTTATGCTGGCCAACTCTGGCCTTGTACTTCCCTACAGTTGCCTTCCCTCGGGGGTAGGGGTAGGGAAGGGGAGGGAAAGGTGATGCTCTCTAAGGCTCCAAGCTCTTAGGCCTTATTAGTGTCCTTTCCCATGGAGGGGGTTGGGAAGGGATGTCCATAACCAGAGATTATAACTCGCTCAGTCTTTCACTGAAATTTGTTCCCCTATTGTTCTAATTTCCTTGGTGGCTCAGTTCGTAAAGATTCCGCCTAGGATGCAGGAGACGCCGGGTTTGATCCCTGGGTTGGGAAGATCCCCTGGAAAAGGAAATGGTAACCCATGCCCACGTTCTTGCCGGGGAAATCTCATGGACAGAGGACCCTGGCGGGCTACAGACTTTGGAGTCACAAGAGGCAGACACAAATTAGCAGCTAAATCATCATCCACATTGTTCTGACTGAGGCCTCAAGGGCCTAGTTATACTGGAGGCCACCTGACCCATTAGCCAGGACCAAGACTCATTTGGTTCAAAAGGCCCCGCCCTCTTGTTTCTTATTTTTCCAGTTGAGCAACGCCCACAGTTCTCAGTTACTCGTCAGGCAGAGATGACTGACACAAACTCTGTCCAATGAAGAGCCGAGATTTCAAGGCCCAGGTCACTACTTCCTCTCAGGTGTTCTGACAGAGGTAGGTTCCTTCCCGTGGGCGTCTCAGCTTCCCTCAGACCCAACAAGGAAGCTGCCCCACGGCCCAGAAGATGGGACCAGGCAACCTGATTTAGAGCTCAGGAAAGGAACAGAGTCCTGCGTGCAAAGCTTCTCTGCCAAGCCTATCTCTGTGTGCGGCCTCTGCCATCTCCGCATTTTGTATCGGCTTTGCATGTCACTGTCCTAGTTTATGTTTGACCTTCACTTTGCTCCTTGGCGAAGTTCCTCAGCAATTCCACTTGGCCTTGGCCCATCTAAGGGAAAAGGAATCTTGTCTTCACAGAGGGCAGATGCAATTGGAGGCTTTCATGGCGCCAGAGACTCAAGCAGCCGACTGGACTGAAACATTAATACTTAGGTCTGAATGACAACCGAGGACAGCTGAAGGGGCACCTGGCGTCTCTCTCCCTTAGGAACAGAACAGTCTCACAGCTCTCTATGCCGTCTCCAAATTTCAGGGCTCTAGCTGTTGGCCTGAACATCTGGGAGGAAAATAGGGAAAAAATAAGAAGTTGGGCCAGCCCCAGAGGAAGTGCTTAACGCAGCGTCGAGGCATTGCAGTTCGGTGCTCACGGGAGTCCACGACACCTCTGTGCCCCACCCTCTTGTCTCCCTACACTATGCTTAGTTGCTCAGTCGCGTGCAACTCTTTGCAACCCCCTGAACTACAGCTCGCCAGGCTCCTCTGTCCATGGGGATTCTCCAAGCAAGAATACTGGAGTGGGTTGCTCTGCCCTCCTCCAGGGGATCTTCCCAACCCAGGAATCAAAGCCAGGTCTCTTGCATTGCAGGTGGGATCTTTACCGACTGAGCCACGGGGGAAGCCCTAGGAGTTGTTTCCGTGCTGCTGCTGCTGCTGCGTCGCTTCAGTCGTGTCCGACTCTTAGCGACCCCATGGACTGCAGCCCACCAGGCTCCTCCGTCCATGGGTTGTTTCCCTAGGAGGAACTAAATGTACTTGAATGGGATCTTTGACCACAGCGGGTCCACCAGGTGGCAGTGCTTCCCGGGCGCAGACCGGACAGGGCCTGCAGTGTAAGAGAGCGGCCACCAGAGGGCAAAACAGGGATTAGCGGCTGAACCACGCTGCTAGTTGCCTAGTAACTGTGACGCAACCGGGCTCCGAGTTTGCACCCTCCTCAAGGCCTCCCAGGTTATTTCTGGCCTAACAAAGACTGTTGCACAAGGAGTGGCCTCAGGAGTCCCAAAATTGCCTCTTCTTTAAGCCTGGAGAATCTAAAATGGTCCGGGGACCCCAAATCCAGCTCCACCCTGGCGTCTAGGGGACTGGGCAGCTACTGTCCCTGCTCTTGGGAATGTCAAGGATGGTGAAAAGAAAATAAACATTTTCCATTCCCCTCAGTAGCTCCACAGTCATTGGGACGCTCTGGTTTCCCTAGTTGCTAAAGCAGAGCAACCTGCTCTCTCTCCCCTCTCTCCCTCCCCTTCCAAACTGGGCTGCATTAATGGCAAATGACCTTAAGCCAGACCTTGAGCCTCCAGCAGCTGAACTGTACTTCAGAGGAGTTGGGGGTGAGGTTGGGGGTGGGTGATAAGGCCCATCTCTGACCTTCTGTGGTCTCCATTCTCTCCCTTTCCCCCAAGAATTCTGTCCTTGCCTCAAAACTCTCCCTGATTTTGATGACCCTGAAAACAGAATTCTTCCAATTCCAGATGGTAAGTATGACCTCAGAAACCAGAGAGGGAACCAAGAAAGTGAAGCAGACACAAGACAAGGAGTGTGGTTATAATGAGCTCAAAGCCTGTGCCAGTCTGGCCTGTGAAAGGACCTGGGTGAGACGAGGTCAGCGCCTGGGGTAGAGTCAGGGGGGTCCTTCTGGCCGAGGCAACAGTAGTGTTCAGGCACGTCTCTGGGTCATGAGGAGCCAGCTGGCCCTGGGGTTGGGCTCTGACTGGGGTCCAGGTGTTGATCACTAAAGTGTCAGGGTCTCCCAGCGGTGCCATGGTGGAGGATCACACGGGCATATGAAGTTCGTTGTACTCGTCCTGGCCATCTTCATCAAAGTTTGGTTCAGCATCTTCAGAGTCCAGCTGTAGAAGGGAGTGAAAAGTTGGGAAAGGCAGGGGGAGTGGCCTTGCCGCCTCCTATTCACCAGCTCCTCGTCTGGCTGGCAGCCCTCACTGCCCCCAGACCTTTCCAGCCTCACTGTCGACAGGGACCATGGCCCAGGTTAAAGCACCTCCCTCTGGCCAAAAGCTTCAAGTCACCCTCTAGTGACGCCTCCTAATGATGATGATGATAGCAGCTACCACACAGAAAAACTTCCTGGTGCTCCGAGCCCCTGGGGTGCCTTTGTACACCATGTGTGAATGGACAGTTTTCAAAAAGGTGTCCCTTCCTCTAGCTCAGAGGATCCCAGCCTGGACCAGTTTCACAGAAGACAGATTTTCCGTGGAAAGGATGGGGGTGGTGGGTAGAGATGGCTTCGAGGTGATTCAAGCACATTGCATTTATTGTGCACAGTATTTCTATTATTATTATTACATCAGCTCCACGTCAGATCATCAGGCATTAGATCCTGGGGAGTGAGGACTCCTGCTCCAGCTGACCGAAGCAGGGCTCAGGATGGATTTCAGTGCCACCCACCCCACCTCAGCTGTGTGCTTTTGTTCAGGACACAACCTGCACAATCGTCTCCAACAGCCTCTGCTTCCTTCACGCCAAACCACCCTTCTCGTTGCTTTACCTGGACTCGTGTTTAATCATCACCACAATTTCATAAGGGAGAATCTGCTAGTAGCCTCATTGTGCTGTGCTTAGTCGCTCAGTCGTGTCCGACTTTTTCCGACCCCATGGACTATAGCCTGCCAGGCTCCTCTGTCCGTGGGGATTCTCAGGCAAGAATACGGCAATGGGTTGCCATGCCCTCCTCCAGGGGATCTTCCCAGCCCAGAGATTGAACCCAGGTCTCCCGCATTGCAGGTGGATTTTTAACCAACTGAGCCACCAGGGAAGCCCAAGAATACTGGAGTGGGTAGCCTATCCCTTCTCCAGGGGACCTTCCCAAGCCAGGAATCCAACTGGGGTCTCCTGCATTGCAGGCAGATTCTTTACCAGCTGAGCTACCAGAAACCCAGGAGCCCCGCTGAGATTTCAGAAGATCAGTCACACAATAGAAGAGACTGGGAGCCAGGCCTCCGTGAATCCAGGGCCCAGGTCCCCTAAGACCAACCCAAGCACCATCCCTTACCGCCTGCAGCTCCCTGTCCTGGAAGAGCCGGGGCAGAAGGCAACGCCTCAGAGGCACTGTGAGCAGCAGCACGAAGGGAAAGGCGAGTGAGGCCGCCGTGGACTTGACCACCCAGAGCAGTGCGATGCAGCCCAGCTGAATGCACGTGAAGAGGTGCATCCGCCAGGTCTTCACCTGGGGAACAGGTGTCGGGTCTCACCACATCCTGAGGGACTCAGCTCCGCAGGTCCCAACGTATCCTCCAGAGTCCTCAAGTCCATCTCCAGCGCTGGGTCCCTCGGAGTCCCCCATCACCCCGTCTCCCCATCTGCATGCTTCCCAGCCCTACCTTGGTCACGTAGGGCTGCTCGGGATGGTGTTTTGCCGGCATGAGGATGAGCAATAGACGCTGGGACAGCTGGATACCAGACAGCGACGTGACCCCCATGTACAGGAAAATGCCAAAGAGCACGGCCAGTGGGATCCGACGCAGCACAGCCCCCATGACGATGGACAGGCCTGGAGGAGGAGACAGACACCCCATGACGACGGACAGGCCTGGAGGGGGAGACGGACACCCCACGACGACGGACAGGCCTGGAGGGGGAGACGGACACCCCACGATGACGGACAGGCCTGGAGGGGGAGACGGACACCCCATGACGACGGACAGGCCTGGAGGGGGAGACAGACACCCCATGACAATGGACAGGCCTGGAGGGGGAGACAGACACCCCACGACGACGGACAGGCCTGGAGGGGGAGACGGACACCCCATGACGACGGACAGGCCTGGAGGGGGAGACGGACACCCCACGATGACGGACAGGCCTGGAGGGGGAGACGGACACCCCATGACGACGGACAGGCCTGGAGGGGGAGACAGACACCCCATGACAATGGACAGGCCTGGAGGGGGAGACAGACACCCCACGACGACGGACAGGCCTGGAGGGGGAGACAGACACCCCATGACGACGGACAGGCCTGGAGGGGGAGACAGACACCCCACGACGACGGACAGGCCTGGAGGGGGAGACAGACACCCCACGACGACGGACAGGCCTGGAGGGGGAGACAGACACCCCACGACGACGGACAGGCCTGGAGGGGGAGACAGACACCCCACGACGACGGACAGGCCTGGAGGGGGAGACAGACACCCCACGACGACGGACAGGCCTGGAGGGGGAGACAGACACCCCACGACGACGGACAGGCCTGGAGGGGGAGACAGACACCCCACGACGACGGACAGGCCTGGAGGGGGAGACAGACACCCCACGACGACGGACAGGCCTGGAGGGGGAGACAGACACCCCACGACGACGGACAGGCCTGGAGGGGGAGACAGACACCCCACGACGACGGACAGGCCTGGAGGGGGAGACAGACACCCCACGACGACGGACAGGCCTGGAGGGGGAGACAGACACCCCACGACGACGGACAGGCCTGGAGGGGGAGACAGACACCCCACGACGACGGACAGGCCTGGAGGGGGAGACAGACACCCCACGACGACGGACAGGCCTGGAGGGGGAGACAGACACCCCACGACGATGGACAGGCCTGGAGGGGGAGACAGACACCCCATGACACCCCATGGCGACGGACAGGCCTGGAGGGGGAGACAGATACCCCATGACACCCCATGACGATGGACAGGCCTGGAGGGGGAGACAGACACCCACAGGACCCCTCCAACAGCCCTGTGGGGACGGATGAGCCTGTGCAGTCCCTGCGATCAAGAGAAGATGGAGCTGGACAGAGAGCCAAGGAAAAAGGCACGTGGAGTGTCAAGGAACAGGTCTGGGGTCAGAGCCGGGGCTATTCATGATGCGTTTGGAAACTCAGGAGAGATCTGGGTCAAGTCAGGGATGGAGAAAGGGTTTCAGGTTCCAGAAGGCAAGTCTGTGGGGTGGGGGCCGGAGCTTTACAAGGTGGGCGCTCTCACCTACAAGGCTGGCGATGAGCACTCCAGTGACCCGCTGCTCCCGCACTTCCTGGATCTGGGGCTTGTCGCCGGGCGCTATGGCAGTGCGCATAACGGTCAGCGCGTTCACGTGGGTCACCGAGCGGACGGTGGCGGCCGTGAGCCAGGGCAACCCAAACAAGCCACAGAGCCCACCCAGGGAGCCAATCAGAAGCAGGTCCAGGTGGAAGCCAGAGCCTTTGAGCAGCCTCCGTGCCTTCTGGCTAACGATGAGCCTGGGGGAGAGCAGGGGTGAGGGGCAGGTGGGCACACCCAGCGGGGAGCAGAAGTGGGCCGAGGACATGTAGAACAGAGGCTGTCCGCCAGGACCTGCCAGCTTTCTCTTCCAAGCTCTCAAACTGAAGTTCTCACATTTAAGCAAGTTTGAGGCAAATTCCCAATACTGTGGATATTCAAATACCACAAAAGCCAGATGCCAGCTCTCACCACGTCATTGTGGTTTAACCAAAATGAGACGCATGTGAGGATCACAGACTGAGAGAGCATGCTGCTGCCAGGGTGTTCTGAGGACTGTCAAGTGCCACCCTGCAAGCGGTGGTGGCGACAAACAGATATCCTCCCGGAGCACCATGGGGACACCGTACCCAGGTCCAAGGACCCCCCGGGGGCTGCCAGTCCCCCAACCCCACTCCTCCCCCACCTCCTCCACCCGGGGCCTGCCCCGTCCCCTCACGCAGTGATCTGTGTCTCCATGAAGATCAGGATGAGGACCAGGAGCGCAGGCACAGCGGCCGCCACCATCATCCAGGGCGGGAAAGGACGTGCACTGCCCAGGGGCGGGATAAACCACGTGCGCTTGCTGGGGGAGGTCACCGAGAGCCCCGTGGGCACCGTCAGCTTCTGCACGGCCAGAAGGAAGACTGGGTTCGGGGACGCCAGCGACTCTACCTGGCAGCTGTTCCCGCCCAGCTCTGTGTCCCCAGAACCAGGGCTCCAGGGAATTGGGGTGTGAACAGCTTTGGGGAAAATTAGTTCTGTAGTCCTCCAAAGTCATTTTCCCTCCAAGGGTCTGGCAGTGAATGAGGAAATGATCCACCTTCTCCCTAAGCCCCAGAGGAGCTGTCAGGAGACCTGCTCTGGGGGCACCTGTCTTTCTGCCCCTAATCCCACACCGGTTCCTCCAAGAGTCTTGACTAGGGGTCCGCAGACAGCCCTAGACCCCCTGCTGGCCTCCGCAGCTGGTCCACACAGCTGCTTCTGAAACCCCCCACCTACCCACCCCTGTGTGGCACCAGCATGTAGCCACTCCACTAGGAAAGCTGGGTTCCAGCCCTGACTGGCTGCTGGGGCAGTGGGGACCTGTTATGGCCACCCTCTCAAGGCCCTGGGGTTTTGCCAGACGGCGTCGGGGCTCACTCACCTGTGTGTAGGTGTCTGTGATGGAGTAATCCACCAGGACCATCACCAGAATGGAAATGGGGATGCCGAAGTCCCCAATGATGCGGCGAGCCTTGAGAAGGACCAGTCAGGGGAAGGGAGCCAGAGGGGGATAAGAGGAGGGTCAGGAGACTGACGTGGGGGCTTACTGCCCAGACCCTTCTTGAGCCTGCAGTAGTAGCAGCATTATTCACTTCGTCGTGTCTGACTCTTTGTGACCCCATGGACTGTAGCCCAGCAGGCTCCTCTGTCCATGGGATTCTCCAGGCAAGAATACTGGAGTGGGTTGCCATTCCCTTCTCCAGAGGATCCTCCCAAGCCAGGGACAGAACCCGGGTCTCCTACGCTGCAGGCGGATTCTTTGCCAGCTGGGCTACCAGGGAAGCCTAAGCAGGATCCAGAAGCCCCCNCTCCTCTGTCCATGGGATTCTCCAGGCAAGAATACTGGAGTGGGTTGCCATTCCCTTCTCCAGAGGATCCTCCCAAGCCAGGGACAGAACCCGGGTCTCCTACGCTGCAGGCGGATTCTTTGCCAGCTGGGCTACCAGGGAAGCCTAAGCAGGATCCAGAAGCCCCCTGACCTGTCCCCTTAAACCCACAGGCGCCCAGCCAGCCCAGGAGGGCATTCCTCTCCTGGCCATACTTCCCTGAGGGCTTCAGACAGCGGCGGGGGGCTGCACGGACTTGGCTGGGTTCTCCCATGACCAAGAGAAGGGAGGAACCCCTCCTCTCCAGAGCAGAGCCCGATGGTGCCAGCAGGAGTGGAGGGACGCCCACGGGGACTCGACTCTACAGGCCCTACTCCTGCCAACCACACACCTTGCCGCCCAGGAAGCGGCTGTTTCTGAACTTGCGCAGGAAGAAGGCGATGAGGAAGGTCCCCAGCATGAGGATGAGGGACAGCAGAGCCGTGTTGGGCTGGTTCCTGGGGCCCGGCGGCCCCTCGGTGGGGGGCAGGGCACTTGCATTCAGGTCCAGCTCCGCCTCCAGGGCTCTCTCAGGGGGGTAGAATGGCAGCAGTGGGTGCTCCGTGAACACCTGGGTGGGTTACAAAGTTGCCCCAGTGCTCACCTGCGTAGGTGAGCCTGACTTCACAGCATCAGTACACACCTGTGAGGGAGAGGGCGGGCCTCTCCCCTCCCACACCTGACCAGGCAACGTAACACAGGACATCCAGCTCCATCTCACACACACACCCATGCCGCTCCTCTACACACAGTGACCCAAGGACCCCCAGCCCAGAAGCGCTAACAGGGCCTCCCTTTCTTCCCATACGGGTACAGGCGAATCCCAGACTTTAAACCTCTGGCTTTGACTCCTGCGCTTCAGCTCAGATCTGGCTGAGAGCATCCTCAGCCCCCCACGCCCACAGCCTTCCTCCTTGTCCCCTCCCCCTCCGGTGCTCCACACCCCACCCAGGGCGCTGCCCAGCCCCCACATAAACCCACCCCCAAAACCTCTGGGGGCTGCCACCTTGTAGAGCTTGTGGAAGGTCTCATAGATGAAAATGAGCGAGATGAGGAAGGCGAAGATCTCCTGGGTGAAAGGGGAGATGTAGCGGACCAGGAAGCTGCCTTCTGCGGCCACTAGGGCAAGGACGAAGACCACCAGCCAGAGGCCAACCCACACACGGCCCGTGAGATACTCCAAGTCCTGGGCCCGGCAGAACTAGAGATCAGCAGAGAGAGGCACTTAGCCACAGCCACGTGCCCTGGCTGTCAGGGCCCCACGGGACCCCGAGGGAGTGGAGGGAGCCCCCCTGGAGGCCCATCACCTGGGCTAGGGGAACAAGGCAGAGCAGGTGACCCCTGGGGAGGGACTGGGTGGCAGTCACCTTGAAGAAGGCTTCTTCGAAGACGAGCAGTGGCCCCGAGAAGCCGACCACGAGCAGCGGCTGGGCCCCCAGCAGAGAAAAGAGGACGCCAAGCACAGCCGTGGACACAATCAGCTCAGACACTCCCATAAGCCCCTCCGTCTTCTCCCCTGAAGCAAGCGAGGGTCAGTGGGATGGCTGTTGCCCGGCTCCTTCCACCTGGCCCCCCTTTCTCATCTAGCTTCCTCTGTGCTGTGTTGTGCTGAGTCGCTCAGTCATGCCTGATTCTTTGCGACCCCATGGACTGTAGCCCGCCAGGCTCCTCTGTCCAAGGGGGTTTTTCCAGGCAAGAGTACTGGAGTGGGCTGCCATCCCCTCCTCCAGGGGAATCTTCCTAACCCAGGGATCGAACCCAGGTTTCCCCCATTGCAGGCAGATTCTTTACTATCTGAGCCACCAGGGAAGCCCTCCCCTAATCTGAGGACCCAGGAAATACAGAGCAGTGCCCCCCAGAGTGGTAGACGGGGCCCCTCGCCACCATCAGCACCAGCCCCTCAGGTGGTCACCGGATGCCCCACTCCCTCTCACATCACAGGCATGCCGGAAGTGACCACGGGACCCCCGGGCCCAGGAGTGCTGCAGGTGACACTGAGTCCCCTCACCTCTCCTCCCCCTCACCTAGCAGCCCCCCGAAGGTGATGGCGGGGCTGAGGGCCGCGAAGTAGATGAAGAGAACGGCAGCCACACACTGGGAGTGCAGCGCGTCCCGCAGGTCGCTGGGGTAGCGCGGGTACCGGCGCTTCACGTCCCGGACGAGCCCCCCGAACACCGAGCCGGTCCGCAGCAGCGGGTCATCATCGGGCGCGGCCTCAGAGCCCCCCAGTTCCGTCGACAGTTCTGGGGGAACACAGGCGCTGCTGGAACCTTGTGCTGGGAGCAGGCCAGCCCAGGTCCCAGGGCAGAGACGTGGGTCAGGGACTGGAAGCCGGAGTGCAGGACTCAGGAGTCAGACGGGGCCAGGGAGACATGGGTGCAGGGGGCCCCGGGCCCCATAGGGTCAGACCTTTCCCGGGGGCCACGTAGCCACCCTGGGTGGTCAGCTCAGCTTTGGTCTGCTCACGCTCCCGGCGCTTTCTGAGCAGCTCGCGCTGGAAGGCAGCCACAGAGCGCAGCAGGTCTCGGCCTTCCACCTCGGACGGGGGGATCACGATGCTGCCATCCAGGAACTCGCTGATGGCGCTCAGGAGGTCCTGCCGGTCGTCCGCCTGGTAGGCAGCCTCGTGGAACAGCTGGAGGAAGGAGAGGCAGGGGCTGAGCCCACGGCCCAGGGAGGGGGGCCTTCAGGGAGGGGGTGTTGGGCCATCACAGAGGCAGAAGCAAGGGGGATGTTCAGCCACACACACAGGTCCAGGATGCTGGTCAGAGCTCTGACCAGGTCCCTTCTGGCAGGGAGCCATGGCCCTGAACACCACCCCTCACCCTGGGGAGCGTTCTCTATTCTCCTGGGAGAGTCTCCAGACTTTTCCACAATGCAACAGTGACACCCAGCATGGCCTTACCAATCCAACCTCCATTCTGACTGGAGAGTGCCCACAGCCTGCTGGTCAGTAAGTATTTTGAACACCATCCCTGGCTAGAGGGCCCTCCTGTCCAAGCCCTGGAGGATCCTGCCTCCCTTTCAAGCCTCCTGTCACATCCAAAGCTTCAGAGTCTGGGCTTCTCTCCTGCTTCCACCTCCCTGTGCCCCAGCCCAAGGCTCCCTTTTCTGTCTCACCTCACAGCTGCCTCCACCACTCCAGAGTACTGCCTCCACCTAGGGGGCCCATAGCACCCCTGCATCCGTGGGTACCACGGGGTGGGCAGTGAAAGGGATGGGGAACAAACAGGGCTCCGGGGAACAAGACCCACCTTGTCAGACATGAGGGTGGCAATGGAGCGCCCAAGCTCATGATAGTCGGTGCTGGTGTGGCTTGGCCCCAGCATCACGAAGAGGAAGCGAACTGGCACGGGGACCTCAAGCACAGACTCCAAGAGTACGGCCTCATTCAGGCGCACAAAGGCAGCCGCTGGCTGCTCCAAGAAAGGCACACAGCCTGGAGGGAGAGCAAGGCGCAGGGTGCTGGGCAAAGGGGAACGGTCAAGGCAGGCCCTGCAGGGGATATTTGGGGCCATCATGTACCAGTTGAGCAGGCTGCATATTGCATAAAGGAACCCCAATCTAAAGAAGCCCTGTTTATACGTTTGTATATTTGTAATTTACCAACAGGTGGAAATCAAGGGTACTAAGGAAGAGGTGCCTTTGTCTGATTCTCACAAAGGTGCTATATGGACTAGCAGCAGGCCAAGATAGCAGAAAACTGAGCAGGAAGCAGACAGAGGATTAGGGAAGGAAAGGCTGGGGCAAGATGGGCTGAGAGGAAGAGAAGGGACAGGCTGAGGGCCTGGCTGGAGTGGAAGAGGCAGCCTGCCGGCCAAAGTCAAGACAAGCAAACTGCGGTGGAGGCATCCATGCCCCGTAACCCCTAACCCCAGGGCCCAGCCCTCCTTACCCACGAGCACAACAGTAGCCTCAGCATCTTCAGGGATCTTCTCCAGCAGCTTCAGGCTTTTTCCCCGGTGACCATCTCCCCCAGGCATGTGCAGGGGCTTCTGAGGACGCAGAACTGGAATAGGGCTGGGACCCAGACCGGAGGCCGTGGCAGGCCCTCCCATCCCTCGCTCCAGGCCTGGACTCTGCCTCCAACCCCTGGATATGGGCCTTGCTTTCTCCCCACATGACCCCCAACCCAGCCAAGGTTGGGGCTCCTGGTGATGAGCCCCACAGAAGGAGGAGACCAGCCCAGGATCTGGACCCTTCCTCCAAGCCCTACCACCAGCTTTATCTTATGTAACTGGCTCCCCTGGCCCCGCTCCATGATCCCACTTAAACCTCCTGTTTCTGCATGCCTAGCTTGGCACCAAGCATCCAACCCTCCTGATCCACTCAATGAAACCCTTGCTGTCCCCCAGCCCAGGTCAGAGGAAAGCAACTGACCTCCTTGGCCTCAGGGTCGTGAGGCCAGAGTGGGGCTGGCTCCCCTAGGTCATCAGCCGTGGTGGGCACTGCACCGTCAGGGCCGTGACTGGGGGTTGGGTGGTGATTCCCTAGGACCGAGTTCACACTGGAGCTGGATGCATTTCGGGGAAAGAAGCCACTGTCCTTGTCATCATTGGGATGGCTGGAGAGAGGGCAGAAGGGGCAGGCAGGTGAGCAGGAGAGGTCCTTGGTGGCCTGAGGTCATGGGGAAACAACAAATGGAGGGTCAGGGCCTCCATTCTCTCTGCCTCGGTGTAAGAAGGAACTTTCTAATGGTTGATACTTTCTAATGGGTGAAGGAATGAGCTCTCCGTCACTTGAGGTATTCAAGCAGACTGGAAAGAGTCACTCGAGAGAGTCTGTGCTCCTGGAAGGCAGCTGAACCTGAAGGCCATCCCCTCTCCCTGGCACTCCAGCCTGGCACCTGTGCTTCAGCAGCAGAGTGCGAAGGACACTGGCCCTGTCCTCCGGCCGGATCTGGTCAGACACAATCATAGTCTCCACCACGAGGTGTGCGATGCCTGGCAGAGTGGTCTGCTCCAGGTCAAGAAGGGCAGCCCCTGGGGGAACAGACGGGGAAGGGATCTCATTCCTGTTAGATATAGAAACACCACCCCCCACAGTGGCCTTGCTCCCCCAAGGGCAGGCAAGTATGCTGGGTGAGCATAGCATCCCATGTGCCCAGGCAGATACACAGTTCCACATGGCCACAGCCCAGCCCGAAAGGGATGGAAAAAGAAAGTACAGGGTGAGGACACGGCCCCTCCTTGCCCAGAGAGGGGTCATCTGTAGGCTTACTGCCTGGACAGATTCCTACCGTGCCGAGGTATACAGCCAGGTCCCCAGGCACAGCCCCGCCCCTCAGAGTACGGCTGTGCAGACCCCACATTCCCAAGGGGCAGCCAGGCCTCGCCTGGCCCCAGGGCATCATCCCAGGAGCTGGGTAGCCTGGCGCCGGGCGAGCTCTGCAGCGCTCCTACCGTGGGCTATGGTCCTCCTGAGTTCCAGCAGGCTTCGGAAGGAGAGCGAGGCCACGTGGGGCTTCCCCCAGCGCTCCGTCTCTTCCTCCACATCCTCCTCAAACTTGATCCAACGGGCCGTCTCCCGCCAGTGGGGCTCCTGGCTGCGATCCAGCATCAGCTCGTTCAGCTCCACAAACACCTGGGGTGGGGTGCCCAGGGTGAGGGCCTGGGGGGGCCACAGGTGGGCCCCGGCTGTCCTGGGGACGTGGGTGATGGGCCAGGCAGGCAGGGAGGGAGGCAGAAGGTGGGAAGAGAGGCGAGGGGAACCGAAAGCCCATCCCCGTGGGGTCTGGTACCTCATGGGGCCGCCGGTCCAGCTGCTGCTGCTTCTTCCTGCGCAGGACGGGGGCCAGGCCGCTGGCGCTGCCCCTCCCACTCTGCGTCCGAGACGGCTTCTTGACCAGGTGCCGCCGCACACCGGGGTTGTCCTCCAGCCGGTGACCTGCGGAGAAGGTGGGCTCGGCCGTCCCAGGGCACCAGCTCAGGGCCCCCCGGGGTCATGGCCAGTCTACTTGGAGTGGGGGGAGGCGCCACAGTCACCCAGGGGCTACGCCAACAAAACCACATTTTCCGGGGTGGGGGGGGGCACATTTCATACATGAGGAGACTGAGGCCCAGAAAGGGGACAGGACTAGTCCAAAGTCACACAGGGGATGCTGGCTAAGCCACAGGAAAAAGGCGGACCCCCACCCAACCCAGTCCACAGCCCCTGCCACGGCCACTGCCTCTCAGTCTGTAGCCAGGACCCACAGTATGTCCCCAGGCTCTGCACCCTCAGCACTTTGCTTGTGCCCCCGGCACCCATGTCCCCCACATGGGTACACTCAGGCAGAGCTTCTGTCCCTCTCTCCCCACACACCCCTTCCAGGCCAGAGCCGGGACAAGGCCAGCAGCCCAGTTACTCACACGCTAGTCCCCCCGCCATGGGGCTCAGCTGGCCCCTGATGGATTCCCACAGGTCATAGTCCTCAAAGTCCAGCACAAACATCTCTAAGTCCTCTGAGGTCAGCGAGTCTCGAGGGCTGGGGGCTGGAGCCCTCCCGGGGCCCTGGCCCTCAGCGTCCCCGGGCCCAGGGCTCAATGCCCCCTCGGGCTCTGTGATCTCCTCCAGTGGGCTCGTCATCCCCTAGATGACTGAGGCTGCAGCCCCCGCTCCTTCCCAGAGCCCTGGCTCTCCAGAGAGAGAGGAGCTTGGACAGCGGTGGTCTTGGTCCAACCAGAGCTGCAAGCGGCCAGGCCTCCCGACCCCGACTCCCCAGGTCCCCGAGCCTGCTCCCCGCTGCTTCCAGCCCCCACGCTGGGTCTGTAAACAGGCCCTCCCCCTGGCCCCCCCATCCCGCTGCCACCGCTGCTCCTGCTGCTGCTCCTGCTGCCATCGGATTGTTCCTGTCCCTGTCCTCAGGCCCTGGCAACTTTCCATGACGTATTGAGCTCCAAGCCCTCCCTCCAACTCCCCCCCCACCCCAACACACGGTGGTTCCAAGGGGGAGGAGGGAGGGGTCGGTGATGCCCCTGGCCTGGGCACAGCGCCCCATGGGTGATGACAGGTGGCACAGAAACCAGGGCACTGATAAGATGGAAGGAATGTGCCGAGATCACAGCCAGGCCCAGTCGAGGGTGGTGTGGTGGGAGCAAGGGGGCCCCGACACAGGGAGAGGCAGGGCCAAGATGAGTGGCCCAGACTCAGGGGTCTGATTCAGGGTGGGGGGGTTAACAAGAGTTTGCCCCAATGAGGGGAGCCTTGAGAGAGGGGGTACAAGGATGTCTCTAAACGTCACGTGGGGGCTGCCTCATTCCAGGGGTGACTCAGAGGACACAACCAGAACGGAAGGGTAGCGGTGTCGCCAGGGGAAATCTCAGCTCTGGCACCCGAGGCATAGTCTGGTGAGGTAGTGAGCTCCCTGTCACTGGCCACATTCCAGCAGGCAGGGATACCACAGAGGGGGCTCAGCCCTAGGTAGGGGAGCGCACCAAGCTTCTCCAAGGTCTCTCACAGGCTGGGCACCCCTGGGAGTGGGTGTCACTCACTCTTCATATCGTCCAGGTCCGCAGAGCCCAGCATCTGGGCCTCTGCCTCGTCAGTGGGCACCTGCTGCTCCGGGCCGCCCGGGCCACCCAGGGCACTGCCTGGGCACAGCCGCTCCCTCAGGTCATAGCTGGCCGACGGGCTCCACGGTCGGCCCTTCTCTCCGGTGACTCGGGAGACGCGGGCCCGGGGACCAGGAGAGCTGAGGAGGCAACACGGCAGCCTTGAACTTGGCAGGGAAGCTCGACGGAGACGGGCCAGGTGAGGGGGTTCCCGTGCCCTCCCCAGCCTGGGACGGGGCTGGACTGGCCCCCTGGGGACTAAACACAGGCTTTTCCTGGGCAGAGAGAAAGCTTATCTCCACCTTCCTGAGCCCATCATGCCGGTCCCCAGGTCCTCTCTGCCCCATTCTCCTCTTCGCCCAGACACCCTCTCTCTCCTGGAAGACCGCCCCTGCCAGCTCCCGTCCTCTACTACTGGTCTTTTGCGCAGAGAAGGGGCACGCCCCGCCTGCCTCCTCTGCCCCCTTCTCTCGTCTCCTCCCAGCTTCTTCTCTGGGGTTCAGGAAGGAGCTTGGGACCTGCGCTGGGCTGGGCCGGAGGCCAGTACCTGACGGAGTGCTGGGGGCTCTTGTCCGAGCTCGGGCCCACCGAGGGCAGGGGCTTGGTGAAGGCAGCCCTCCCGGAAAGGCCGGGACTGTCATCCTCGTCACTTCCGATGGAGAACTGTGGATAAACCGCATGTGCCCTGGGTCCGTGCCCCGACTCAGCCCTAACCCCCCACTGCCAAGCCTCCCTCCTCTCCGCGCCCCTCCCTGAGCAGCCAACCCCACTTCGGGGGTCCCTACCTTTGCTTTCGGTGGGGACCCTGGGGGTGGGGGCTCCACAGGTTCAGCCTCAGATTCCCCCTCTTCTTCCTCTTCCTCCTCCTCCTCGTCCACTCCGGCTCCCCCCTCCTCCTGGATGGGAGGGGTCCCCTCGGAGGGGGGAGCAGAAGTTTTCTCCTTCTTCCTCTTCCTCCTGGTCTGCCGAGCAGAGGTGGGGGGCAGTCGCCGCAGCTTGTGGGGTGGAGGCAGGCGCGCCGAGAGCGGGTGGTGGGTGTGGTGGGATGTGTGTCGGTGAACTGGGGGTGCAGGAGAGCCGGTTGGGGCCCCCACAGCAGAAGGGGGCCCCTCACCACCCTAGGGGCACACACCTCATTATTCTAGCTCATTGCCGCAAAGAAGGGCACCCTGGTCCTTTCTCCAGTCAGGCTACCCCCAACGCCTGTATCCACAGCCTGTCATGGGTAAGGCCTGGTAGAGTGGGGGATGCAGTGATGGAGAGGGGAAATGGGGGTATGAAAGGCCAGGATACAGCAAGGAAGGTAAAGGTGGAGTCAGCCGAGACAAGGAGGGGAGGAGAGGGGGCCGAGAGGAAAGGGCCGGGCCAGAGGAGGATGAAGGTCACCAAGAGCGGCCTCGGGCCCATCTCCCTACATCTCCCCTGGGTCTGGGGCCCCGCTCCCCTGGCAGGCAGACAGGTGATGGGTGAGTGAGGCAGGATGACTTAACACGGCGTGGTGGCCCGGCACAGCGTCCAGCATAAGATGGCCCTGGGTGACCCAGCCAGTGGTGAGCACGGTGATGGTGGCAAATGAAGGTGATGGCAGCGAGGGCGGCCACACTAGGGGTCCCCGGGCTACCCACACTCAAAGTCCCGCTCGCTGTAGCTGCGGCTGGGCTTCTCGGGGTCCCAGGCCGGGGGCTTGCTGATGAGGTCCCCAAACCTGCTCACAGCCAAGGTCTTGCCCAAGTCATCGTCCTCCTCCATGTCTGGACTCAGAGGTGGCTCCTCCAAGGGCACCCGGACCTGCAGACCCAGCAGCCTCTCCTAAGGACCCTCGACCCATGAACTTGGCACATCTACCCCAACCCCAGGCCCAGGTGGAGGTGGGGGAGGCCAGTAGACCCCATCTTCTACTCCCTGAGGCCCAGATTGGGGTCAACCGCCCAGGCTCTCAGGGCTTGGGGCCAGAGGGGTCAACAGATAAGAAAAATACCAAAAGACACCCCCCTCCTTCTCCATATCCCTGCCCAGCTCCATCCCTGGATCGGGAGCAGGGTGGTCCCAGAATCGACCAGACACCCCCACCTCCTCCTGAGGTCCCTCCCCCTCCTCTTCTCCCACCCCCGCGAGCGTCAGTCACCTGGGGTAGGGGGGAGGCGCCCCCGGGTGGCGGGATCACTCCGTTGGCCATGTCCGGAGAAAGCTTGGGAGGCTCGGACTCACTGAGGGACCCGTGACCCAGGTGAGAAGAAGGGGGCGCTGCGCGAACCTAATGGGGAGCCCTGGGGAAGGAGGGCGGGGTCAGGAGTCTCACGCCGCCGCCCCCTCCCTCTCTCCGGAGTCGGATCCCCCCGGCCTCCCCAGCGCCCCTGCAGGCCCCGCCGCACCCCGGACGCCCCCGGGCCGGGCGCGCCGCGCCCCGCCCCGCTCTGCGGTACCTTGGGGCTCCGGAGAGTGCGAGGCCTGGGCCGGCCGCCGCGCCCCATCTCCCTCTGGCGCGGGCTCCGGGGCCTGTCGCCACGCAGGGTCGGACGGCCGGGGGGCGCCCGCGGCCGCGGGGAGTCGGGCGGACGCAGGCGCCGGAGCCCGCAGCCCGCGGCTCCACCTCCTCGCGCTCGGCTCCGCAGCTCCGCCGCCGCCGCTGGGCCGCACAATGGGAGCGGGCGGGCGGTGACTCACCCCGCCCCGGCCAGCCCGGCTCCCACGCGCCGGCCCCCGCAGGACCCCACCTTTCCACCAGCCCCTTCTCCCGTGCCCCACGCGTTGCCCCGGGCGGGTGCGCCGCCCTCCACTCCCACAATCCCCAGACTCACGCCTCAGCCTTGCTTTTAGCCTCCCCTCCCCGCAAGAGTTCTGGAGGCGACCCCCTCCGCAGACGCCAGCCCCTCCGACCGTGAGAACTGGGCTCGCAGACCTAGGGGAGCTCCCGCCACCTGTCCCTTCGGTCCGACATAGCTCCAGATGCCTGCCGGGTACCGCCCAACATTTGACCTTGGCAGTTACCTGCCCTCCCTGGGCCTTGGTTTCTCCATCGTAGCCAGAGGGGCCTGGAATCAGGGTGTTCCAAAGTTCCCTCCAGCTCTAAGATTCTCTGGCTCAGTTTCCCCAACTCCCCCCTTCTCCACTCCCTGAAGTAGTCACTTCTTTCCCATGGGCAAAGTCTCCGGAAGGCGACACTGGATCCCACTTTGACCCTCTGGGGTCTGGATGAAATGGCACTTAGCACATTGCCATGTCCCTAACTACCCCTCACTTTACAGCTGATGAAGACACGTCCCTGAATCCTTAGGAGAACTTAGGAGGATGTGACAAGGAGAACCCAGGATGGAGCTGATGGGGAAGGGAGAGTGGCACTGGCCAGACCCAGGAGAGGGAAACCAACATCGCAGGCGGGGTACAGGGTGCTGGGCATGATGGGCTCGGGGTGGGAGAAGAGGTTTAACCCTGTGACCTTGGATTCGTAATTTACCCTCTCCCAGCCCTGCCCTCTGGCTCAGATGGTAAAGAATCTACCTGCAGTGCAGGTGACCCGGGTTCAATCCCTGGTAGGGAAGATCCCCTGGAGAAGGGAATGACTATCCACTCCAGTATTCTTGCCTGGAGAATCCCATGGACTGAGGAGCCTGGTGGGCTACAGTCCATGGGGTCGCAAAAGAGTGGGACACAACTGAGCGACTGACACACCCACACAGCCCTGCCCTCAGCTGGGTCTCCACTCAACCTGAAGGAAGATTTTCTACATTCAGAGCCGACCACAGGGAGAGGGGAAGGCAGCTAGAATCAGCTGAGCACTTTGTCCAGTCTGGGCCCTCTCCATCCTCCTCTTGGCCTCATCACAGCTGAGAGTCAGGGAGGCTGTGACGCTGCCATGGTCGCAGCTGGCAAGTAGGCTGCTGACTGAGAATCTTCAGTGTATGTCCCGGCCGCCGCCTGTTACTGCTCCCAACCTCTTTCAGCAGAGGAGGAGGTCAACCTTCCCGGCTCATAGGGTGTGGAGAGAGTGAACCAAGACACCCATGTGAGAGTCAGCTGGGTTTAGGTAGAGTGTGTGAACTGTGCCCCGAAACTCAGGGTGTGAGACCCATCTGTTACAGGTTGAATTGTTCACCCTCCCCCGCCCATCATACAAACACACACAAGCCACCAATTCACAGGTTGAAATCTTAATCCCCAGTACCTCCAGTTCAGTTCAGTTGCTCAGTCGTGTCCAACTCTTTGTGACCCCATGAATCACAGCACACCAGGCCTCGCTGTCCATTGCCATCTCCCAGAGTTCACTCAAACTCACATCCANGTCTCTTCCTCCACATCCTCCTCAAACTTGATCCAACGGGCCGTCTCCCGCCAGTGGGGCTCCTGGCTGCGATCCAGCATCAGCTCGTTCAGCTCCACAAACACCTGGGGTGGGGTGCCCAGGGTGAGGGCCTGGGGGGGCCACAGGTGGGCCCCGGCTGTCCTGGGGACGTGGGTGATGGGCCAGGCAGGCAGGGAGGGAGGCAGAAGGTGGGAAGAGAGGCGAGGGGAACCGAAAGCCCATCCCCGTGGGGTCTGGTACCTCATGGGGCCGCCGGTCCAGCTGCTGCTGCTTCTTCCTGCGCAGGACGGGGGCCAGGCCGCTGGCGCTGCCCCTCCCACTCTGCGTCCGAGACGGCTTCTTGACCAGGTGCCGCCGCACACCGGGGTTGTCCTCCAGCCGGTGACCTGCGGAGAAGGTGGGCTCGGCCGTCCCAGGGCACCAGCTCAGGGCCCCCCGGGGTCATGGCCAGTCTACTTGGAGTGGGGGGAGGCGCCACAGTCACCCAGGGGCTACGCCAACAAAACCACATTTTCCGGGGTGGGGGGGGGCACATTTCATACATGAGGAGACTGAGGCCCAGAAAGGGGACAGGACTAGTCCAAAGTCACACAGGGGATGCTGGCTAAGCCACAGGAAAAAGGCGGACCCCCACCCAACCCAGTCCACAGCCCCTGCCACGGCCACTGCCTCTCAGTCTGTAGCCAGGACCCACAGTATGTCCCCAGGCTCTGCACCCTCAGCACTTTGCTTGTGCCCCCGGCACCCATGTCCCCCACATGGGTACACTCAGGCAGAGCTTCTGTCCCTCTCTCCCCACACACCCCTTCCAGGCCAGAGCCGGGACAAGGCCAGCAGCCCAGTTACTCACACGCTAGTCCCCCCGCCATGGGGCTCAGCTGGCCCCTGATGGATTCCCACAGGTCATAGTCCTCAAAGTCCAGCACAAACATCTCTAAGTCCTCTGAGGTCAGCGAGTCTCGAGGGCTGGGGGCTGGAGCCCTCCCGGGGCCCTGGCCCTCAGCGTCCCCGGGCCCAGGGCTCAATGCCCCCTCGGGCTCTGTGATCTCCTCCAGTGGGCTCGTCATCCCCTAGATGACTGAGGCTGCAGCCCCCGCTCCTTCCCAGAGCCCTGGCTCTCCAGAGAGAGAGGAGCTTGGACAGCGGTGGTCTTGGTCCAACCAGAGCTGCAAGCGGCCAGGCCTCCCGACCCCGACTCCCCAGGTCCCCGAGCCTGCTCCCCGCTGCTTCCAGCCCCCACGCTGGGTCTGTAAACAGGCCCTCCCCCTGGCCCCCCCATCCCGCTGCCACCGCTGCTCCTGCTGCTGCTCCTGCTGCCATCGGATTGTTCCTGTCCCTGTCCTCAGGCCCTGGCAACTTTCCATGACGTATTGAGCTCCAAGCCCTCCCTCCAACTCCCCCCCCACCCCAACACACGGTGGTTCCAAGGGGGAGGAGGGAGGGGTCGGTGATGCCCCTGGCCTGGGCACAGCGCCCCATGGGTGATGACAGGTGGCACAGAAACCAGGGCACTGATAAGATGGAAGGAATGTGCCGAGATCACAGCCAGGCCCAGTCGAGGGTGGTGTGGTGGGAGCAAGGGGGCCCCGACACAGGGAGAGGCAGGGCCAAGATGAGTGGCCCAGACTCAGGGGTCTGATTCAGGGTGGGGGGGTTAACAAGAGTTTGCCCCAATGAGGGGAGCCTTGAGAGAGGGGGTACAAGGATGTCTCTAAACGTCACGTGGGGGCTGCCTCATTCCAGGGGTGACTCAGAGGACACAACCAGAACGGAAGGGTAGCGGTGTCGCCAGGGGAAATCTCAGCTCTGGCACCCGAGGCATAGTCTGGTGAGGTAGTGAGCTCCCTGTCACTGGCCACATTCCAGCAGGCAGGGATACCACAGAGGGGGCTCAGCCCTAGGTAGGGGAGCGCACCAAGCTTCTCCAAGGTCTCTCACAGGCTGGGCACCCCTGGGAGTGGGTGTCACTCACTCTTCATATCGTCCAGGTCCGCAGAGCCCAGCATCTGGGCCTCTGCCTCGTCAGTGGGCACCTGCTGCTCCGGGCCGCCCGGGCCACCCAGGGCACTGCCTGGGCACAGCCGCTCCCTCAGGTCATAGCTGGCCGACGGGCTCCACGGTCGGCCCTTCTCTCCGGTGACTCGGGAGACGCGGGCCCGGGGACCAGGAGAGCTGAGGAGGCAACACGGCAGCCTTGAACTTGGCAGGGAAGCTCGACGGAGACGGGCCAGGTGAGGGGGTTCCCGTGCCCTCCCCAGCCTGGGACGGGGCTGGACTGGCCCCCTGGGGACTAAACACAGGCTTTTCCTGGGCAGAGAGAAAGCTTATCTCCACCTTCCTGAGCCCATCATGCCGGTCCCCAGGTCCTCTCTGCCCCATTCTCCTCTTCGCCCAGACACCCTCTCTCTCCTGGAAGACCGCCCCTGCCAGCTCCCGTCCTCTACTACTGGTCTTTTGCGCAGAGAAGGGGCACGCCCCGCCTGCCTCCTCTGCCCCCTTCTCTCGTCTCCTCCCAGCTTCTTCTCTGGGGTTCAGGAAGGAGCTTGGGACCTGCGCTGGGCTGGGCCGGAGGCCAGTACCTGACGGAGTGCTGGGGGCTCTTGTCCGAGCTCGGGCCCACCGAGGGCAGGGGCTTGGTGAAGGCAGCCCTCCCGGAAAGGCCGGGACTGTCATCCTCGTCACTTCCGATGGAGAACTGTGGATAAACCGCATGTGCCCTGGGTCCGTGCCCCGACTCAGCCCTAACCCCCCACTGCCAAGCCTCCCTCCTCTCCGCGCCCCTCCCTGAGCAGCCAACCCCACTTCGGGGGTCCCTACCTTTGCTTTCGGTGGGGACCCTGGGGGTGGGGGCTCCACAGGTTCAGCCTCAGATTCCCCCTCTTCTTCCTCTTCCTCCTCCTCCTCGTCCACTCCGGCTCCCCCCTCCTCCTGGATGGGAGGGGTCCCCTCGGAGGGGGGAGCAGAAGTTTTCTCCTTCTTCCTCTTCCTCCTGGTCTGCCGAGCAGAGGTGGGGGGCAGTCGCCGCAGCTTGTGGGGTGGAGGCAGGCGCGCCGAGAGCGGGTGGTGGGTGTGGTGGGATGTGTGTCGGTGAACTGGGGGTGCAGGAGAGCCGGTTGGGGCCCCCACAGCAGAAGGGGGCCCCTCACCACCCTAGGGGCACACACCTCATTATTCTAGCTCATTGCCGCAAAGAAGGGCACCCTGGTCCTTTCTCCAGTCAGGCTACCCCCAACGCCTGTATCCACAGCCTGTCATGGGTAAGGCCTGGTAGAGTGGGGGATGCAGTGATGGAGAGGGGAAATGGGGGTATGAAAGGCCAGGATACAGCAAGGAAGGTAAAGGTGGAGTCAGCCGAGACAAGGAGGGGAGGAGAGGGGGCCGAGAGGAAAGGGCCGGGCCAGAGGAGGATGAAGGTCACCAAGAGCGGCCTCGGGCCCATCTCCCTACATCTCCCCTGGGTCTGGGGCCCCGCTCCCCTGGCAGGCAGACAGGTGATGGGTGAGTGAGGCAGGATGACTTAACACGGCGTGGTGGCCCGGCACAGCGTCCAGCATAAGATGGCCCTGGGTGACCCAGCCAGTGGTGAGCACGGTGATGGTGGCAAATGAAGGTGATGGCAGCGAGGGCGGCCACACTAGGGGTCCCCGGGCTACCCACACTCAAAGTCCCGCTCGCTGTAGCTGCGGCTGGGCTTCTCGGGGTCCCAGGCCGGGGGCTTGCTGATGAGGTCCCCAAACCTGCTCACAGCCAAGGTCTTGCCCAAGTCATCGTCCTCCTCCATGTCTGGACTCAGAGGTGGCTCCTCCAAGGGCACCCGGACCTGCAGACCCAGCAGCCTCTCCTAAGGACCCTCGACCCATGAACTTGGCACATCTACCCCAACCCCAGGCCCAGGTGGAGGTGGGGGAGGCCAGTAGACCCCATCTTCTACTCCCTGAGGCCCAGATTGGGGTCAACCGCCCAGGCTCTCAGGGCTTGGGGCCAGAGGGGTCAACAGATAAGAAAAATACCAAAAGACACCCCCCTCCTTCTCCATATCCCTGCCCAGCTCCATCCCTGGATCGGGAGCAGGGTGGTCCCAGAATCGACCAGACACCCCCACCTCCTCCTGAGGTCCCTCCCCCTCCTCTTCTCCCACCCCCGCGAGCGTCAGTCACCTGGGGTAGGGGGGAGGCGCCCCCGGGTGGCGGGATCACTCCGTTGGCCATGTCCGGAGAAAGCTTGGGAGGCTCGGACTCACTGAGGGACCCGTGACCCAGGTGAGAAGAAGGGGGCGCTGCGCGAACCTAATGGGGAGCCCTGGGGAAGGAGGGCGGGGTCAGGAGTCTCACGCCGCCGCCCCCTCCCTCTCTCCGGAGTCGGATCCCCCCGGCCTCCCCAGCGCCCCTGCAGGCCCCGCCGCACCCCGGACGCCCCCGGGCCGGGCGCGCCGCGCCCCGCCCCGCTCTGCGGTACCTTGGGGCTCCGGAGAGTGCGAGGCCTGGGCCGGCCGCCGCGCCCCATCTCCCTCTGGCGCGGGCTCCGGGGCCTGTCGCCACGCAGGGTCGGACGGCCGGGGGGCGCCCGCGGCCGCGGGGAGTCGGGCGGACGCAGGCGCCGGAGCCCGCAGCCCGCGGCTCCACCTCCTCGCGCTCGGCTCCGCAGCTCCGCCGCCGCCGCTGGGCCGCACAATGGGAGCGGGCGGGCGGTGACTCACCCCGCCCCGGCCAGCCCGGCTCCCACGCGCCGGCCCCCGCAGGACCCCACCTTTCCACCAGCCCCTTCTCCCGTGCCCCACGCGTTGCCCCGGGCGGGTGCGCCGCCCTCCACTCCCACAATCCCCAGACTCACGCCTCAGCCTTGCTTTTAGCCTCCCCTCCCCGCAAGAGTTCTGGAGGCGACCCCCTCCGCAGACGCCAGCCCCTCCGACCGTGAGAACTGGGCTCGCAGACCTAGGGGAGCTCCCGCCACCTGTCCCTTCGGTCCGACATAGCTCCAGATGCCTGCCGGGTACCGCCCAACATTTGACCTTGGCAGTTACCTGCCCTCCCTGGGCCTTGGTTTCTCCATCGTAGCCAGAGGGGCCTGGAATCAGGGTGTTCCAAAGTTCCCTCCAGCTCTAAGATTCTCTGGCTCAGTTTCCCCAACTCCCCCCTTCTCCACTCCCTGAAGTAGTCACTTCTTTCCCATGGGCAAAGTCTCCGGAAGGCGACACTGGATCCCACTTTGACCCTCTGGGGTCTGGATGAAATGGCACTTAGCACATTGCCATGTCCCTAACTACCCCTCACTTTACAGCTGATGAAGACACGTCCCTGAATCCTTAGGAGAACTTAGGAGGATGTGACAAGGAGAACCCAGGATGGAGCTGATGGGGAAGGGAGAGTGGCACTGGCCAGACCCAGGAGAGGGAAACCAACATCGCAGGCGGGGTACAGGGTGCTGGGCATGATGGGCTCGGGGTGGGAGAAGAGGTTTAACCCTGTGACCTTGGATTCGTAATTTACCCTCTCCCAGCCCTGCCCTCTGGCTCAGATGGTAAAGAATCTACCTGCAGTGCAGGTGACCCGGGTTCAATCCCTGGTAGGGAAGATCCCCTGGAGAAGGGAATGACTATCCACTCCAGTATTCTTGCCTGGAGAATCCCATGGACTGAGGAGCCTGGTGGGCTACAGTCCATGGGGTCGCAAAAGAGTGGGACACAACTGAGCGACTGACACACCCACACAGCCCTGCCCTCAGCTGGGTCTCCACTCAACCTGAAGGANCCAGTATTCTTGCCTGGAGAATCCCATGGACTGAGGAGCCTGGTGGGCTACAGTCCATGGGGTCGCAAAAGAGTGGGACACAACTGAGCGACTGACACACCCACACAGCCCTGCCCTCAGCTGGGTCTCCACTCAACCTGAAGGAAGATTTTCTACATTCAGAGCCGACCACAGGGAGAGGGGAAGGCAGCTAGAATCAGCTGAGCACTTTGTCCAGTCTGGGCCCTCTCCATCCTCCTCTTGGCCTCATCACAGCTGAGAGTCAGGGAGGCTGTGACGCTGCCATGGTCGCAGCTGGCAAGTAGGCTGCTGACTGAGAATCTTCAGTGTATGTCCCGGCCGCCGCCTGTTACTGCTCCCAACCTCTTTCAGCAGAGGA
Organism: Oreotragus oreotragus; assembly: GCA_006410675.1. Taxonomy (NCBI): domain Eukaryota; kingdom Metazoa; phylum Chordata; class Mammalia; order Artiodactyla; family Bovidae; genus Oreotragus; species Oreotragus oreotragus. Next base: position 291,408 of record SJYX01014367.1, read on the forward strand.
GGAGGTCAACCTTCCCGGCTCATAGGGTGTGGAGAGAGTGAACCAAGACACCCATGTGAGAGTCAGCTGGGTTTAGGTAGAGTGTGTGAACTGTGCCCCGAAACTCAGGGTGTGAGACCCATCTGTTACAGGTTGAATTGTTCACCCTCCCCCGCCCATCATACAAACACACACAAGCCACCAATTCACAGGTTGAAATCTTAATCCCCAGTACCTCCAGTTCAGTTCAGTTGCTCAGTCGTGTCCAACTCTTTGTGACCCCATGAATCACAGCACACCAGGCCTC
>SJYX01014368.1:0-19888 GCA_006410675.1 Oreotragus oreotragus
TTTTAGTATAATAAGGAAACACATACTTATTGTTCAGTTATTGTTTATTTAAGTTATATAATTTAAGTTGTGTAGATTATATTGCAACACTGAGAGGGCACAATTATTTCTTCTTGGAGGACTGGAGAAGAATGTACTCTTTGATCTGGATCTAGAACAGTCACCACGGTTGACTGTGATGGGACATTTCTGGTAGAGAAAATTCTCGATCAACGAAAACATGGAGTTGTGAGTGTGCGGGGCTTGTTCCAGCAGGGAGATGTACCATCACTTCTATGCTTTTCTGTTTTGGATGAAGAAAATTAGCCGCAGTTATTGGTATTACTATCCTATTGGTGTTATTATTTTTTCTTTTTCAGCATCAATCCACATTTTAATCAGACATTCATAATGTGTATCCATAAAAATAATAGAAATGCTGTGAATTTGTATTACAGTTGTGATGTTGATAAACAGCCAAGTGAAGTAAGCTTGATAGCAGATAGTTTTCATTTCATACAGACGCTGATTGGTCACAACTCCATGGAACACTTATAAATTTGGGTGTCTTTTCTGGATTTAGTGGTAAAGATGACGTGTTGAACAGTTCTGCCACTGACCCAGAAGGATGTGGTACCTTCTGTGCCACATTTGCTATTTCTGTTCAAAACCCATAAGTGTTGTTCACTTTTCACTCATCCCTTACTGTCACCTACTCAGTTCAGTTCAGTTCATTTTAGTCGCTCGGTCGTGTCCGACTCCGACCCCATGAATTGCAGTATGCCAGGCCTCCCTGTCCATCACCAACTCCCAGAGTTCACTCAGACTCAAGTCCATCGAGTCTGTGATGCCATCCAGCCATCTCATCCTCTATCGTCCCCTTCTCCTCCTGCCCTCAATCCCTCCCAGCTATTACTCCCTACTTATGGCCAAGGTTGATTAAACACCAGATGTGTTTAATTCTAGTGCTGTGACTCCTTGACACATGATGTTATCAACAACCCATCAGAGCTTTTGAATAACAGAAAAACTACTGAGTTGATATAATTCTAGGCAGAAACTAAGCACTTGACATGTTAATTTTGCTTATGTAGGTTTATCATAGGTAAACAGAATATTTTGAGATATTCATAGCACAAAGACCCTTAGTGTACTTTTAGAGATTGTAGGGGATCTACTGTTTCTAGGTTAGAAGCTTCTCAGGTCCATGGTAGGGAGAATGTTTCAGGAGACTGGAAGTAGTTTGGGATGGCCCCTTTAAACTGTGTTCAGGTGTGTTGAACTTTATGTATTGGTGAGTTACCAGATATTTGAAAGTGGATAAATAACACAAGTCTGATGTTTGTTTCAGAAAGAAAGTTCTGGGAACAAGATTGAGGGTGGATTGGGGAAGGCAGGAAGCTTTTCTTGACTGAACTCATTTTACTTCCACCTTAGTCTTCTGGAATCTCACCATTCCTCTTTGATAACTTGGGAATCTCTTAACTGGTTCATCTCTCATTCCTTGAAACTGTGGTCACATTTTTCTGCTTTCTTCACCAATGGCTGTCCTTACTTCCTTATACCCCATCATTTAAACTGTCACAGACTGACATGTGCATCAGCACACATCCTGGAACTGTTCTTCCCAAGGTGAATAGTGATGGCTAAGCCTCAGATCAGAGGGCTGCTCTCCCTTTTGGAACTGTTTGTGGCATCGGATGGCCACCAAGTAGTTCTTTAAGCTGCTCTTCCTTGACTGCCTTGATGTAATTCTCTCCCTTTGCTCTGAGCTTTCTAGCCATTTCTTTCAGTCTGTATGGCCTTTTTCCTCTGCCTTCACCTTAAACATTGCATTTCCTTAGAGTCTTATCCTTTGGGTACTCTTTCCTTTTTATTTTCTAAGCTTTTCCTGATGAAACTCAACAGCATTCTTGACAGTCCTGAAATTTGTGCATTCTCTGGGTTCATATTTTTAAATTGTCTCTCATTTGTAGCACAGGTACCCAAAATTAAACATGAAACGAATTCTGTCATCTTTGTTAAAAGCATAAGTTTTAAAAGAGGATGACTCTCATATAAAATGAACATGTGTCAGAGATTTTATTTAGCTCATTAATTAATGCAGGAACCAATAAGGTATTAAATTGAAAGTCTCTCAGTCATATGCAACTGTTTTCAACCCTGTGGAATAGTCCATGGAATTCTCCAAGCCAGAATATTGGAGTGGGTAGCCGTTCCCTTCTCCAGGGGATCTTCCCAACCCAGGTCTCTTGCATTGCAGGCGGTTTCTTTACCAGGTGAGCCTCCAGGGAAGCCCAAGAGAAAAAGTGTCACACCCTTTACAGTCAAGACAAGGAGTGCTAAAATGCCTATAATGCTGGCCAGTATGACAAGGCAGTCATCAGTTCCCTTAATTCTACCGGACACAGTTTGTCTTTATGTGAATAAGAATTATTGCGTTACCCCCAGTTTTCCACAAGTTACTTTTTTTCCTACCAAGTTAAAGTAGACTTTTCAAAGATAAATAAAACCATGCCCCTCCTACAGGAATAGGTAATCCCTGGAGGCTCCAGGCATTGAAAGCTGTCCAGTAATTTTTTTCCTCCCCATTTCAAAATCTTCCACAGTTTCCCCCTGCACCTTCTCCACGCTTGATGCCCTCTTCCTTTATTCTTAGAATAACATGGTTCACAGAGTGACTATAATTAGAAACATCACTGTTCTCAACGTGATTGATTCCTGTACCCCGGTAATCCCTAGAAGTCTTATTTTTTCTCCTTCTTAGTCTCTGAAATCTGTTTTGCCCTCATTCCATTCTTTATAATACTGTCAGAGCTATCTTCCAAAAACGCACACTTCTCCTCAGTGCTGTTAGTCTCATTCTTGAAAGCCATTCTGTGTTCGACTAGCGCAGACAGTTCACACTCTAACCCTTGAGCATGGCGTGTACCAGCCCCTGCAGCTCTTACGAGCCTGTCTTCCTGGCCACACCTGCTACTCCTTTCTTCCCTAAACTTCCCCAGTGCCTAAGCTTCGCGAGTCTATTCTATTCACTGTGCTTCTCTACCTTAACACTTGCTGCTCCCTTTGCCTGGAACAAATTTTGCTGCATCTTGTATACTTTTCAAGATTGAGCGCTCATTTCATGCCTTCTGTGAACCAGTGGTCTCAGGCAGAGAAGTCAGTGCTTAGCCCACCGCTTTTCTTGCTAGATTCTTCCTGTACATGGGGGCGCCCTTGAGGCCAGGACTTTCGTTTGTTTTTGAATCCGCCTTTGTGTTCAGCACATGGCTTCAATGCCTTGCATAACTATTTGCTGAGCTGAAAATAACTAAGGTTTTTTAAAGCTCAGGTAACCAAATAGATGGTTAACAAACTGAAACACAGGAACAGATCTGGATTGTGACTATGCTGGACTCGAGATATTTATGTCACATTTAGGAAATGTTCAGGAGATATCTCAAAATAAGAGGAGCAGGAAAACCAGATCTGAGTGTCACTCTGACGTGGTATAGAGGTGATACTGCAAATGGTGGAAGTTGCTGTGAGCGCATGCAGACAGAGAAAAGGGATGTTTGAGGAGAGTTGCCTGAGTGGCTGCTGGGCAGGGAACAGGAAGAGAAGGGGAAACTCGGAGCAGTTACCTTTCTTCCTCTTTAGTAGGGTGTGACAGTCTGGAAGAAAAATCAGGTGTGTGTTTTTTTTTTTTAAAGGATCATTTGTGTGTAAATTTCTTTCAAAAATGGGATGAATATATATATTTTTAAGAATGAACTATTACTGTATTTTCATATATTATTGATTCTTGGCCTTTACCATCCTAAATGGTTTCTATTATTTGTGTAATCGAAAATTTTTAATATGAAACTGGTTGCAATATCAAATTATTGCAGTTTACATCTGTTGAGATCAAACAATTCATTATTTCTTTCAAGGACAAGAACATAATATATTTTTGCCTCTGGGGAGGGGGGAATGATCATTTTCACAAGAGAAGGAAGGATTCAGTACTTTCTTTGCTTGTGGGTTTCCTCTTATTCACTTTTGATCTAGATATTGGTGGTTATGTTCCAGTCCTCCTGCATATGCCCAAGAGGATTGGGAGTGGAGTGAACACCAGCAGAAGCGCCATTTTTTCCTGTAGAGATTAGAGACAAGGAGCTTATTGCCCTGCTTGTCAAGGCTCAGGACAGAGAGGAGGAAGAAACAAGTATAAAGGTTTTGGCTTTGGAAAGAAGCTGGAATCTCCTGACCCTGGGACTTTAAGATCCACAAAATTGCTGAAAGAAAAAGTACTACCTTATTGAAAGGTAAGATATTACACTGTTTTAAGGTTTAAGCTCTTATAGCCACATTAGCATATCTTCGTAAGCTATGAAATCAAGCAGTCATTTCTGCCAAGCCCAGGTTTTTGTGATAACCCATCCTACCTTCATGGTGAGGTGGAGACCTGGGTGGCTGGGGAGATGTCTGCAGTGAGAGAGAGCCTTTACAAAATTTCATTCAGTTTTAAAATGATATTTATTGAATGCCAGGCACTGTGCTAGGCCTTGGATATACAGAGATTAATGGATCACCCTACCTGCCTTCTAGAAGTTCTCATTCAAGGCAAAGAAAAAATCCCTGATGATTACAATGTGATAAGTGCTATAATAAATAGGGAATAAGTGTAGTAAGAGTGGTCTGAATCTGTCTACTATTGTTTATGCCCTAAGGGTTAATAGAAGCTCATGAGGTTGGGTAAAAGGAAAGAGCATTTGCGTTAGTGAATTATCTGTTCAGACATAGATATAAAAGAGCATGTTATACTTAAGGACACACCACATTCCAGAAGTTGCTATCTAATGTTTGCTGTAGGCAAAAGAAGAGAGAGTGATGAGATGTTGCTAAGTAGGTAAATTTAGGCCACTTTTGGAGGCCTTGTTGCATGCCAAGGAAAAGTGAACTTACCTTACTAGCCACTGGGAAGCACTGGAGATAACAAACAAACTGTGAGGCTGCTTAGGTCCCAAGATGGGTAGGAGAAAAAAAGATACATGATATTAAAATAAGAATGGACATGAAACTCTTTAATTGGGTCCCAGTCTGTCTTTTCTGTTTTGCTAATATTGCTGGTGTCCTGTGTTCTTATTAGGCTGATTCTAAACTTAGTAGGTTCCTGAAGAGTAGGACTTGGACTTAGATTGTTGAGACTCCCTAACTCTTCAGTTTGTGCCAACCTTGAAACAACCTTGTAAAGTGTGTTAGGCATGGCTCAGCTTAAAATCCATTTTCTTCATTCTGGAGAGAAAGCTATAAACCCAGTAAAGAACGAAGATTGTGGCTGAATAAATGCTATAACAAGGGGAACGCAGGCCTTCTTGTCTCTAATCATGACCAAAACAGGGTCATGAAGTTATGGGCCCCAAGGAAAAGAAAACCATTCTAAGAGAAGTCAGGCTTGACCCTGAAACCATTTACAGGGATGAGGTAGTTTGAGGGCTCATTATAGAGGGACCTCAATAGACCGCACAGGCTCTGGTGACAGTAGAGAGGCCAGACATAAGGTATAAACTTTGCAGTTGCTGGTGCTGGAGCATTAGCTGACCATCCTGTTAGTGAAGCTCTGGGCTTGATGCAGTCGCAGATCTAGGGACCCGTGAGAGGATGGTGACTCGGGGGTAAGACACGGGTGAGCTGCTTGAAGAAGGACATCTGCATGCCGAGGATTATGACCTTTACAAGCTAAGAGAGCACAGCCGCCAGACGCATGGTGTCCGCAGGGCGCGTCTCAGTGGCACTCAGATCCCGCTGGATGCTGCAGCCAGGAGTGCGGACACTCAGACCCGGCCGAGGGCTCTGCCGAGATAAGGATGCTGGAGGACTGTAGGAGCCTCACCCCGGGGGCAGTTAGTTTCAAAACTTGTCATCTAGTTGGAGCAAGGAGAAGAATCGTGTTTGAACAAATACATTTCAAAAAGCATCTGCCAAGGCTGGGAGGCTGAGTATAAAAGGCAATAATTTCAGGCCAGAAACAGCATATCTATAAAATTAGTCCAAAAAGCAAAAAAAAGGAGGGCGGATGGAAAAATTCTCAAAAGGTGTCCTGAAGTACTCACAATGAGGTACATCAGATAGGCTTTAGTTTTCAGAGCTCTCTGTAACCTGTAACATTTTACCCTCTTTGGGTTAGAAGCTCTAGAATATGGTGATGGCTTACAGAGGAATAACGGACTGACAGTTGAGGCGTGTGGTGTGCGGCTTGCAGGGTCTCGGTTCCCTGACAAGGGAGTGAACCTGGGCGGTCGCAGTGAAAGCCTGGCATAGGATCACTAGGCCACCAGGGAACTCCTGAGAAAATCTTTTCTGATTAAAGAGAATGTACAAGAAGTGAATTTGAAAATATCAGCCTGAGCTCAGCTTTCCTTATATAACAGATGATTCTCATATCGGCTCTCCGAATAGTGCCGTGGAATAGACTTTAAATATATTTACATCTAATTATACTAGATACTACTTCCATCTAGCTTCAAACTCTAGTCAGAGGTAAAAAATATTTTGAATGTAATGAATGTAAGAGCTGTTACTGAGAGTGTGCTCATTCAAATTCAGAATTCTTTTTTTTTTCCAAATTCAGAATTCTTCATAGGAAATATATAATGATTTTAATGGGTACAAGAAAGGTTTTGTCATTAGCAAACTTTTTATTTTAAATCTAAGAAACTGTATATTGGAGGACTCAAGAGGAGGCCTTGAACAGATCCACGCGCCTCTGTGGTTACAAAGCACTAAACATAGATTTTGAAATGGTTTTGGTAATAATCTGCAGCTTTATGGATGTTGAATAATTAATTTATCATAGAAAGAAACCCTCTAGGTTTAAAAAAGATTTTTGTTTTCCTAATGGTTTCTGTTGTACTCACAGATAAAAGAATTTGCTGTGGTTTTAATGTTTACCATTTTTTCTGGAAATAAGACAAGCTGAAAAACAAGTTTTTGTGGGATTAAAAAAAAGCAAATCATAATTTAATAGCTTTTTAACCTATGTAACTCAGTAAAAGATTGGCATTTGTACCCGTTACAAGCTGATTAAAAGTATAGAAGGTTTTAAAAAATGTTTATTTGTAAACATTTGAGCAGCATTTCAGAAGGCTATAATTTTTTCAGCATGTTTACACAGTTAAGAAAGAGCTATATATTACTTTATGAACTGGGCTGTGCACACGTGTTATAATAGTAGAGGAGTACATATTTTTAACATGTTTTTGTATGATATATGTCATTTGATATCCAAAACAGCCCTGTAAAATTAGTAGGGGAGCTGTTAATATCTCTGTTTTACAAGTGGAGAAGAGTAAGGCTCAGAGAGGCTACAGTTTTTGCCTAGAGTCACAGAGGGAGATTTTGACCATTCTACTCCATCAATGTTTCAGTGTTTCCTTGAGATGAACATAATTCAGTTTTGAGGGCATAGACTGGTTTTGTCTATTTTTTTGCTATCTTAATCTTTGCTTTCAGAAGAACACCTCCTATACAGGGCTGGGAAATGATTGTGACTATATACAGCAGAAATAAACATTCTTTTTTCTATCACCAGTGACTGAGAGTAGGTGTCAGCCTGCTCTTAAAGTATAAGAACAAATCTGTAGCCTTATTAGCACCACAGCACTGGCTAAATAAGCATAGTTCATTGCTATTGAAGTGTTTTTATTTTTTCCAGGAGGCCTAGTCGTACTCAAGAATTTGAGGAAACTTTTAAATTCTGCTTTATACCTAATACTAAAGTTCTGGAAGCAGATTTGTGGGTGCCTTTGAGGAATCACGGGAAACGTTTTTGGCAATCTGCTCTTTTACCCGGATTGACTATGTAATTAGAGAATTCTGGCTTTGCCTTCAGCAGATTGTCGGCGAAGGCCGTTTCCCGAGCTGTCGTGTTGTCCCTTTGCAGGATGAAGCAACTCGGAAGGACTATGAGTACATGCTGGCCCACCCGGAGGAGCGCTACAGGCACTACTACCGCTACTACAGCCGGCGCCTGGCCCCCGCGGTGGACGTGAGAGCCGTGCTCCTGCTCAGCGTGTGCGCCGTCTCAGCGCTGCAGGTGTGCCGACGGCCGGGCGCGCGCGCGCGGGGTGCGCCCTGCCCCGTGCCGCTCGGTGAAACTGAACTGGAAGCATGCCTTTGTGCAGCTCTGCTTCCAGTGCAGACTAATTTTTTATGTTAGAAAAATATTTAATCAGTTGATAGTATCGGCATCTTTGATGGCAGGAAATCTAAGAAATTGTGCATGTCATTATATAACTACTAAAACTAATTACCAAACAAAACGCCCAGATTTCTCCCTCATTGCCCGCTCTCTATTTTCCGTATTACAGCCTGAGTGACTGTCAACTGGATCCATATGATTTACTGGTGACCCTTGAACAGCATGGGTTTGAATTATACTGGGTCCACTTATACTCAGATTCTTTTCACTAGTTGCGGTCCTGCATTACAGGACCACACAGCTGAGGTTGGTTGAATTGGAGGGTAGGGAGGAACCATGTATACGTACAGTTGGCACCTATGGAGGGCCAACTATGAGTTACACGCAGATTTTGCAGAGGATGGGGCCCCCTCGTGTGGTTCAAGGACCAAACTGTACTTTCATAGGACTTTTCAATGATTTCCCATTAAACTTGGGGAAAAATCCAAATTCCTTAATATGGCCTAACAAGTCCTGGCATGTGCCTACCAAATGCCAGGAGTGTAGTGCTTGCCACCATTGTAACAAACAAAACCCTCACCACATCACCACCTGACAGCTGAGGGCACTGCTGCTCCAGTTTAAAAGCCCCTGAAACAGGGTAAAAGTGCTACAGCAAGTTTATGTTGTTTTAATACATCACAGAAATACAAGTCCAGCCTGAAATGAGCTTTCCCCACTATAATTCCTAAACTAACCATACCTATCATATCTTCCTCTAGAGGAGGTAAAAAAAATGTGACTGGAATGGAGCAATTTGCTAGTTTCAAGATTACTTCTCCATAATTCCCAGAAATGAAATTCAATTTCTATGACAAAATAATTCCTACTGAAACTAAGACTGTATATTTACAATGTTTCAGCTTTTGTAGTATTGCCTTTTCAACAGGGAGAGAAAGGGCAATTTTACTTTTCTGTTCTAGATAACATAATACTCTAGTCCTTTTTTTTTTTTTTTTGCTATTAATAGATTGCTTCTATAATATTTTAGGATACTGGTATAATTGCTGTATTTATTCAGTAAAATAGCTGAAATGTGTGGAGGTACTATATGAGGAGTAGGACTTTTTCTGATAATAAAACCCTTTGTGGCTGAATATATTTAAGAAATCATTTAATATTTTCCTGCCCAAATAAGTAAAGATTCAAACCTACTTGAATCTTTCAGTTCTTAATATGATGAACATTACTGTGGTATGTGCAGATGGTTTTAGGAAATAGATAAATATCATTGCCTGAGTCCATACCCTGTGATTATTTGAAAGAAAATCCTTACCACCTAGTTTTGCCTTCTGACTCCTCTAGTAAGTAGATTGCAACTTTAAAGAAAGAAGAGAGATTTCTTAACTGCAATCTAAGGAGGAGTCAGACGGTAAAGATGTGGGATCAACAGGTACAGTGTGATTCCCCTGAGCCATCCTCTGATCCTGGGTGTCGCCTGTGGAGAACCAGTGGCTTTTTGGCTCAGCTGATGACTTATCTGACTTGTCAGTCCTGAAGATTCCCATGTCCACACAGCTATTATTCAGCTGTATCTTTAACCTACAGAGTAAGATCTTTGACGTCCAGGATTGTGTTCACCAAGATGAATTTCAGTAATAAAAGTGACCCGTTTTTCTTTGTTAAATATTCTAGTTTTTCAGCTGGTGGAACAGCTATGACAAGACGATCAGCTATCTGGCCACAGTGCCCAAGTACCGTATCCAAGCCATGGAGATTGCCAAGCGGCAGGGGCTACTGAGAAAAGCCAAGGAGAAGGGCAGAAACAGAAAGTCCAGAGAGGAAGCCCGTGACGAGGAGGAGAGCATCATAAAGAACATTATAAGAAGCAAAATAGATATAAAGGGAGGCTATCAGAAGCCCCAGATACGTGACCTTCTCCTGTTTCAGATTCTCTTAGCTCCTTTTCACCTGTTTTCGTATATAGTGTGGTATTGCCGATGGATCTATAATTTTAACATCAAAGGCAAAGAATATGGGGAAGAAGAAAGACTGTATATCATACGTAAATCTATGAAGATGTCAAAGTCTCAGTTTGATAGTCTAGAAGATCATCAGAAAGAAACTTTTCTTAAACGGGAGCTTTGGATAAAGGAGAATTATGAGGTGAGTAATGACTCTGCTGTGATTTTTACTGTTACCTTCCTTACCAACTTGAAACTAAAGGATCACAGAAGTGTGCTCTAATTTCTGAAATTGAAGAGTTCAATATGGATAAAGATCTTTTGTTGACAATATAACTAGTAGTTATAACAATATAACCAGACAATAAAACTAGTGAGTTTTTAACCTGTAAATTTGTCCTTTTAAAAGATGAACTTCAAATACTTTAATTTACTAATGCTAAACATTTAAAGAATGGTCTAATTTGTTATGTTAAATTGCACTGGGATAGAATGTATGTTTGCAAGGATGTCACCATTTTCTGTTAATTACACTAACTAAACTTTGATCGTAACATCGTATGGAAAACCTGAACTAATTTTATGGCTGACCCAATCAATATATGAAAAGCTTTCACTTTTAAGTAGTTTAAGCAGCCAACTATACAATAAACTGTCTGTTATGGAGTGCTATCCTGGGCTGAATTATGGTATTATGTAAAATTATCTTAGGCATTACTTCCTGAAATTTGGAAGTAATGTAATATCTTTCTGAAATTTGATATGGCTGTGAAATTGGTTATGAAAACTTGTCCATTTAACTTCAACTGACATCCACTAAAGATTATAGAAATGAAAGATATTCTTTCTTTTTAACCTCTGTGGTTTATTTAACCTTCTTTGGGAACTTTAAAAATATTTTGTAAAACCAGTAGTTATCTTTGAAGATAAAAGAAGTTGTAAGTTCAGTTTGGAGACAGAAGTATTTATAAGGTCACTTTGTTCCTTGGTTAGGATCAACATATACTTAAAGTCATTTGTTAAATTTACTGAGTACTATGGTAAGAAAATTTGTGTTGATTCTTTAATATTGGATGTTAGTTGTAGAGAAGAAATGTTTAAACCCTTTAAACTCACCTTACATATAATTTCAAGGAAGAAAAGAATACATTTCCAGGTTATAGAAATCAGTAGAAAAAAACACTAGTTCTTACATGAGTTGTTCTTTTTTTATTTTTTAATTTAACACTGAATGTTAAAGTGCTTAATTGCTTAGTATCTTTTGGTGCATGGTCTTCAGAAGACAAACCAATACATTCATTGGAAACTTTTACCTAAAATTATATTTGAAACATATAAACATGCTGTCCTTGTTCAGTTGTTGTGTCCAACTCTTTGCGACCCCATGGACTGCAGCAGACCAGGCCTCCCTGTCCCTCACCATCTCCCGGAGTTTGCCCAAGTTCATGTCCATTGAGTCAGTGATGCTATCCAGCCTTCTCATCCCCTGCCGCCCTCTTCTCCTTTTGCCCTCAATCGTTCCCAGCATCGGGGAAACCTGCCATAAAGCTGATGAAAATGTTTCTCTTTGGATTGTCAAGTCAGTTCATGTTATTTATACTTACAGGTCTACAAACAGGAGCAAGAAGAGGAACTAAAGAAAAGACTGGCGAATGACCCTAGATGGAAAAGATACAGGAGGTGGATGAAGAATGAAGGGCCTGGACGGTTGACGTTTGTGGATGACTGAAGGCTGCTGGGATGCTGCTACGCCAAACCTTAACTGTGATGCCATTTTCATAACTGAATTATTTTAGCAATGTATCGACTGCACCTCAGCAGCAACTAAAATTCCTCAAGAATTAAACAGAATAATGTAGACATTTAAACTTTCCCTTCAAACTTTGTACATAAGACATTTATGATTGTTCAGTTTTTATAATCGATTTGTGGATTTTGTTAAAAGACTTGACATGAAGATTAGTTGCCATTTAAAAGTTTTACATCTTTAGTTAAAAACTTGACATGAAAATTTATTAGATACCATTTAAAAATACTACGTGTTAAGTGTTTATTCTTCAAAAGTGTTTCCTTATTCTTTGTTACAGTGCTACATTTTTCTGCTTTTGTGACCTCTGATAGTTTCACAGAACGTAATTATAACAGCATTTAATAACATTAGTGAGCATGTCTTTCTAGACACACTTCTTCAGCAAAACGAATTCAACTATCATGTCATCTTCATGACAGTCATTATAGGATTGAAACAAGTTCAAAATATCTCTCTGGGAGAGTCTTCTGCTGGGCTGTCTTTATACTATCTCCCCCCAGTCATAATATTGTTAATAAGATCAGAAACTCTCCAGGAGAGTGAATGTACCTTCCTGTCCTTGTGGGATGGTCTTGATTACAGTCATTATAAGACTATAACTGTGTTCGCAAACATTTCTCCAGAAGAGGACCTTGTAAGAAGGTCTGTTTGTACCACAGCATTGCTTTCTTAATCCTCCCTTCAATTAAAAAAAAAGAAAACAGACAGAGCGGAAATAGTGTAATGAAAAGTTCATATATTATGAAGTCCTTGATTAGTGAAAAATCCATTTTATGTGAGCATCTTTACATGAATTTAAACCAGAAAGAAGAGGTGCGTGGGTGTGTGCTGTTCTATCAGACAATGAAATGTAAATGTTTTATACGTGTGGAGGTGACAGTAATTCACATGTGATTTGACTGAATCGAGTATGATACTGGAGCAGAGTATCGAAACACATTCATGGTAGTTGGTCAGTACTCCTGTTAAAAGATATACCCCAGCCCGTCATATTAATACAATGGTTGCAATATATCCCAAGTTTGTTGATATGCCATTTTAAGTCAAAGATTAACATACTGCTTTTATATTATTTTAAAAGATGTAGCATAAAAGTATAGCATAGCAGATCGGCAGAATCAGTTTCTCCTCAAAGGAACTAGTCCTTTCAAGAGCTCAGCCCAAATATCTGACACATACAAAGATGCAGGAGGGAAAAGTTCACCGTACTTGTTAACATAGCAAAAGGCCTGAGGTAGATTATTTATTTCTGTGAGGGCCTCAATTACCTCATTAGAAAATTAGGGGAGCAGTCTGGCTAGATTATCACTAAGGTCCTTTTGCAGCTCTAAAATTATGTAATATTTATATTTTTGTAGACTTCAGACAAAATTGTTTTATGCATCCATTTTTTGGGGGGAGGTTGGAGAAGTCACAGCCCTAAATTATAGGAAGCTGTGTTTCAAACCCAAAATGCCCAACTCTTAACCATAGATAAATGCCTTTTAAAGGTGCTGCAGTTGTCTATAGAGTCAGTAATCCCTGTCTCAGTGAATGTATTATCATACATTTGACACACAACAGTATTATCTAAGAATGAAAGTGTGTACCATATGTTACGAAGACGGAAAGAAATGTAGGTACTTGCCCTTCTGTTAAAATTTCAAATAAGTTAATGATTAACTGTATTTTTTTTTTTTAAACCTAGTGATAAGGAAAAATAAAAGGACTGAATGTGTTAGCATTCATAAAGGTTGACTGATGAAAACAGTGTATCTTTGGATATTATTTTGCATATATATGCTAGATTGCTGTATTTTTTTGGTCTTTATATAGGAGTCTCATTTCTGGAATTGTTCTTGGCAACCTGCTTACTTGGTAAAAGTTTGGTCTGTCTTTTGGAATCATGGCCATTGCATGGGTAAGAGGAATGGACTCCCCTTCACAGGACTGTGATTCTTCTCTCCCCTTTCCTCAGACTGATGAAAACAGTGTATCTTTGGATATTATTTTGCATATATATGCTAGATTGCTGTATTTTTTTGGTCTTTATATAGGAATCTCATTTCTGGAATTGTTCTTGGCAACCTGCTTACTTGGTAAAAGTTTGGTCTGTCTTTTGGAATCATGGCCATTGCATGGGTAAGAGGAATGGACTCCCCTTCACAGGACTGTGATTCTTCTCTCCCCTTTCCTCAGCAAAATGGCTTTATGCTCCAAAATCCTGCAGGAAAGGAAGGGCAATTAGTTGTATCACAAGTGTCATTCAGGTATCCTGGGTATCTTTACTGTCTCCTTACACTGCCCATCCCCACCAAAAACCCAATAGCTTCTCCATTTTAGAAACATCTGGAGAAGAATCTTGAGTAGGGGATCCCAGAACCCCACTATAGTTATAAAACCTTTCTTGAGCTTCATTTTAGAGCTATCACCATTTCCTTTTTACTTGGAATTCAGGAGCTTACAGAGCATAGTTGCTTATTGGTTTCTGTTTATTATCACTTAATGTAGTTGAGGTCTGTGCTAAAACTACCCTTAGAGTTACATTCACATCAAATATCCTCATAGCAGATTCCAAAACTGATCCTTCCTTCACTGGTCTAATTTCTTTATGAATTCTCCCAAGTTCAACAAATTGTAGGTTGCAGTTTCATAACACATCTATCAAGTAGGGACCATGCCTAGAATTTTAAACACTACAAGTGGGATATAGAAATTTAAAATATTACATGAAAAAATAGTTCAGTTTACAGAATTGACAACTATTTTAGTACTATTGCATGTATGTTTAGAAAATTGTAGTTTATTTCCTTTGAGATTATTTTTTGGACTGAAAGGGCAGTAAACTTTTTACACCCATGCCTTGGAAATATTTTCCTTGAGTGGAAGCCAACTGCTAAGCTTATGTTCTGCTAATGTTCTAAACCAGTGAGTTAGCCCCAAACTGAAAGTTCTGTGGAAATTAAAGAGAAATGGCTTTTATTAGACATTAGTATGAATAGGTCTAGCTACTTAAAGACTTTATATCAGACATGGTCTCTGGAGTTATAATTGTGCCCTTGAGGCAGATAAATGTTGATACCTGTACAAAATAGTTGTGTATGGTTGAATTATAATTTTATTTACAAAATGTGATACTCTTCACCTTTAAATATGTACTAAGGCCAAATCTGAACCTTAATAACTAAATAAAATTTGCTAAAGAAATTAACTTTTCTGGTTTCCTCATCTGTGAAATGAGGGGATCTTTTTAGAGAATTAGGACTTAATCTATAAGCCTGAAAATTTTTTCATAGGTTTAGGGTCTTAAGTAGATTAGATGGCTTGCAATTGAGAAATGTTACACATTATTTAAGTAAAAAGCCTATATAATTTGTCATAATCAGCTTCTTAAAGGATCAGAGTATCCTTGACAGTTGTGTATATAATGGGTCACATGACTTTAGGTCAGAGACATATGGGATTTCTTACAGACTCCTCTCCAACTTCATTAGGGGATGAAGAAACTTCCTCCCATTTCACTGTGTTTTGTGACCTCAAGACGAGTAAGCAGAATGCAGTCACATGGTTCAGGCTTTGCAGCCAGAATAAAGTTTTGCTTCTTGGCCTTTTGCTAAGATCAAGTTTAGGATGGGGACTTCCTAGGTGGCACAGTGGTGAAGAGTCCACCTGCCGATGCAGGGGACTCAAGAAATGCAGGTTCGATCCCTGGGTCGGGAAGATCCACTGGAGTAGGAAGTGGCAGTCTGCTCCTATATTCTTGCCTGGAAAATTCCATGGATGGAGGATCCTGGTGGGCTACAGTTCATGGAGTTGCAAAGAGTAGGAAGCCTGAGCACAGACCAGTTTAGTTCCTGGCCCTACAAATGATTAACAGCTTGACTTCGGACAGGTTAACCTCTGAACCACATTTTTTTCATCTCTGATGGTGATACTAACTTCATAGGATGATTATGAGAATTAAACAAGATGGGGTAAAATGCCTGGCCCATATTAAATGTTCAATAAGTGAGTTCCTCTGCCTCTCAGAGAGAACAAGACAGTCTTTTTTGTTAAAAATCCATGGTAATACTGTTAAGTGATTACAAACCTGTTGTTTCTTTACTATTTTAATAGGTATTTGAATTCCTTCCTTTGTGCAGAGTACTGTGCTAGAGTGAAAAGTGACAGTCCTTAGGGTTGGGATTTGTGTGTCTTAAAATCAGCTGCCTGCCCCTTGTTGCGCCTGGGGTACAAGGTGAAACAGCTGAGATTACAGCTCAGAAAAGAATGAACTTTCAGAGCAAATAATCTGCTCACTAGTTCAAGGCCTACATTTATGGAAGGGATACTTCCAGCAAATACAGAGGCATGCCTGGAATGGTTGCTCAAAATGACAGCAAGTAGCCACAAGTTACACTGCCTCCCAAAGTCTTAGGCAGCCTGTAAAAATCTCTGCAGAGAAGCTGAATCTATAAACCTGTTGGTGAATCGTTCACTCCTGATTCATTATTCTAAGTTCTAAAAATAATGCAGTGGGTATAAGGAAGTGACATGGATTTTTATGGTACATTATATTTTGCCACATTAAATATAGTTGTTAATGTTTTCCTGTTTCTTTTTAGAAAACTGAAGGTAGCAGAAAGAAAACCCCTCATTTTATCATTTATTGGAGAAGAGTGATTTAAAGTCTCTTTTCTAGAAAAAATAACCTGCTGTTAAAAGGTGACAAAATACATATTAGGAGTGAGGAATTATAGATCTTAACAGGGAAACAAATGAAATAGTTGTCTTTAGAAGGACACTGACATTTCTCAAAGTACTGAGGTTCTTAGAAACAGTGGAAATGTTTATCTTAACCAAGGGCGGGGGGGAAATGTGTAACAGTCTCTAACATACTGGTAACCTTTTAGTCTTCATCCCAGATTAATATGCCTAAAATATCTTACCATGTGGCTACCCCACTGCCACAGACTTCTGTTTGCGTTCTCCTGTGACTTGTAGTCTTAACAGCTTTGTATCCTCTATTGCTCACTAGAGCCTTCTTCATTCGTTAACGGATTCATTCCGTGGGCCCCCCATTCTCCATATTGGAATGCTTTCCCCCTTTTGCTTTCCATCTGTCACACACATATATCCAAAGTCTAGGTCTCACCATCTAAGATGAGTTTTTCCTAGTCCTTCCAGTCTGTACCTTTGAATTCTTTGCCGCATCTTTTTTAAACACAACTTTTCTGTCAACAATTTAGTCCTGTTTCCAACATGTACTTTCATTTTTTGACTAGAATATATGTTAAGTTCTTTGTGGTGAGAGAACTTGCCACTAGAGGGCTTTAAAATTTGTCAGGAGACAAGAACAATTCTTTTTAACACCCCAAAGACTGAACACATAGCTCACAAGATGAACAGAAAAAAATGTTCAGCCTCAACAGTTAAGACATCCAAAAGACTTAAGGCAGCATTTTCCATCTATTAGGTCAGTAGAAATAAAGAACCACAATATCGGTTTGTGGGTACAAAGAAATAGCCTTCTGGTGGGAATAACTATTGCTATCACCTTCTGGAGGATAAAGTGGAGAAAACTTTTAAAAACTATATTTGATCCACTAATTCCACTTTTAGGAATGCATCCTGAGGAAATAAAAGACATGCACAAAGCTGTTTGTTTCAGGTGGCCACCACGGTGTTAAAGAATAGGGCAGTAGCTCAATAAATTCTGATCCATTCTGATTCCATTATGTATGGTATTCCATTATGGAATACCACACAGTCATTAATAAATGAAGAGCATATTTTTTTTTGACTGCCCCTGGATCGTTTCTAGTATCAGCATTCTGGTTTTCCTTTGGGAAACTGATCTTCCCCTCTCAGTGTATACAGTTTGAGGGGACTGAGAAACCATCAGTTTGGGTTCCCCAGAGAAACAGACTCAGATGGAGATTTTCGTGCAGAAAGTTTGTTTAGTTGCTAAGTCATGTCTGACTCTTGGGACCGCATACACTGTAGCCCGCCAGGCTCCTCTGTCCATGGGATTTTACCCCACAAGCATACAGGAGTGCATTGCCATTTCCCTCTCCAGGGGATCTTACCCCACCCAGGGATCAAACCTGCATCTCCTTCATTGACAGATTCTTTACCACTGGGCCACCTGGGAAACTTTGTTGGGGAGTGTCAAAATCAACAGCTGTGGGGGTGCGGTCCAGGGACTGGAAATTAAGCAGAGAGAAGAGCTGAGCTGTGAAGCAGCTGTCAGTAAGGCCTCGGATGACCCCAACCAGGAGCCTGGACTCATCCTTCAAGTGAAAGAAAGTGAAAATGTCATTTGCTCAGTCGTGTCCAACTCTGATCCCATGGACTGTAGCCGGCCAGGATCCTCTGTTCATGGAATTCCCCATGCAAGAATACTGGAGTGGGTTGCCATTTCCTTTTCCAGGGGATCTTCCTGACCCAGGGATAGAATCTGGGTCTCCCACATTGCAGGCAGACTCTTGACCATCTGAGCCACCAGGGAAGCTGCAGCCTCGACTGCTAACTCCAGCTGAGGGGGCTGGAGTTCAGATCTTTGACATCCCGCATCAGTCATTGGATGAGAGCTGACAAGGGGAGCGCTGGCTCTGGTTAAGGGCAGTTTCCAGAGTGACTCAGCTGAGAGGCATCAGCTGCTACTACTCCCATTAGACGGGGGAACCAGCGCCTTAGTCCTAAATGGGAAGTTGGGTGGTACCCCACAGCACCCACTAGAGGTGGGGCTGACACCACCCCACATCCTGCTCTTGGCCAGGTGCAGCTAATCTGAGCATTCCAATACCACACAACCCTTGCCTTCAAATAGTGACAGGTCCGGGGTGGACCCATGACTCAATAAGGTCAGTGAGATCCATTATGGGGATTTTTGCTGGAGCAATTAGAAAAGATGCTTTATTGCCCTTGGGTTTCCTAGGCTGGGACAATGAAAGCATGGAACTTTCTTCACAGCACTACAGGGAGTCTATTTACCATTGAAGAAAACAAGGCCAACATTCAGAAAAAGCAGAGTGAAGAGATGGGAGAATGAGAGCCTTACAGCTATTATTTGGGCAATTCAACCCATTAAAGCCCCTGAGCTTTTCAGTTACTCAAACTAGCATACTACCTTTTTGGATTACTCAGTTTAAGTGGGTTCTGACAAATACAATGGCACACAAGAATAATAAGGAAATATTCGTAATACATTAAGTGAAAAAATCAACAAAACATTTTACATATAAGTAATGATGCTGGTTTTGTAAAACTAATTACTATAAAAAAAGAAAATGCAGCATAACAGAAACAATGGTTACAGCTAAACGACGAGATGGGAATGAGGCCAGCTGAACTGTGTGTTCGGCAAAGAAGTCAGGGTTTTATAGTACTTACCCTACTGACCCTACCGTCAACTGGTTGGATTCCCCTCAAAAACAGCTATAAAAGGTATTGTAGAAACCTGTTTCTGAAACCTGTTTTGAGGACTTCCCTGGGGATCCAGTGATTAAGACTCCGCGCTTCCAATGCAGGGGGTGCAGGTTCAATTCCTGGTGGGGAGATTAGGATCCCACATATGAAGCGGCCTGGCCAAAAAATAAAAATCGAATCTTGTTTCCGTTCCATCGAACCCCACCCACCGACCCTCGTCTCCCGAGGCTTAGAAGCCTTCACACAGGGTCCCTTGTTTCTCCCGTTCACTGCACACCTCGCTCCAGCCCCAGTCCCGGTTCCGATTCTCCAGGAACGCGTCCTCGCCTCGCTCATCCCGCACGCCCCACGCCCACTCCTGCTCCTGCTAGAAGGCGGCCCTAGGATCGACGCGGGAGTGGGCGCCCCCGCGTGGGCCGCGCTGCGCGGCTCTGGGGCACAGGTGGGGACGCAGGTCCCCTCTCGGCTTAGAAGGAGAGCGGGGTGTCAGTCGGCTCGGGCCCCCGAGGCGTCGCGCGCCCGGCTTCTGTCGTCGCGGAGAGCGGCCGCGTGGCGAGGCGGGGCGCGGGGGCGGGCGGCGCGGCGCGGGGGCGGGCGGCG
>SJYX01014368.1:25598-42646 GCA_006410675.1 Oreotragus oreotragus
TGGCCAAAGTACTGGAGTTTCAGCTTTAGCATCATTCCTTCCAAAGAAATCCCAGGGCTGATCTCCTTCAGAATGGACTGGTTGGATCTCCTTGCAGTCCAAGGGACTCTCAAGAGTCTTCTCCAACACCACAGTTCAAAAGCATCAATTCTTTGGTGCTCAGCTTTCTTCACAGTCCAACTCTCACATCCATTCATGACCACAGGAAAAACCATAGCCTTGACTAGACGGACCTTAGTCGGCAAAGTGATGTCTCTGCTTTTGAATATACTATCTAGGTCGGTCATAACTTTTCTTCCAAGGAGTAAGCGTCTTTTAATTTCATGGCTGCAGTCACCATCTGCAGTGATTTTGGAGCCCCCCAAAATAAAGTCTGACACTGTTTCCACTGTTTCCCCATCTATTTGCCATGAAGTGATGGGACCGGATGCCATGATCTTCGTTTTCTGAATATTGAGCTTTAAGCCAACTTTTTTGCTCTCCTCTAAGAGTCTTGTAAAAGGACAGCTATCTTAAAAATTGTGTTCAAAGTGGTAAGAATATAACAGATATCCTTCAGTGAACATACACCACGTGCTAAGCATGGTGCTGAAGCTTTTCTTAACTTATCAATATTAAGTCTCCCAACAACATAATGATGTAGGTAATTTTATGCCCATTTTCAGAAGGGGAACTTGAACCTCTGAAATATTATGTAACTTGGCTGGGATCACACAGCTAATAGTTTCAGCCAGGATCCAATGTTTGAACTGTTTGATTTGTGGATGTTGTAAGGAAAGAGAGGAAACAGCTTCCAGAGAGAACCAGAAAAGCAACTAAAGGATTACATTGAAAACTAAATTGAGTCATGTACTTCTCTAGTGATGGAGGATGGAATATGTTCTCTTTAATAGATGCAATTGGATTACATTTTGAGTTTGAAAGACTAGCTAAATGTTTATCAAAAAAGCCCTGTACTCTCGGAAAATTTCAAGACACGAACAGGTATGGGTAACCCTAATGTTTTTATCATCTAAATCTCAGATTTCTAAAATAAAAAATAAAATGCCTTTTCTCCTGAAAGCTGTACATTTGACTAACCAAGCTAATCAAGTAATAGCTACATTAGTGGTATCTATTCTATGCTCAACTTGGATAATAAAATTAACGAAGACCAGATTAAGCCATGGCTTTTATTTGTGTATTTCGTGCATATTCACCATATTCTTTGCTAATGATGTTTCCTTATTCTCCTGACAATTACTCATTCCCAGAGTCCCACTGTAAGGGCATCTTTCCTTTAGCCTGAGGACTGTGAACTCAGATCATAAGTATATCCTGAGAATAGAAAGCTTTTGAATCAGGAGTTGGTGAACAATGACCCATAGGCAAAATCTGAACTCATTTTTGTATAGCTTGGAAGAGCTAAGAGGCTTCCCAGATGACTCGTAAAGAAAATGCTTGCCAGTGCAGGAGACGTAAGAGAAGTGAGTTTGATCCCTGGGTCAGGAGATCCCTTGGAGGAGGGCATGGCAACCCACTCCAGTATTCTTGCCTGGAGAATCCCATGGAGATGGGGTTGCAAAGAGTCGGACACAATTGAACAACTAAGCACAGCCCAGCACACTTATCAGTGGAGAAGGCAGGAACTGAAATCTGCACAACAAACCTTATTTTTAACTTTTTGATGTTTATATATAATTTTTATTTTCGTATTTTTAAATGTTTACATGTATTTTATCATTGGTCCTTCTTGGTTATCTGTTTTAGATATAGCAGCATGTACACGTCAGTCCCAAACTCCCAATCTACCCTTCTTGACCTTCCCCCTTCCAGTAACCATAAGTTCATTCTCTAAGTCTGTGAGTCTGTTTCTGTTTGGCAGATAAGTTCATTTGTATCATTTTTTTTAGGTTCCACATTTAAGTGATAATCATATGATGTTTGTCTTCTCTGTCTGACTTACTTTGCTTAGTATGATAATCTCCAAGTCCATCCATGTTGCTGCAGATGGCATTAGTTCATTCTTTTTAGTGGCTAAGTTATATTCCATTGTGTATATGTACCCCATCTTCTTTATCCATTTGTATGTCTATGTACATTTATGTTGCTTCTATGTCTTGGCTATTGTAAAGACAAGGCTGCAATGAACATTGAGGAGTATGTATCCTTTTTTTCTGGATATACGCCCAGGAGTGAGATTGCTGGTATGGTATGCTCTATTTTAATATGGTAGCTCTATTTTTAATTTCTTAAGGAACCTCCATAATTTTCTCCGTAGTGGTGGTACCAATTTACATTCTCACCAATAGTTTAGGAGCGTTCCCTTTTCTCCAGAATTTATTGTTTATAGATTTTTTGATGATGGCCATTCTGACTGGCATAAAGTGATATCCCAGTGTACTTCTTATCTGCATTTCTCTAATAGCTGATGTTAAGCATCTTTTCATGTGTCTCTTGGCCATCTGTATATCTTTGGAGAAAAGCCTATTTATGTCTTCTGTCCATTTTTTGATGTGATTGTTTGTTTTTTGGATATTGAGCCCATGAGCTGTTTATAAATTTTAGAGACTAATCCCTAGTCAGTTGCATCATTTGCCATTGTCTTCTCCCATTCTCTGGGTTGTCTTTTTGTTTTGATAACAAACCTTATTAAACAATTGTATTAACCATACTTCTTCCAGACACCTTCCTGTAACTTGCCTCTACACTCAGAAGCCCAGATGCCCTTTTCCTTTGATTAGCCTAATGTGGTATATAAATTCAAATACCCACCTCTTTGGGTTACTCATCACTGGGTACTCCTGTGTGTACCTGTGTGATACACCTTTAATAAACTTCTGTATGTTTTCCTCTTGGTACTCTGTCTTTTGTCCATATGATTTATAGGGCCCCAGCCGGAGAATTTAAGATGCGTAGAGAAAAAAGGTTTTTTTCCTCCCCTACAGCAGCTTCAGTCAATGTCTGAACATGACAGGTGTCGAATGGGTTAGCCAGGGATAAACAGCTTTACTTACAATTTATCCTTGGCCTGGACATAGGAGGTGAGCAAGAAAGGAAAGAGGCTATTCAGATAAAATAATTTCAAGATAGGGAAACACAATTCTACTTGAACACTGTTTGAGAGTCAGTTGCATAAGCCAAGGAGGTGATAACTAAGGTTGCCAGCTAATGTGTGTGTGCGTGTGTTCAGTGGTGTCCCACTCTTTGCAGCCCTATGGACTCTAGCCTGCCAGGTTCCTCTGTCCATGAATTCTCCAGGCAGGAATACTGGAGTGGGTTGCAGCCAGGGGATCTTCCTGACCCGGGGATCAAACCCATGTCTCTTGCATCTCGTGCATTGGCGGGCAGATTCTTCACCACTAGTGCCACCTGGGAGCAAATGAAGATATAGGATACCCAGTTGCATTTGCATTTCAGATACAAACAACAAATCTTTTAGTATGTGTATATTCCTTAAGACAAGCATTTTTCAAATGGGAGTGTTAGATAGATTGCCTGTTAGAAGGTAAAGGAAAAAATATGTATTTTAGTATTGAGCATGTCCCAAACACTACATGGGGCATATTGAAAAAAAAAAGAACTATTCACCATTTACTTGAAATTCAACACTTAACTGTGTGTCCTTCATTTTGTCTGGGAGCTCTATTTATGATATTATCTGCTTAAACAAAATCTGCTGAAGGACAAATCATCTCTTATTTCATCAAAAAACTAGTCTTTTAAGGTTAGATTGGAATTTGAGATTCCTTTAGTTGAGAGGTGTTTATTTTTAGATGAAGTGTTATGTTCTGGATTGCAGAGCCAGGAGTCTCGGTATCACCTCTCAACCTCGAGCTCCCTGACTCCCAGGTCAGATCTCCTTCTACTCCATTACTCAGCATCCTTCCAAAAGAGATTCATTTCTGGTGCTTGTGATTCTGCATTGTTCTTTTGTGGTTCATTGACCTCCCTTTCTTTCTATCACCTTTCTTACTAAATAGGTCCTCATCACAAAATGGCTTCTTCGTTTTTGTTGATACACAATCTGAGCAGTTAGCAGACTTCTCAGAATATTAAGCTTACCTGCCTAGGTCCATATGTCTATGCTTTCAATATTAAAATAGTTAATGTAGAAAATTCAGGAAGCTTAAAATAGTTCTAAGAAGAAAAAAATTGCCCATAATTTTCCATGTTTGTGGATAGATATTATCAACATTTTGGTGGGACCCTTATCTTTCTGTTAAGAAGTGAGGAACAAAATTATGTATTATTTATTATTTATATATATAATTCAGTTCAGTTCAGTCGCTCAGTCGTGTCCGACTCTTTGCGACCCCATGAATCGCAGCACGCCAGGCCTCCCTGTCCATCACCATCTCCCGGAGTTCACTCAGACTCACGTCCATCGAGTCCATGATGCCATCCAGCCATCTCATCCTCGGTCGTCCCCTTCTCCTCCTGCCCCCGATCCCTCCCACCATCAGAGTNCATTCATGGGTGTTACTCATTCAATGGAGTGGTTTCGATTTTCTGACATTAACCTGTTACTTTCTACTTTGAGAACCCTAAAGTGACCTGTGAAATAATGACTAATTTTATGTATAAATCTTACTAAGTGAAAACCTACCAAATTTTCTTTACAGTAGAGAAGAAGTTTGCTGAAGAATGCTTTCAAGCACAAACTGATGAATGACTGCCTCCAAATTTCAAGAAAACACTTCTCTAACCACATGACTTCTAGATGTTTCACAGGACCTTTCGTGTGACCTGGTCCTTTAGCCAACATTCTACAGAAGTTGATGTTTCTACTCAAATAAGGAAACTGGCTGAAGGTGTAGATTTTAAATAATAATGGCCTGATTCTTTGCCGAAGTGCTTTATACTTAAACAAAAACCTTACCGCCAAATATACCAAGATAAACGTCTTTCATTAAGTGAATTACTAGTGTTTCTATGCCTGGAATGTTATGTATGTTTTATTTACTAGATGTTTACATTTTGGGAAGTAAAACAGTATTCTTTGTTAAAAAATTGAATATTTGTAATCTGCTGTCCCCAACTAAGATCTTTATACCATAACAAAATTTGTTCTTTTCACATGAATTTATAATTTCTAAATGAAGACAAGCAAGTATAAAATTGGGGGAAGAATGGACTTTGTTAATCAAATGATGTCTTGATTTTTCTAAATGAGGAGCTTGTTTTATTTTCAACACTAAGTATGGGGTCTGTTTCTTAGCAACCTTGTTTGAAAAGATGAATGTTGTTTTCTGTATGAGACTGCCCCATCCTGTATATGAAGCAGATTTGATCTTTGTCTTCTTAAGTTCCTCTACTTTATAGGGGTGGTTTTACTTAAAAAAAAAAAAAAAAACTAAATTATTTCATATTTAAATGTGATCTACAGAGCATTGCAAATGATTTTTTTTAAAGTAATGTGAAAATATGACAACCTAAATGAATTTTTAATGTCACAGGTGTATTATTTTGATGATGTGCCTTTGATTTAATTTGGGACACTTAAAAGAATACTTTGTGTTTGTTTTAATCTTTGAAGAACTTGGAAATAAAATTTCTGCTTAATTTCTACTAATGACAGCAACATTTTATGTCTGATTTTGTTTTAAGGCTTCATAGATTTTGTTTGCTTGGGCAATTGAGTGCTGAAAGTGGGAAGTGACATTTTTGTTTACAAGTCCTTGTAGAATTTTGTGAAAAATAGGCATAATATGCAGAAATATCTCAATTACTGGCAACATTTGCTCTTTGAGATAGCTATGTATTCTTGTTCACTCGCTAAGTCGTGTCCAACTCTGGAACCCCACGGGCTGCAGCATGGCCTGGCTTCCCTGTCCTTCACTATCTCCTAAGTTTGCTCAGATTCATGTCCACTGAGTCAGTGATGCCATCCAACCATCTCATCCTCTGTCGCCCCCTTCTCTTCCTGCCTTCAATCTTTCCCAGCATCATGGTCTTTTCCAATGAGTCAGCTCTTTGAATCAGGTGGCTAAAGTATTGGAGCTTCAGCTTCAGCATCAGTCCTTCCAGTGAATATTCAACATTGATTTCCTGTAGGATTAACTGGTTTAATCTCCTTGCTGTCCAAGGGACTTTCAAGAGTCTTCTCCAGCACCACAATTCAAAGGCATCAATTTTTCAGCACTTAGCCTTCTTTATGGTCCAGCTCTCACATCCGTACTGGAAAAACCATAGCTTTGACTATATGGACCTTTGTTGGCAAAGTGATGTCTTTGCTTTTTAATACACTGTCTAGCTATGGATAAATCCATGGATAAATGGGGATATGTAGAATGTGGAAGTCATTAGTTGGAGCTCCTTTAACTTCTAGCCACTAAACTTCCAAATCTAAGTGATCTAAATCCCTTCCATGGGGTCAAAATTTGAATGTCCCTTTTCTAACCCATTTATTCACTCTGTGGATCTGTTTGATCTCTGAAGTGTCATATTATCAATCGTCCTTTCTGTCCTTTATCTTCAGCTTCTCTGTTGGATTCTTTTATTAGCACTTAAACATTTTCTATTCTCCATCTTAACAACAATAAGCATTTAGAAAAGTCTCCATTAAAAAACACATTTTCAGTTATAAAAGATGAGTAAGCCTTAGAGATCTACTGTTCAGCACAGTGCCTGTAGTTAAGATTGCTGTACTTTTTACTTTAACATTTGCTAAGGGGGTAAATTTTATGTTAATTGTTCTTACCACAAAAATAATAAGGCAGGAAGAAACTTTTGGAAGTGATGGGTAAGTTTATGGAATAGATTGGGTTGTGGTTTCATAGGTATATACTTATCTCCAAACTCATTAAGTTGTATACATTAATTATGTACAGCTTTTGATGTGTCAGGAAAAAAAAAAACAAACACCTCTTGATTTCACTTTCCCTTTGGCAAAAACTTGGTAAGATAGCACAAGAAAAATATAGACATCTCACATATGAATATAGTTGTGTCTTCAGTTCAGTTCAGTTCAGTCGCTCAGTCGTGTCCGACTCTTTGCGACCCCATGAATCGCAGCACGCCAGGCCTCCCTATCCATCACCATCTCCCAGAGTTCACTCAGACTCACGTCCATCGAGTCCGTGATGCCATCCAGCCATCTCATCCTCGGTCGTCCCCTTCTCCTCCTGCCCCCAATCCCTCCCAGCATCAGAGTCTTTTCCAATGAGTCAACTCTTCGCATGAGGTGGCCAAAGTACTGGAGTTTCAGCTTTAGCATCATTCCTTCCAAAGAAATCCCAGGGTTGATCTCCTTCAGAATGGACTGGTTGGATCTCCTTGCAGTCCAAGGGACTCTCAAGAGTCTTCTCCAACACCACAGTTCAAAAGCATCGATTCTTCGGCGCTCAGCTTTCTTCACAGTCCAACTTTCACATCCATACATGACCACAGGAAAAACCATAGCCTTGACTAGGCGGACCTTAGTCGGCAAAGTAATGTCTCTGCTTTTGAATATACTATCCAGGTTGGTCATAACTTTTCTTCCAAGGAGTAAGCGTCTTTTAATTTCATGGCTGCAGTCACCATCTGCAGTGATTTTGGAGCCCAAAAAAATAAAGTCTGACACTGTTTCCACTGTTTCCCCATCTATTTCCCATGAAGTGATGGGACCGGATGCCATGATCTTCGTTTTCTGAATGTTGAGCTTTAAGCCAACTTTTTCGCTCTCCTCCTTCACTTTCATCAAGAGGCTTTTTAGCTCCTCCTCACTTTCTGCCATAAGGGTGGTGTCATCAGCATATCTGAGGTTATTGATATTTCTCCCGGCAATCTTGATTCCAGCTTGTGTTTCTTCCAGTCCAGCGTTTCTCATGATGTACTCTGCATATAAGTTAAATAAGCAGGGAGACAATATACAGCCTTGACGTACTCCTTTTCCTATTTGGAACCAGTCTGTTGTTCCATGTCCAGTTCTAACTGTTGCTTCCTGACCTGCATACAGATTTCTCAAGAGGCAGGTTAGGTGGTCTGGTATTCCCATCTCTTTCAGAATTTTCCACAGTTTATTGTGATCCACACAGTCAAAGGCTTTGGCATAGTCAATAAAGCAGAAATAGATGTTTTTCTGGAACTCTCTTGCTTTTTCCATGATCCAGCGGATGTTGGCAATTTGATCTCTGGTTCCTCTGCCTGTTCTAAAACCAGCTTGAACATCAGGGAGTTCACGGTTCACATATTGCTGAAGCCTGGCTTGGAGAATTTTGAGCATTACTTTACTAGCGTGTGAGATGAGTGCAATTGTGCGGTAGTTTGAGCATTCTTTGGCATTGCCTTTCTTTGGAATTGGAATGAAAACTGACCTTTTCCAGTCCTGTGGCCACTGCTGAGTTTTCCAAATTTGCTGGCATATTGAGTGCAGCACTTTCACAGCATCATCTTCCAGGATTTGAAACAGCTCAACTGGAATTCCATCACCTCCACTAGCTTTGTTCTTAGTGATGCTTTCTAAGGCCCACTTACTTCACATTCCAAGATGTCTGGCTCTAGATTAGTGATCACATCGTCATGATTATCTGGGTCGTGAAGAACTTTTCTGTACAGTTCTTCTGTGTATTCTTGCCCCTCTTCTTAATATCTTCTGCTTCTGTTAGGTCCATACCATTTCTATCCTTTATCGAGCCCATCTTTGCATGAAATGTTCCCTTGGTATCTCCAATTCTCTTGAAGAGATAGTTGTGTCTTAAATATAAGCAAATCAAGTTCAGTAGTTTATCAAGAGAGAAGATACAAGCTGACAAAGCTAGTTCAACATAAGCAAAGCATTGTTATTCTTTACATGAAGAGTTTAGAGAAGAGAATTTATGCCAGTAAGTCATTTGATAAAATTCAGTAGTTGTTCTGAATAAAAACAAAGTGAATTCATGAAATGAGAAAGAAAGATGATAAAGGCAGTTTATTAAACCAGCAGTAAATTTCATATTACACAGTGAAATGTGGGAGCATTCAGTATATTAGAAACAAGATACTTTTTTATCACCACTATTATTCAGCATTACTTTGGAAGTCTTAGCTAATGCAATAAGATGAAAAAAATGAAATGGTGTAAACATTTAAGAAGTAATATCTGTATTTATGGGTTATATAATTTTATACTTTGAAAACTCAAGAGTTTAGTAAAAAGAATATTTGAATTTGTAATACAGATTAGGAGGGTGGCTAAATATAAAGTAAATATAAAAAAATAAAAAGTATTTTCTACACAGACAGTAGTTAAAAATGTAAATGGACACATCTTTGTAAACAAACTATAATTTTAAAAGTAGGAATGGAAACTGTATCCCATTTCTACTTTAATGACAAAGCTCTAAAAAAATGCCGAAAATACATTTAACAAAAGTGCAAGAATCAAAGAAAAATTTTACCAATATTTATAGAACAGAATCTAAAATTTCAGGATTATAGGATGATGTCATTAAAATGCAATCTTACTAACATTTATGTAGATTTATTGGAATTCCTTTTTTATTTTTTAAGGGAAGCTAGTTAAAATAACTGAAAGTTTGTATGGAAA
Organism: Oreotragus oreotragus; assembly: GCA_006410675.1. Taxonomy (NCBI): domain Eukaryota; kingdom Metazoa; phylum Chordata; class Mammalia; order Artiodactyla; family Bovidae; genus Oreotragus; species Oreotragus oreotragus. Next base: position 35,089 of record SJYX01014368.1, read on the forward strand.
ATCAAGTGTCCAAGAATAGCTTTTAAAACTCTGTGTGTATGTGAGTGTGTATAAAACATGGGAGGGTAAAACTTGCCTTACCAGGTACTAACTTACTTTGAAACTGCTGAATCAAAATGATATGACTGAAAAAATACAAATTCAAAATAAACAGTATTATTGTGGTCCTAGGAATAGACAAATAGATGATTGAATTGATCATAATAGTAAGAAGTAGGCCTGATTTTTTTTTCCTATTCAAGGGGAACAAATGGTGTTGGCATTACTGGCTATCCATTCAGAAGGAAATAAAATTGGGCCTGTATTATACTCCATAAAAAAATTCCACATAGGTTAAAGAAAGGTGATACAAAGGCATCAAAAGAAAAGTTAGAATAATAGTGTAACTTCAGGGTAAAAGAGGGCTTCCTGAAAAAAAGCAGGAAACCCAGAAATCAAAAAAGAAAAGGGTGTATACTTGATCAAATTAAATGTAAACAATTTAAATAAACAAGCGATTTAAATAGATAAGTATGAAATTTAAAATTCTTGTACGGGAAAAAACAATGAACCAAATAAAAAAGCAAAAGCAGAAGACATGTTTTTTTCAGCTTTCATTTTGGATTGCTACAATTTGCACTCCCCATCCCCACCAACCCAGGCTACTCCCACTTACTATAATTGTTGGATTGTTTGCTTTAGGGCAGGCTTATTTGGGGAGAAAAACCAGGCTCTTACTGTGAGAGGCAAAGAGTGGGACACCCTGGTGTTTATGCCCAGTTGTATGCTGAATCTCAGTGACAAGGGAAGGAGTATCAACTCTCCCTACAATTGCAAGGGGCAGCTGATGTTCTGATGAGTCTGACAAAATTTGGGCTGGGCCTAGGAACTTGGGGGTAAAGCCACTCAAAGGTCCTCAGAGGTGAGCTTCACAACTACCAGTCATAGATCTAAGTTTGGGCAAGTAACTCCCCTTCAAACAAAAAAAAGTGCTCTGAGAGAAAGAATGGACGTTTCCATGGCAAGAAACTGGGAAGTTGGGACTGTTCTAAATAACTTCATGTGATGTGTTTGGGAGAGGATCTTGGAGGCTGGACTGACACTTGTAAGCCCATTAAATAAACAAGCGATTTAAATAGATAAGTATGAAATTTAAAATTCTTGTACGGGAAAAAACAATGAACCAAATAAAAAAGCAAAAGCAGAAGACATGTTTTTTTCAGCTTTCATTTTGGATTGCTACAATTTGCACTCCCCATCCCCACCAACCCAGGCTACTCCCACTTACTATAATTGTTGGATTGTTTGCTTTAGGGCAGGCTTATTTGGGGAGAAAAACCAGGCTCTTACTGTGAGAGGCAAAGAGTGGGACACCCTGGTGTTTATGCCCAGTTGTATGCTGAATCTCAGTGACAAGGGAAGGAGTATCAACTCTCCCTACAATTGCAAGGGGCAGCTGATGTTCTGATGAGTCTGACAAAATTTGGGCTGGGCCTAGGAACTTGGGGGTAAAGCCACTCAAAGGTCCTCAGAGGTGAGCTTCACAACTACCAGTCATAGATCTAAGTTTGGGCAAGTAACTCCCCTTCAAACAAAAAAAAGTGCTCTGAGAGAAAGAATGGACGTTTCCATGGCAAGAAACTGGGAAGTTGGGACTGTTCTAAATAACTTCATGTGATGTGTTTGGGAGAGGATCTTGGAGGCTGGACTGACACTTGTAAGCCCCTAATCAGGGCCTTTCCAGACCCTTCAGGCTTCTATGGACCAACCCAACTGCTTCAGTCAGTGCTGAAGCAGAGCTCATTAGCTATATTCTCTGCTCCTAGGGTACCAACACCAGACCTGCCTCTCAATACCTCCTCTGATAATGGGCTTCCTAGGTGGTGCAGTGGTGAAGAATCCACCTGCCGATGCTGGAGACTCGGGTTAGATCCCTGGGTCAGGAAGATTCACTGAAGGAGGAAATGGCTCCCTGATGGGCAACAGCGCAAGAGGCTGCTCCAGGCCCAGGCAGAGTGAACGTGTCCTTAAACACCAAGCATCACTGATAAGTGCAGGCAGAAGGGCTCAGGTGCTTTCACTGCGTTTGGTGAGGAGGCAGAGGGGTGTGTGTTGATAGCTTGGCCTAAGCTTGCCTCAGTCTAGGGCGTTGAAGAAACTCCTTTCCTCTGCAAGCTGATTAAAGATGGGATCAAGGAGATCTGCAAGCTGGGAAGACAGCCTTACCTTGGTTTAAGAGCAAACCTGCTGAAACTTTAAGAAAGTACAATAGAAATTCTAATAAAATTTCCAGAAATTGTTTCTCTTTGAAGTCTCCACCCTCCACATACTCAAGCAAAACCAAACATCCTATATATAAATAAAAGTGTAGTAAAAGAATAACAGAGTTGATGTAAAGTCGAGCCTGTTTCCAAAAGGAGGACGTGTATCAAACACAGAAGAGAAATCAAGTGAGGTGATGTCTGAATGTCCATTGGATCTCAGAAGGTAGAAATCAGTTTTGGTAGTAACAGGATGACCATTTCAGAAACCAGGAAAGAGACAGGAAGAATGTGCCTCTGGTCGTCAACCATTTTTGCTAAAATAATGTTCAAAATCCATGTACCTCCATTTTGCCGGTGGTGGCTTGGTCACTAAGTCATGTCCAACTCTTGGTGACCCCATAGACTGGAGCCTGCCAGGCGCTTCTATCCATAGGATTTCCCAGGCAAGAAAACTGGAGTGGATTGCCGTTTCCTTCTCCAGAGGATCTACTCGACCCAGGGATCGAACCTACATTGCTTGTATAGCTGGTGGATTCTTTACCATTGAGCCACCAGAGATTCCCATACCTCCATTTTAGAGACATATAAAAGTTTCATTATAACTCTGAGTAGCTGCAAAGAATAAAATTTTATTAGAAATATTGACATTTAAAAATAAAATTAAAACATCTTTCTTTTAAATGTATTCAATGGACTATAATTACTACAGGAATTAGAAACCTACAATCATCCATTTAAAAATATACCAACTATCCTCTCCAATCGTACAGGAAAGCATTCTGTCTCCCATATAGTGACACTTGATATTATGAATTCTCAAAAATTTTGCTGATCTGATAGGTGAAAAAATAGTAACTTATTGTTTTAATATGCATTTGCCTGATAAATAATGAAGCTACATACGGTTTCAAATATGTTCCCAGCTATTTTTGTTTCTTCCGTGAAATATATATTCAAATTTTGCACAATTTTCTATTACGTTGTCTTTTGCCTATCAATTTGTAGGAATTCGTTGTATATTAGGAATGTAAGCCCTTTTGCTATCATGTGGGTAGCAAATGTTTTCTCTTAGTGATTTGTTTGAATATTTCATTTGTGATGACAACATTTTGATTGGAAGTTCTCTAACTTCAATTTTGCCCTAGGTTTTAAGTTGGTGGTGGAGGGTGGACTGTGGTGATCTTCACTTTTGAACTCAGAGTGTCAGACTGAGATCGAAGCTCCTTTCAAAGACTTGCTGGAGGCAGCGGGCCTTTGAGGAGATAGCAAAATAACCCTTTGATTATACATCCAGTAAGGTTTTCTGCCTCTCTTTAAAAAAGGGCTCAAGATACTTAGGTGAACTGGGGAGATATTTGGATCTTATAACAATATTTTGCTAATTAGAATACTTACAAAGATAAACTATAAAGTAGAATATATATTATGAAAATTTAATATAGGAACATCAAGAACATCTAAGAACAATTGCATTTTCTTTGATATATGATCAAATATAAATAATTTTATTACTGGTTTATCATTTTTAAAAAAAATGAAATGTGGCATGCAGCACTAGTCTTTCTTTCAAAAAAACCTCAGACGAGTTTGTCCGTCAAGTCTACCAGGGACTTTTTCATACAAAAGACGTTGTTTTTTGAATTGCGGTAGTTGCAAGCACGTGAAATCTGTTAAAAGGAAAAAAAAGAAAGCTGTTTTATTTCTGATAATAGTAAGTGTAACTTTTTCTCTCAAATGCTCAGGTGGATCTTGTCTCTTTATCGTGTATTTACAGTGTTGAAATGTCCAAACTGAGATAAAATAGTGACTATTAAAAATTAAATTTTTAGCATAAATGTGCCTGTTCTTAAAGGCCTGATACTAATTGGTGTAAGACACATGTATGTGTACGTTCTTGCCTTGCACAAACAATTAAATCTCCCTGGATTTAAGACCGTTGCTTTTACGTTTTCCTTCATTAAGTCTGTTTCTTAGTACATATCTGTAATGTTGAAGAATTTATCCTGAGCTCTGATCATGGATGGACTCACCTTTCATGACTGTGTTAGATATGACACAGTTTGAAATATTCTAGATTTGTGTACTTACAGAGGTCGATTAATTAATTAAAAGAGAGGCTAAAATATTTAGAATGGTAGTAATTATTCCCAGCAATATAGTCTTATGCCTGCAAGTGATGGATACATTTTGAGGAGATTTAAAAGGCAATGCAGTAGATAATTTTTATCACAGAGACCACAAATATACATTCAAGACAAATGGAAAATTACCTTGATGTTATACCAATGGTTCTGGACAAATTTATGTCAGAACTTGGTAGAGTACAAATAAAGAACACAAATTTCATTTGAATGTAGATATGAAAATCAAATAATAAATAATAACCATATTCAATAGCATATTAAAAAAAATCATCCTTAAAAGCCACTTAGGTTCATCACACAAATGACATAAACGATTATTAGTATACCTGTAAATGTTGAGTGATATTAATGTCAAGAGAGAAAACATTTTGATTTTCCCCAATAGGAACCAAAAAGAGTTTGAAATAAAATTCAGCATTTATTTCTTGCAAAAGTTCTTACAAAACTAGGGAAAGAATATTTCCCCTTAAAATCAGGAAAAAACAAATTATGACTATTTATGGGACCAAATCTAAATTGTGGGAATCCTAGAACTTACATGGTTTGGGGATTCTGTTTTAATAAAACAAAGAATTTAAGATTCTTTGGCACCCTTTGGCCTCACAAAATGGTCTATGTAAAAGAGGAGTTTTGAAACGTCCAGCTTCTCCTTTCTTTTTGTTTGTTTTTCCCCATCATAGTAAGGCCATCTTTGTATAGCCATCAGAACTTAATATTTTGTTTTAAATGCTCAGACCAATGCAATAAGAAATACACAAAAGGTATAATAACCAAAAATGGGAAAATAAAGTCCTTTTAAAAACTGATACGATTAAATGTTCAAAAACATCCATTGTAAAATAGAGAGCTATCTATTTAATAGGACTAACAGAATTAAATAATTCACATAAAGGGAATATAATAAGTTTTTAATAAATATTAGCTCATTAAATATCCCAGCTTGACAAAGAGGCTACTTTTCTAATTGGCTAATTTCTTTACTTAGTTTTTGTTACTTTTAGCCTTCTGCTTGACTTAGATTTGTTCTGTGTTTTTATTTTTTTAATTAATTAATTTTTTTATTGAAGGGTAGCTGCTTTACAGAATTTCGCTGTTTTCTGTCAGACCTCAATATGAATCATCCATAACTTCTTCAGTTAAATGCTGAGTTCATCTAAAGTTACAAGATTTTGACATAATTTTTTTGCATTTATTTTCTTAAAAGTCTATAATTAGAATTTTTATTTTTTTNTTTTTTTATTGAAGGGTAGCTGCTTTACAGAATTTCGCTGTTTTCTGTCAGACCTCAATATGAATCATCCATAACTTCTTCAGTTAAATGCTGAGTTCATCTAAAGTTACAAGATTTTGACATAATTTTTTTGCATTTATTTTCTTAAAAGTCTATAATTAGAATTTTTATTTTTTTGATGCCAAAGTTATTGAAGATTCTTAAGTGTAGTAATTAGAACAAAATTTTGTTTTAATTTGGAGATGATTCTATCTTTTAAAATTACTTTAGAGAGTAGTTTTATCAACTATTGAATCATGTTACCTGTTAATGAGTTGTTGTTTCCTGAGTTAGATGAAGACTCAGAGTGCCTTTTCTGTCCTAAACATTTTCCAGCTCTTTGGTAGAAATAAAGACTGTTGAATTCTTTTTGATTTACATTAGAATCAGAAGCACAGGATAAATCCAAACTGGGGACAGATGGTGATTCTTTCCAGAAAGTCTTTTTAGTCCCAGCATTTGAACTTTCACAGATGAAGCCTTCTGACTCATCCAACTGATATTTTTGCTGATTAATTAATAAATTGTCTTTCTGAGAGTACCATTTGTCACATGTACTCTGCTCTGCACCACTCTGTAAGTTGAATGAATGATTCTGTTGTTCCCATACATTTCTCTTAAAGTTCCAACGAAGAGGAGGTTGAGAACCCTCAAGTGAAAAGACGGGAGCTGACAATTCTTTTTTTATAGGTCCTTGTTTTTCATGTGTTCCCTTTTTCTGATAACTTATAAAGTGAGAGGTGACTCTCTTCTGAGTGTCGATTGGTGATATTATAGTTTCATAATTCAGTTCTGTTAGACCCAAAGAAAAGACATCTGACTCTGAATCATTCTGGTTCAGAAAGGAATTACCAGACACATTCCTTGCTTCTGCATTAGTCAGAACAGAATTATTCTGTTTCAAGTTAGGGTTACAACTAGACTCTTTCCAATGGCTGGTCTGATTGTATGAGCTCACAGATGGTAAAATGCCTGGCATTTCTTTTAATTCCATAAGGGAAGAGGTATAATTTGAAGTACTGTTGGTGTCTTCATGTACTATCTCTCCTAAGTCTGAATATTGATAATTATGTCCTTGAATGACAGAATCTGAAGAGCCAGAAGCTGAACTCTGAGAAGTAAAGGTTCTAGTCTGATCCCTGTTTTCCCGAGGTGATGAAATTTGAGGTGATTTTGTTATGGAAGGACTAATCTTGAATAAGGAAGTGATGCCACAAAAATGCTAAAAAATTTATAAAGTTAATTAATATAATAAATATGCAACATAAAAATCCATGAAATAAATATAAATAATGATGCTTAACTATATGGAAATAAGGAGAACTATAAATAAGTAGTCCATTCAAAGATATTATATTGATCTATGAGAATAGAACATAATTTGGCTCCTGTTAAAAGAAAAACTTATTGTAATTTGCATCTATTTCCTAATCACTTAAAATAGAATTTTTAGTTACACAAGTTATCCATGAATACAATTTCCTTCATAAAAATTAAAGAGACTTACTGATAAGTTTAAAGTTCTCTTTAATACTATAATGAACACATCAGAACTGTTTGGAAGAGATGATGTAAACACATAAGAATAGAGTGTGTACAAAAATAAACTCAAAATGGATTAAAGATCTAAACATAAGACCAGAAACTATAAAACTCCTAGAGGAGAACATAGGCAAAACACTCTCCAACATAAATCACAGCAGGATCCTCTATGATCCGCCTTCCAGAATACTGGAAATAAAAGCAAATATAAACAAATGGGATCTAATAAAAATTAAAAGCTTCTGCACAACAAAGGAAACTATAAGCAAGGTGAAAAGACAGCCCTCTGAATGGGAGAAAATAATAGCAAATGAAGCAACTGACAAACAACTAATCTCAAAAATATACAAGCAACTTAT
>SJYX01014368.1:43050-61721 GCA_006410675.1 Oreotragus oreotragus
AAAAAAAAAAAAAGAATAGAGTGTGTAATTGAATATCTGTGGGCATAACAACACTTCAAAATGATCTGCAATGTGATAAATGATTTGTGCAGAATTATAACTTTAAAATGTATAATGTGTTTGACAACTAGTGAGAATTCTATATGAAATTTAGCTTAAGTAAATTATTTCTTCACCCTTTGAAGTCCAAAACAAACTTGGATACCTTCATTTTGGAAACCATTATGGTGAAAATAGATACTCAAATGCAAAGGAAATAGACTCATAGAAGAATATGGATTTCAAATAACTAACCTTTAACACTTTTTCTGGAACTTCAGGTAGGAGTTCCTGAAGTTGACAAAGAGTTGCTAACAATATCCAGTTCAGTGAAGGTCCTTTATTTAACATGAGCTGAGCCACCAATGGAGTAACACTTGGAAAATCAAGTAAGTACCTTTCTTCCTAGAAAAATGTTTAAGGAATAATCAGAAGTGGTCTTTTTACTCTGCTCACTCCAGCAGATTAAAATTGATGTCATTGCACCCACCATTCAATTTGAGATGCTTGGGGGAAAAAGTATGGCCAGGAGGGAAATAAATTTGTCTGTCAGTAAAGATTCTAACACCCAGAATTGGGAAGGATCTTAAAGTTCATTGAGTCTAACCACTCATCCGAAGTGATTCATTATAATTCATATCCTTCAAATGACAACTGTTATCTAATGATAGCTCTTCTAATGAGAAACCTTTTAGGGGACTTCATTATATAGCTCAAGATTTTTTCAGCTCTCTCTTTGTAGACCGTATGCCATCATAGTTTGGTTAAAATAAACCATGTGCATGATGTCTAACAGATGTTACAATTTCAGAAAAGGCTTATTGTGAAGAGTATAGGAAGAACTTTATCTAAGTCTAGAAGTATATGTTATCAGAAAGATCTCATAAATGTCTAGAAATGTAGCAGCCACATTTAGTACTAAATTCCTTTTTTTTTTTTTCTGGGTTACATTGACTTTTTGTACCTTCTTTGATTTTATCAAATGACAGACATGTTAGTAGATGATTGGACATGGGTTGGTAAGAAGGAAATTGCATATACATACACACAAAAATGTTCTAATCATACCCATACTTGCTAAGAGTACCCATACTTGCTGATAGTACTATATTCTGTTTATGCAAATAAAATTCCTATGATTTAATATATATGAATATTTTATTTGTTTTATAATTTTATTTTTTGAGTAGGTAAAATAGTCACACGGTTCAAAATTCAAAAGGACTAAAAGGTATATAGTAAAAAGTCCCATTCCTACTCCACTACCTCAGTTTTCTCTAGCGATAATCAATGATACCATTTTGTGGTATCTTTCCAGAGATATTTGATTCATTTGTAAGTGAATACATAGTAATTTCCCCCTTTCTTACACAAATGGTAGTGTACTGGATGCTCTGCACTGCAGCTTTCACATTTCATTTAATACATTTTGAAAGTCATTCCATGTTAGTACATAATGATCTCCATCCTCTTTCCATGGTTTTAGGATTTGAATATATTTAAAAATAAGGTAACAGAAACACTAGGTTGGTATGAGAACCTGGAAATATATATGCTTAAGCAAAAGGAATTTTTAAAAACTAACTTCCTAATCTTATAACTATTTCATAACTCTACTTTCACTTTGAATTATATAATTGAATTACTGACGAATCATGGAATGATAGAATTGTGCAGTTCTCATATCTACTATTCTTCAATGTTTAAATGTAGAAATTAGAAAAATTATTATATTCTTAAAATATTAGACATTCAGGCCATTAGATCACCCTAAAACAAGTTCATTTTGAAAGTTCATGAAATAAGATCCCATTAAAATAGCTCTATGAAGTTGAAAAATACTTATAGTGCTGGAAAATTGTCTAAATAAATGTTACACATTATGACATTATGGCATATTGTTACATATGCTCATGCAAGCATGATAAAACAAGAAAATGCTACCAGAAAGAAAATTCAAGTATATATATTTATATTTGCTCTGCAAATCTCTAATTTATATGTTAGGAAATAAACCTGAGATGGTGCAACTTTAAGCCAGGACTTATCCAACCATTCATGAGGATCTCTTTTCGAGGTCATTAAATTGTGGTCAGCAATTTGTCGAATCATCAGTGCAGTCTCTTCCACTCCTGGGGCAATTATAAGCTAAAATATATTTTTTATGTTAGATTATAGGAAATACTAGGAAGCAAAATATATCATTCAAAAATTGTTTACAATTTGAAGAAACAAAACCCCAGTAGATTCTAATCTTTGAACACTATTTTGGACTATAAAGAAAGCTGAGCACCGAAGAATTGATGCTTTTGAACTGTGGTGTTGGAGAAGACTCTTGAGAGTCCCTTGGACTGCAGGAGATCCAACCAGTCAATCCAAAAGGAGATCAGTCCTGAGTGTTCATTGGAAGGACTGATGTTGAAGCTGAAACTCCAGTACTTTGGCCACCTGATGTGAAGAGCTGACTCATTGGAAAAGACTCTGATGCTGGGAAAGATTGAAGGCNGAAGAATTGATGCTTTTGAACTGTGGTGTTGGAGAAGACTCTTGAGAGTCCCTTGGACTGCAGGAGATCCAACCAGTGAATCCAAAAGGAGATCAGTCCTGAGTGTTCATTGGAAGGACTGATGTTGAAGCTGAAACTCCAGTACTTTGGCCACCTGATGTGAAGAGCTGACTCATTGGAAAAGACTCTGATGCTGGGAAAGATTGAAGGCGGAAGGAGAAGGGGATGACAGAGGATGAGATGACTGGATGGCATCACCGACTCAATGGACATGAGTCTGACTAAACTCCTGGAGTTGGTGATAGACAGGGAGGCCTGGTGTGCTGCAGTCCATGGGTCAGACATGACTGAGAGACTGAACTGAACTGAACTTAGATACAATTACTAATTTATCTATGTAAAATTCAGGAGGTTTCATTTGTGAGGATAAACATTTACTTTCCTTCCTTAAATATGATATCCTTATAGTTTTTAATTTTTGGAATTAAATTGTTTTTCTTCACTTCCATTTGGCGTTTATTAGTATAGTCTTTTGAATATATTTGGTGTTTTATTTCATTTGTATTAGAAGAAAAAGCAATTTGGATGTCACTAGTAATATTTAATATTTTGCTTTTTTTGTAGGTTAAACCTAATAGTTCTCAAGTAAAAATAAGAATGAAAGATATAGTGCAAGATTTTTAAAAATCAAAGTTGAGAAATAAGGATGTTTACAGATTAATTTGATGCTGTATTCAAAAAGAAAAATATGTTTTGATTTAATATATTTTTTGGAATTGTTCATCCAGTCATGGCTTACTTGATGGTAAGATACCCCTGCCAGTGTGTATGTGTTAAAACTGCATGCTCAGTCACTCAGTTGTGTCTGACTCTGTGACACTGTGAACTGTAGCCCTCCAGGCTCCTCTGTCTATGGGATTGTTCAGGCAAGAATAATGGAGTGGGTTGCCATTTCCTCCTCCAGGGGATCTTCTTGACCCAGAGATCGAACCTGCATCTCCTGCATTGGCAGGTGGATTCTTCACCACTGAGCCACCTGAGAAGTGTGAAACTTAACTCTAAAAGGAGTTTTTAATTCCCCTTACTTCCTGTCTGTCACTTATGTTTTTCTTCCATGCCCTTCTCTCTTCTGAAATGCCAGCCTTTTCCTTCCGCTTTCATTTCTATTTTTTATCTTCTTCATCTTTTGGATTTTGTTTACAGAAAGATAACTAATGCATGGGTTAGCAATTTAAAGTGGATGGAGAATACTGCCCTAAACAATCATATCTTAATAATATAAATATTCTGTCCAGTGGTGGAAACTTAAGAAACAAAGACTGTACAAACCTCACAAAAATAATTATGACATTTTCTTTCCTTTCACAAGAATAACAAATACAAAGCAATGGACATGAGTTCGAGCAAATTCCTGGAAATAGTGAAGGACAGGGAAGCCTGGAATGCTGCAGTCCCTGGGGTCACAAAGAGTTAGATATGACTTAGTGACTGAACAATAACATATGCATACTAAAGAAGGACTTTCTTTATATTAAAGATACAGAATACACAGAAATATACTGTTTGATTCCAGATTTATTTTATTAAAAGTTTTGGATGTTTTGAGAAGATCTGAGACATTTAAATATAAATTTTATTTTAAAAGGCATAATTTTATAATAGTAATGACTATTACCTATACTCTAGGGTGAGGATTCTAGAGCTCCTAGCTCGACTTTGGGAGATTCAAGAACCCCCGCCTAACATTGTTTTCAAAAATGTGCATGTGTGTATCTATACATTTTTCTACAGAGTTCTTAAGAAATTGATAGAACTTTTTTTGAATTTTAGAGTAAAATATGGGATGAAATACTAACAGTAAAATATTAGCAGTATTTTCTTTTAGTTTAAGAAAATATATTTAAATTTCCCAATACTTTATGGCTAGGCTTTCCAGATGCTTGGAAATGAAAAAGTAATCCAACCTGATGGATTGTTTTCAGCCCTAAAAGCCAAAAATGCAAAAGGCCAAGAAATGCAAAAAGGCAAAATGGCTGTCTGAGGAGGCCTTACAAATAACTTTAAAACAAGAGAAGCGAAAAGCAAAGAGCAAAGATATACCCATTTGAATGCAGAGTTCCAAAGAATAGCAAGGAGAGATAAGAAAGCCTTCCTCAGTGATCAGTGCAAAGAAATAGAAGAAAACAATAGAATGGGAAAGACTAGAGATCTCTTCAAGAAAATTAGAGATACCAAGGGAACATTTCATGCAAAGATGGGCTCGATAAAGGACAGAAATGGTATGAATCTAACAGAAGCAGAAGATATTAAGAAGAGGTGGCAAGAATACACAGAAGAACTATACCAAAAAAATCTTCATGACCCAGATAATCACGATGATGTGATCACTCACCTAGAACCAGACATCCTGGAATACGAAGTCAAGTGGGCCTTAGGAATCATCACTATGAACAAAGCTAGTGGAGGAGGTGGATTCCAGTTGAGCTATTTCAAATCCTGGAAGATGATGCTGTGAAAGTGCTGCACTCAATATGCCAGCAAATTTGGAAAACTCAGCAGTGTCCACAGCACTGGAAAAGGTCAGTTTCCATTCCAATCCCTAAGAAAGGCAATGCCAAAGAATGCTCAAACTATCACACAATTACACTCATCTCACATGCTAGTAAAGTAATGCTCAAAATTCTCCAAGCCAGGCTTCAACAATACATGAACTGTGAACTTCCAGATGTTCAAGCTGGATTTAGAAAAGGCAGAGGAACCAGAGATCAAATTGCCAACATCTGCTGGATTATCAAAAAGCAAGAGAGTTCCAGAAAAACATCTATTTCTGCTTTATTGACTATGCCAAAGCCTTTGACTGTGTGGATCACAATAAATTGTGGAAAATTCAGAGAGAGATGGGAATACCAGACCACCTAACCTGCCTCTTGAGAAACCTGNACTGACTGACTGACTAACCCCAACTCCCAGTCCATGCCTCTCCCTTCCCATTCTCCACGAGCAGCACAAGTCTGCTCTCTATGGCACATGAGTCTGTTTCTGTTTTGTAGATAGGTTGATTTGTGCCAAGCTCTCCTTTTATTCAGTTGGCTCCTAATTTTGGCCATTCATAAGGTATGTTCTGAGGAACTAAATGAAGCATGTTTAGCTGTCTACTTTGTGAGATTCAGTCTAAACTGACAGTGTGCGTGGACCATAAAAAACAAGATTTTCTGTGTATAGCAGCTGGTAGTGATAACATGCAGCAAATAAAATATTATAAAAATATTACTATGGCTTTGAGAGAGGATAAACACTACTTATTCTTTCCAATACCATAGGTATTGTCCTCTCCTATTACTAAGGAACATTTTCTTTCCTTTTCCCTGGAAAATGGACATAATTTTTTTTTTCCTTTGGTTTAAGCCTAAGACATTACAATTGAGATCAAGGTTTAGTTTCATAGAAACATAGCAGGCAGGTCTTCAAGCATTTGATAATCTCAAATCTAGATACACTTGTTATTGTAGCTCTATTGTGAAACGAATTGTTTTCCCTTCCCCCAAATTCACATACTGACCCCTAATTCTCAATGTGACTGCATTTATAGATAGGGCCTTTAAGGAGGTAATGAAGAATAAAATGAGGTCATAACGGTGGGCCCTGATGGGACTGATGTTCTTCTAAGAAGAGAAAAAGACACCAGTAGTTCATGCACAGAGAAAAGGTCATATGAGGACACAGTGAGAAGGCAGCTATCTGCAAGCCAAGGAGAGAGATCTCACAGAAATAATTCCATAAGCACCTTGATGTTAGAATTCCAGTCTTCAGAACTGACAGTTAATACATTCTATCATGCCACCCAGTCTGTGGCGTTTTGTTGTAGCATCCCTAGCTGACTAATACAACCCCCTTTTCTTTTTTCCCAAAATATTTTATCAGTTAATGTGAAAAGTGTGAAAATGTTAGTTGCTCAGTCATGTCGGACTCTTTGCCACCCCATGGACAATAGCCCTCCCGACTCCTCTGGCCGTGGAATTCTCCAGGCAAGAATACTGGAGTGGGTAACAATTCCCTCTTCCAGGGAATCTTCCCATAATGTTTTATCTCAGTAATCAATGTACAATTCAAGCAAATAAATATCAGAAAAGAACTGCCTTACTAATCAGCCTGAACTCTCCATATACACTGTGAGCAGATTTGCTTTTGAGGTGGAATGTATCCACATGCTAGCCAGATATGTTTAAAAGCATTTCAATTATTTCTCTGTTTTAAAAATCACATGGAAAATCTTCTTCACTGAGCAATAATTATTCTAAAGGGTTGAAACAATAAATTTAAGCAATTTTCAACATTTGTAGAAATTAAAATAATTGTCACTGAGAACCGTTTAACACATTTAAAATTTTATAACAAAAGGTGGGTGTTCTTTTCTTCGTGTAGGGACTGGATGCAGAGTACTAGTGAAGACAGCTGCTTTCTAGTGCATATACTTCAATAGCAACAATTTGAGCAAGAATCTGATAACTTCTAACCTGTCCTTGGTCATGGACATTAGACCTAACTTATGTACAGATATTTGTATTTCCCCTCTCAAATCAGAGGTGTATAGATTCTGTCCATTCAGTTTACCACTAAGGTAAGGAACATTTTCCACCACAGAACACTTGCCTATTCTTCAGAATGATGAGTCAGTCCCACTCCCCACCCCAGGCAATGTGAATTGCTTCTCATGGAGTATAGCCAGGAAAATAAAATCTCTAGTCTCTTTATCCTGAGATCAGAACGCGACTCGGTGCTGGTTCTTTTTGTCACTAGAAGTGAGTACATGCCAACAGCTCATATTAATAATCGTGTTATTAATAACACACCTCCCACTCTGTGAGAAGAGGTGTACATCCACGTGTTAGTCGCTCCGTCGTGTCTGACTCTTTGCAACCCCACAGACTGTAGCCCGCCAGGCTCCTCTGTCCATGGGATTCTCCAGACAAGCATACTGGAGTGGCCTGCCATTCCCTTCTCCAGAGGATCTTCCCAACCCAGGAATTGAACCCTGATCTCCTACATTGCAGGCAGATTCTTTACCATTTGAGCTACAGGGAAGTCCTGTACTTCTGTGTGGGAACACCACATTTTCATGAAGGAGGGAATGTTTTCCTTTTTGTGAAGAACAGAGATTCCATCTTAATCAGAAATTGTCTTCAGCTTGGGTTTGCCTTTTCCCATCAGCTCTCTGTGCCCCGTGGCAGGAAATCATGCCCCTGCATCCCTTCATTTACACTCTACCTCCTCACCCATCTGGTTGTTCCTTGGTTTCTCCTTGAGTCTGGCTCTCAGTAACTCTGTCATAATTCTCTTTATTGTTTCTGAGACATCTACAAGATGTTTCTGGATCAAGAATTCACAAGACCAATGGATATAATCCAAGGGCTGATGTGTCTATATGCAGATCAGGAAACAACAGTTAGAGCTGGACATGGAACAACAGACTGGTTCCAAATAGGAAAAGGAGTATGTCAAGGCTGTATATTGTCACCCTGCTTATTTCACTTATATGCAAAGTACATCATGAGAAATGCTGGGCTGGAAGAAGCACAAGCTGGAATCAAGATTGCCGGGAGANGAAAATTCAGAGAGAGATGGGAATACCAGACCACCTAACCTGCCTCTTGAGAAACCTGTATGCAGGTCAGGAAGCAACAGTTAGAAATGCACATGGAACAACAGACTGGTTTCAAATAGGAAAAGGAGTCCATCAAGGCTGTATATTGTCACCCTGCTTATTTAATTTATATGCAGAGTACATCATGAGGAACGCTGGGCTGGAAGAAGCACAAGCTGGAATCAAGATTGCCGGGAGAAATATCAATAACCTCAGATATGCAGATGACACCACCCTTATGGCAGAAAGTGAAGAAGAACTAAAGAGCCTCTTGATGAAAGTGAAAGAGGAGAGTGAAAAAGTTGGCTTAAAGCTCAACATTCATAAAACTAAGATCATGGCATCTGGTCCCATCACTTCATGGGAAATAGATGGGGAAACAGTGGAAACAGTGTCAGACTTCATTTTTGGGGGCTCCAAAATCACTGCAGATGGTGACTGCAGCCATGAACTTAAAAGATGCTTACTCCTTGGAAGAGAAGCTATGACCAACCTAGACAGCATATTAAAAAGCAAAGACATTACTTTGCCAACAAAGGTCTATCTAGTCAAGGCTATGGTTTTTCCAGTGGTCATGTATGGATGTGAGAGGTGGCTTATAAAGAAAGCTGAGCACCAAAGAATTGATGCTTTTGGACTGTGGTGTTGGAGAAGACTCTTGAGAGTCCCTTGGAATGCAGGAGATCCAACCAGTCCATCCTAAAAGAAATCAGTCCCGTGTGTTGAGCGGAAAGAATGATGTTGAAGCTGAAACTCCAATACTTTGGCCGTCTGATGTGAAGAACTGACTCATTTGAAAAGACCCTGATGCTGGGAAAGTTTGAAGGCAGGAGGAGAAGGGGACAATGGAGGATGAGATGGTTGGATAGCATCACTGACTCAATGGACATAAGTTTGAGTAAGCTCTGGGAGTTGGTGACAGACAGGGAGGCCTGGCGTGTTGCAATCTATGGGTTTGCAAACAGTTGGATATGACTGAGCAACTGAACTTAACTGAAAAGCCAAAAGCCAAATTACCAAATTATCCTAAAATAATATGTCTAGGTAACCCCCTTTAATGTAACAATGTCATCAAGCAGGAGAATGGGAAGCTTGAATACTGGTGATATATTGATAAAAAAATTAGAGTAATTTGATCATATTTGTTTCTCAACTTTCATGGAAAAATGGACCTACTTTTAAGAGCGTTAGGAAAACTTGAAAGGCTTTTGGAATAGTTGAAGTCAGGTAGGAAGAGACTTTCATTTGGAATGGATTTTGCCTGGGCAGTAATTCTTATTTCATCCCCAAATGCCTTCCTTGGAACATATACTTTGTAGGCCATGTCACTGTACCTGAGTACTATCACTATTGGTATCAGATACCCCATGTAGAGAAAAATAAAATGATTCTCCAAATCATGTTTTGCATATGACTGCTCACTATTAAGTGAAAAGAGGCTGATTAAATGGTGAAACCTCCCTTGAGTGAATAAATGAGAAATTTACATTTATTTAGATAACTTTTCTGAGAATAGTATTTCTTTGTTAAAAATGTATCATAGGATCAAAATTATCTGGATTTTATTTCAAATAGATCATTTGATGATTTTCTTAACAGGTTCTGCTTTCACTGAATTCTATTCAGTGGATGTTTGTGGAATATTTTTACTGTGTACAATACACTGTGCTAGAATGCTATAGGTTTTACAAGGAAAAGGGCCTAGTTGTCATGGTTCAGAGTGGATGATATGTGAATAAATACCTTATATTATAATAAAGATATGAAATGTTATTTGGAGGATGTGAGGAGAAATTTACCTTGAGTATAATTGGGGCAAAAATTTTTTAAGGCGATAATGTTGAAAGGAATAGTATTTCTGGGGAAAGACAGGACAGAATCACATGGCTGAGAGGTGATAGTGTGGAGACCTATTCAGGAAATGTGAGTAGAGTAATATCTTTGAGGACTCTAGGATTACTAGGGCTTCCCTGGTGACTCAGATGGTAAAGAACCTGCCTGCAGTGCAGGAGACAGGATCCGATCCTTGGGTCAGGAAGATCCCCTGGAGAAGGAAACGGCAACCCACTCCAATATTCCTGCCTAGAGAATTTCATGGACAGAAGAGCCTGGCACATGGGGTCCCAAAGAGTCAGACACAACTAAGCTATGGGTCAAATTGTGGAGGAGTTTGAATCAGCTGGGATCAACTCTATTTTGATGATGTAGGAAGGTGTACAAGATCTTTTGAACAAAGATAATTCAACTCAACAACATATTTTTCAAGAGCTTGCTATGTAGGCTCTGCTTAGTGCTAGGAAGACAAAAACAAAAAAACACATTCCCTTTCCTTTAGGAGCTTGCAGTCTCGGTAGTGAAGTATCACATCTGTATTTCAGAAATGTAATTGGTGTCAATATACATGATGCATGGGAGTGGGAAAAGAGTAGAAATAAGGAGATTAATTAGGAAAAAACTCCAAATACGAGGTGAAGGCCTTTACTTAGGGAAATGGCAATGGGAGTAGCAAGGAGAGGCATAATCTAGAGACGCTGTAGAGTTAGAGGGAAGATTTTTCTACTGATCAGCTTAGAATAGTAATGCCATAAACTAGGTGTAAAAATTAACAAAAATGTTAATTAAAATAGAGTTAGGAGACCAGAGGAGGAGCTCTCATGTCCTACCATGATAGCAGAGTCCAGTAAGAAGAAAGACTTCTTCTTTCCTGGCAAGAGTTCAGCCAGTGAGAGACTGTCACAACTCCACTGATGAAAAGTCACTATACTTTGAACTCTCAACTCCTCCAATGGACTCTTTGTTTATTATAACTTTCCAACTTTCTTTTTCCCTCTTTAAAAGAGTTCCCCTCTCCTTTCTGCCTGGACTTGCACATGATTTCCCATATTTCCCATGGTTTCTAATGGTTGCAGACCCTAAATTGTTGATCCCATACAAACCCATTTTTACTGCGCAAATAACTGGCCATGAATTTTAGGACAACACAAATTTGGGGGAGGATACAAATTGTGTTTTGGATATGCAGAGTTTGAGGTACCTGTGGGATATTCATGTAGGCATTTCCAGTAAAATTCTAGAATATTCGTGAAGACTTTAAGAAAAGTTAGGAAAATGTTAAGGATTTTCTTAGACATGAAAGCTAAATTTGTGGGAAATGTCTGAGTTTATCAAAGAAAGAATATAAAGTGATAACAGTAGAGAACTGAGCCCTCCGTTTGGAGAAACTATCTAAACATCAGAGTGGGACATTGAAAAAAGCCAAGAAAGAAGATTGATTAGAGATCACCAAGGTATTGCTCTATTCATATGTCATAAAATTTCTATTTTATGGTAGATATACACAGTATATCTTCCATTAGTGAATATTTTTGATCAAGGGGTATTTATTTCTATTCATATTCTGACATGTTTCCAAAAAATCTCAGTAGTAGAGACAAATTATGAATTTAAATTCATTAAAGGCTTTTAGAGTAGAAATTTAAATTTAAAGAATATATGTAAATTTGAAAACTTCTTTACATGGCTTTCAATATTTTTTTAGTTTACCCATTTAATGTTTCTTCTCACAGGGCAGTTGAATTTCATTATAATTTTGGTTTATGAAAAATACTCATGAACAAACATATAGAAAAAGAATACCTTTACATCTAGTTCTTCTGATTTTAGCCCAGATGAAACCAAAGCTGCATAAATCAGTGCTAGGTGATGAAGAGTCTTTTCTGTAAGATGGTACCTAAAAAAAATATATATTTATATATATATATATATATGTTATTATATTCTACTCATTTGATGTCTGATTGTACTTTTTAAAAATTTATTTTATTTTCCATAGTTCATAATGTCATATTTTTTGTCTACTCAGCACTCTTTTGTAAAAACAATTCCACCTCCTTTCTCCAACAGTACTGTTAAATCTAGAGAACGCTCTGTGTGGGGGGTAGGGGCGGAGTGGGGAGAAGTTTAACTTATCCTCTTACTGGCCCCAGGGATGGCTATGTGATTGAAACCTAGCCAAATAGAATACTTCATATTCCTGGCCAAAGTATCAGGTTCAGATAAGAACACATGACCAAAGTAAGAATAACTAGATTTCTCCCTGAGGCTTTTCCCTGAACTGTTGGGGGGAAAAAACCCACTCTTTAAAATGATCATTACGTGACGTGATAGAGGTTTTAACTAACACCGAGGTGATAATTATAATTATATTGCAGTGTATAAATACAGGGGCTTCTCCAGTGGCTCAGATGGCAAGGAATCTGCCTGCAGTGTGAGGGACCTGGGTTTGATCTCTGGGTTGGGCAGATACCCTGGAGAAGGGAATGGCTACCCACTGCAGTATTCTTGCCTGGAGAATCCCACTGACAGAGGAGCCTGTGAGGCTACAGTCCATCGGGTCGCAAAAAGTCAGACATGACTCATCAACTAAACAACAACAAAACAACAACATATAAATATATCAAATCCACAGATTGTACTCCTTAAACTTATACAATCTTATAAATCAGTTATATCTCAATAATTCTTAAAACACCCCCTTTTTCCTTCTATAGTTATTAAGCAGGTCAGATGTGACTCTTGAGCTGTGAGTGAATATTTCTATTTCCTTTATCCACTTTAAGTACTCCAAGCAACAAAAAAGAGATTTATTGGTTCATATCACTATGGGTCCAGGAGAAGACATTGTTGGACCCAGGAATTCAAACCACGTCACTGAGGCAATGTCTTTCTTAATTTCCTGCCTCTTCTTTCATCTGCTGGCTTCTTTTTCAGGCAAGCTGTTTTCATAAGCGTGGCGGATAAGAGAGGCTCACTGTGCCTAAACTGTATGAACAATGTGGTTTCTACTGAACACTTGCTTTCTTTTTGGAGTCTAGAGTTTTGATTTGTGACTAGCTCTTAATAAATGCCCTGGACACTCAGTGTCTGGTGAGTTTCCTGATAGACAACATTTCACAAGTGTGGGCACGACTCGTTGCTGGGAAAATTAAGCATGTTCTGTGTGACTCTACTAGGAGAGGACTCTTGGAAGCTTCCTCCTAGTTTACCCTGGAATTTGCTCCATGCCCTTTTCCCCTTTGCTGAATTTGCTTTGTAACTGTTCACTGTAATAAATCATAGCCATGAGCACAAGAATATGCTCAGTGCTATGAATACTCCTAACAAAGCACCAAACTTGGGAGTTGTCTTGGGGATTCCTAGCACTTTTTCTCAAGCAAGAACTAATGGCATGAATGACTAAGGTAGTGATAGTAAGTAAAGTCGCTCAGTCGTGTCCGACTCTTTGCGACCCCATGGACTGTAGCCTATCAGGCTCCTCCATCCATGGGATTTTCCAGGCAAGTGTGCTGGAGTGGATTGCTATTTCCTTCTCCAGGGGATCTTCCCAACCCAGGAATCGAACTCGGGCCTCCTGCATTGCGGTCAGACGCTTTACTGTCTGAGCCACCAGGGAAGCCTGGAACAATTTATTTTGTAGTTTCAATTTTCCTCATTTGGTCAGTTAATTAAGATACTTTTAAAATGTTCCAATCTTCTAGAAATATGGAAGTGAGATACCTAGAAGTCTGGAAAGAATTACATTTTAGAATAATATATTATTGTGAATAAATGATAATTCTTCACATCCTGAACATAAATCTATCTCAGACTATTAATTAATTGTTTTCATGAAAATCTGGATAAAAATAAGTGGAAATCTCCTCTTATTATCTCTTGTACTACATTTGCACCACTAGGTGGATACCAATCTAAAAACAACTTTAAAAAATTTCAAATCAATTGTTTATCCAGAATACTTCCAAGTTCCTGATAAAGCTTAAAATGCATTATAGCCTTTATTAATCTTCAAAGTAAAAATTTGATACCTGAATAATTATTTTAATTTTTAAGTTCTTGTAGAAAGGAAAAACTAGGTTAAATGAGTGCTAGAGATTATTGTTAATAGAAGAAGGAATAAGAACCAAGTTGTTCATATTCTTACATTCTGACTTACACTCTCCCCACATGATAATAATTGTATATGAAGAGCTTGGTACAGCAAGATAAGCAAAAATGGAGTCAAACAAGAATGTTAAATAAGATATCTGTGCCTTATCTAATAACTAAAAAATATTTTTGAAACTTCTACTATGACTGATGTGGTATGGGTTATGTAGTATTGTAGAGATTAGAAAAGTGAATGACCAGTGTGCAGTTTAATTGGAAAGATTTATTCATTCAATCAAGAAGTATTTACCAAGAATCTATCACATGAAAGCAACATGGTCAGTGCTATAGGGCAAGGGCTCCCAAATGATAATATAAAACTAAACATGATAAATATCAAAGATGAGGAAAAAACAGGGAGCTAAGGGGTTTGAAGGATGCAGAGTTTACAACTAAATATTGATCTGTATGCATGAGTGGAGGATATTGAAGAAAGGTCGAATAGAAAAAGTAGATTGATCTTTAAAAAACAGGCACAGTTTCACCAGGTGAAATAGTTGGAGGAAGTAGGGATGATGGTGGGGGTTTCCTCAGTGACTAAGCTGGTAAAGAGCCCATCTGCCAAGCAGGAGTTGCAAGACATGTGGGTTTGATCCCTGGGCTGGGAAGATCCCCTGGAGAAGGAAATGGCAACCTGCTCCAGTATTCTTGTCTGGAAAATTCCATGGAGCGAGGAGCCTGGTGGGCTACAGTGCATGGGGTCACAAAGAGTTGGACAGGATGGAGTGTGCACGCATACACAGGGAATATTGTAGAAAGAGAGAACTGTATGAGCAAAACTAGAAGTAGGAAAGCAAGGAGCCTGCTGGCAAGCCAATGAGCGGAACTTCTGATTGAAATAGAAAGCAGTGAAAAGTACGCCTGAAAATACAGGTCGGGATTATATTCTGAAGATTTTGAATATTAGGGTGAGTGGTCTATGTATTCAGTAAATAATGGGGAAGTCAGTGAAGGTATTTTATCAGAGTAAAATAATATGAGCCTGGTTTTGGGAATATTAATTGTGTGTATGACGGGTTATGGAGAGTAACATTGAGAGCCATCTGGAGGTGGGGAAACCATTGGTAGTGTGTTATAATTGTCCACATAAAATAATGAGAATCTGAATCAAAATGTTGGTAATATAGATAGAGTGAGGGGACAGATGAAAGAGAAAGTACACTGGTTGAATCTATAGCATTTTTTTTCCAGTCTTGCTGACTGAAAGGGAGGCAATGGTCATAAATAGCTAAAAGGAAAGAAAAGAGCAGATACGTTTTAGGCAGGAATAGAGAATATAGTGAATTCATACTATGTTAAATTTGAGAGCCTGTGGAATATCAGAATGGAAATATTATATGTAAAGTTAGAGACATATGTCAGAGATTTCAAAGAGAGACTGCGGCTGCAGATATAAATATAATTATATGCAGAAAAATGTTGACTGAAGCTATCGAGAGGATAAGATTTCTAATGGACAAAATAAAAGGAAAAAAGAGATTTCAGATCTATTTCGAGACTAGGACAAGGAAGAAGTAAAGTCAGAGAAGAAATAGTATGATAGAAGATCAGAAATATGCAAGTGCCACGGAACTGAAGAGTTTCAAGACAGAAGGCGCTGACAATAGTCTTAAATACTTCAGGGCAGTGAAGTGGAAATATTTTGGGAGCTGATCATCAAAAAGCCACAAATGACGAGTGACCTCTGAGAGAGAGAGATCAGTATAGAGGTAAAGACAAAAGCCAGATTTCAAACAGTAAAAGAAGAAAGTGAAAGCAGTACATTCATAAAACTCAGAATGAGGGAAAGGAGAGACACATCATGATAACTTGAGCCAGTGTCTTGGCATGGGTTTTGGGGGTAATTTTTCAGTTAAGAGCATCAGTGGAAGAAAGTATAGTAAGATGCTAGTTAGTTAGTGTATTTTCACATGCTTTTTAGAGAGGAGTGATTTAAGAATGACTTGTTAGATTGGTGCAAAAGTAATTGCTGTTGGTGCAAAAGAAATTGAGGTTAAGCAGTTGGTGCCAAAGTAATTGTGGTTCAAAAGTAATTGTGGTTGGTGCAAAAGTGATAATAATTGCATCTGGAACAAAAGTAACAGGTTGGTGCAAAACTCAACTGCAATTATTTTTGAACCTCAATTACTGTTGCACCAACTGCAATTTTACTTTTGCACCAAACTAATAACAGATGAGTCCAGAATTAAAAATGAACAAAAAATTAAACACTTACGGCAACAATTCTTAGTGAGGAAAAGGAGGGGAAGATGATTTGTTCTATTTCCAAGGGAGGAAATAGATCATCTCCCAAATTCGGATTTGTCTTCCTATGGACTTGCTTCCTCCTTGAGAATCCCTTACTTAAAGCAAACTAGGTGAACAAAAGGAAAATTGACATAGCTACCTTTGTTCAAAGAAGAAGACTGAATAACTTAACAGATATATATGTGACTTTGGATGGAGAAGTGTTACTTACTCTGAGTTTAATGGCTTTTTGGCATATAAAATTATCCAACAATAGCTGTACTGGAATGATAATGCCATCAGTCTCATAATGATATTGTCTGATGCCTTCTCACAGTTTAATTCTTCTAGGTCCTACCAGAAAATAAATAAAAAGATTCACTAGGTTGACCAGTTGTTATGAAATTTTGTTATTATATTTCAAGAATCTATAATATATAAATTATAACTTGAAAAGAAGCATGGGTATGGGCTTTTTATGGAAAAATGAAAGTCATACTGAAAGCAGTAGGGGAAAAGCTACAATAGATGTAAAACCGTTAATGACAGCCTCGGCCAGGAAGGTTCATGAACCTCCCAAAGACCCAGACAGGAAGAAAGGAGCCTACAGAGTGCTCCTATCTGGGCAAAATCCTTTGTAGACTGGGATCTGACTACTCTTAAGAACAAAACCCTGTGGGATGATCTGTATTAAATACTTATTTAAGGAAGATGAAAATGCAGCTGTTAATAGATTTATTGGAATCTCTCACTGATGATCTAGAATCCCTTATTTCCTTTAACAAAATTATTTTTTGATAGAATGAATAATTCAGGAAGTGTTTATTCTAACAGTAAATTATGTAATATAAGCAAGGATTAAAAGTTTTCCCAAACAGGATATCCCTCCCACAAATAATTGTTATTTAAGAAATTTAAATATGTAAGACACAATATCCTATAAGAACTTTTCTAACAGTTTTTTGTTTCTGTCATATAATTCTTACATTATCATATTTGCTTGTCATCAGACTTCTACCTTAATGTATACTCCATACCATCAGACTGGTTTCTGCTCTCCACTCCCACACTATTAAATTAATTGTAATTTGCATTCCAATCAAGCAAACATATCAGGGAGATTCATATACCTTAAATTCAAAAATATATGAATTTTTAAAGAGATCTTCTCTCTCTTTTAAAAAACTGCCTTATTTGTAGGAAATCCTCACTTTAGAGGAAATCTTATATTATCAATTACAGACTAGTATGTTACTTCCTTTTGAGAAACAGTGGCTAGAATCTGATTTTTAAAAGTTTTAACACTATAATTATTCTATAAATGTATTTTAAAATAGGTCAGTACATAATATTAAAGATTTTATATTTGCTCTATCTTCTTAAAGTGTGTTAAAAAAGCTGGAATCAAGATTGCCAGGAGAAATATCAATAACCTCAGATATGCAGATGACACCATCCTTATGGCAGAAAGCGAAGAACTAAAGAGCCTCTTGATGAAAGTGATAGAGGAGAGTGAAAAATCTGGCTTAAAACTAAACATTCAAAAAACTAAGATCATGGCATCCGGTCCCATCACTTCATGGCAAACAGATGGGGAAACAATGGAAACAATGACAGACTTTATTTTCTTGGGCTTCAAAATCACTGCAGATGCTGTCTGCAACCATGCAATTAAAAGGTGCTTGCTCTTTGAAAGAAAGGCTATGACAAACATAGACAGCATATTAAAAAGCAGAGACATTACTTTGCCAACAATGGTCCATCTAGTCAAGGCTATGGTTTTTCCTGTGGTCATGTATGGATGTGAGAGTTGGACTGTGAAGAAAACTGAGTGCCAAAGAATTGATGCTTTTGAACAGTGGTGTTGGAGAAGACTCTTGAGAGTCCCCTGGACTGCAAGGAGATCAAACCAATCAATCCTAAAGGAAATCAGTCCTGAATATTCATCGGAAGGACTGATGCTGAAGCTGAAGCTCTAATACTTTGGCCACCTGATGCAAAGAACTGACTCATTAGAAAAGACTCTGGTGCTGGGAAAGATTGAAGGTGGGAGGAGAAGGGGACAACAGAGGATGAGATGGTTGAACGGCATCACTGGCTGGACGTGAGTTTAAGCAACCTCTGGGAGTTGGTTATAGACAGGGAAGCCTGGTGTGCTGCAGTCCATGGGGTTACAAATAGTCAGACATGACTGAGCAACTGAACCTAACTGACATAATATTTAAGAGTTTCTATTTGCTCTTTTTTTTTTCAAGTCAGCAAACATTTATTAAG
>SJYX01014370.1:0-74272 GCA_006410675.1 Oreotragus oreotragus
GGGGAGGATCCCCATCAAGGATTTAAATGTGGTTTTTCCTCCTGCTGAGAGGGCCCCTGCACTCAATAAACCAGAATGACCCTAGCTGAACTCCCAGGCTTGGAAGTATAGTTGGTTTTTAAAAGGAGTTCTTCTATTTCAGGATCAATTGTTCAGCAGAACTGAAAAGCTTACCCTCGGAAGAGACTGAGTCCTAAAGCCTGCAGGGAAAACCATGAAAAGGGGGGATGTGCCATCTCTCTACGGGGAGCGGGAGGCCCATACATGCTGTCTCTGAGCACTGCCACTCTGCTGCCTCCTCGATTTTAAATTAACCAGAAACCTGAGAACCTGAAAACTGAGCTCCGGCTAACATTATTTAAATGAACCAGCTGTTACATGAACTTTAAATCACATGTCGTTTGGTGGTGGGGCTGCCCTGGGCCAAGAGACATCAATACAAATTTCCCAACTCACAGATGGATTGTGTTCCAAATGTGCATTTGGAAGGCTATGGTATGAAAGGCAGAATACACTTTCCCAAAGAAAAGATGTTATAAATGGTGATTGGGGCCATAGGCCAGCTCACAAAACTCCATTTAACCATAATATAGCTAAATACTCCACATTTTAGCCAAAAAAAAAAAAAATGCTGCAATTCATGGGGTCGCAAAGAGTCAGACACGACTGAGCGACTGAACTAAACTGAACTGAACTGAGCCACTCCGTCTTCCAAGGTAGAACCTCGCGCTGGGGTCCCTGTCCTTTAAGGAATGATCGCCCCCATCAATGCCTCAGGCCACCTCTGACCCCAAGAATCTCTGGAAGGCAGAACTTTTGGTGCCCCTTTTAATACTGATTTTTGAGACCAGGTAAGCTGCTGATTACTCACAATGCCCAGATAGTTTTGAACCTGCCCCCCTCTCCCCCCATTTAGACATAATCTGCTATTACCAGCCTAGCACAGAGGACAGTCCAAACCAAATGCCTAGGCTCCATCCCTCCATTTTCCTCTTCCACATGGCCACACTGCATCTAGTTAAAGACACCCTGAATGATCCATTTTAACTGTAATAATAAGGGTGAGATATGGATTTTATCTATCAATATGAAAAGGATATTGAAGGCGGAAACAGACAGAACAGGCTCCATCTTGAAAGCAGGACTCATCTTGGGCCGGACTGTGGACTTTGAGCTAGATGCCCAGTATCTATGGAAACGATATATCAACTGGAAAACCAGGCCCCCCCGGATGGAAGAGCCCCAAGGCTCGTACCTAGACTTTCTGTTGCCTAAAGGAATACCCTAATTATCTGTGTAACCGAATAGAATCATACATTCTATTATGCTTATTGGGGTATGACCACAGGCCTATTGATACCTGTCTGCCGTTAACTACCTAGGCTTAAGGCATATGAGTCATGGGTTAAATTTGAATCTCTCTTTTCCTTTGTTCAGATTAGTTTCAGGGAATTTGGGGAGGTGGGTTTGGGCACGTACACTTAGGGTATATAAGGTTTTCAGAAAAACTGGTCAGGGTCCTTGGCTAAGAGGAGACTGCCTTGGGCCCGCCGGTGTAATAAACTGCACTCCGCTATCTGCATTGTCCTTCTGAGTGAGTTTGTTTCCCAGAACGCGTGGCTACAACATTTGGTGCATTGGCTGGGAAACTCCTCACGTTGAGGAGACAAGTCCCATTTGGGACTACTCCGAGGCCTTGCAGCTCGAATCTTCTAGGGGGGGAAGGCGCCTCACCCTTCTGGAAAGATTCTGCTTCTCAGTACCTGGACCTTTCATGTTAGCAGGTAGTGGACGGCAGCAGGGGAACTGAGTGTTCAGGTGAGGAGGAACCCCCCCGGTAGGGTGGAAGAGGGGGCCTGATAACCCCCCTGGGAGGGATTAGAAGGGGCACAGACCTACAAGAGCCTGGAATAGGCAAGTGGCAACGATTGCTTGGTACATAAGTTGACGAGCATGTTAGGGCTTAGAAAGGAAGTTTGTGAAGGTCATTTAGGAGGTGGTGTCTGTGCCGTCTTGGGGGAAATTATTACCAAGCAATTGCCAGGGGATTTTCAGGAGAAGAAACTTGGTTTCTGTGTGCTCATATTCTGCCCTCCCAAAGGAGGTGTCCCATCTGCTGTGAAATTCTTGACCCCCTCGGAATTGTCAGGCTAGAAGGAGGGGGATACATAAGTGAGTATGAAATGGCTTTTCCAGAGACGGCCTGGGACATGGGATATTTAACCCATCTGTATTTTCATCCGCACCTGATCAAGCCCACCAAGGCAGAATGGACTTTATAAGTTAAGGGAGAAACAGTCTTGGATCACGTGGTGTTCTGGTTGGGCTGTGCTGACCGGCAGGTGAAGACATGCTGATCCCCCTTCTCCCTCTGGGATCTGGCAGGTAAGGCTCTTCTCACCCCAATTAGGAAGGAGGCAGAATAGCAATTTAAGTGTCATTGAGTGGAAATACCCGAAGTACATAGGGTACTGAGAACTTCGTAGACAGAACGGAAAGGAAAAGTAGAAGAAGGCCGAGAAGGTAAGCAAGACGGGGGGAGTGAATCTGAGGCAACTGTATTGGATGCACGATTACAAATTTAAAGAAGGGACTTGGAGGAGACTATGGGGAGATGACGCCTAACCGCCTCCACATACTCTGTGAGGTCGAATGGCCCCCTGTGGGAGTAGGATGGCCAGCAGAGAGCACCATGAACTTAAAAATAGTGGAAGCCTCTATACAGTAGTCACAGGAGAGCCAGGACACCTGGATCAGTATCCATATATTGACTCACAGCTAGGGTTAGCTCAAGACCCTCCTACTTGGACAAGGTTCTTTTTCCAGAAGGGAAAGGGAAAATGATTAATGGCACAAAAATTGACTGATGATAAAAGGACGTTCTACAGGATTTGGACGGGGATGACCTGACCCCTCCCCCATCCTGGATAATGACGCGCCTGCCTCCCAGTGCTCCACCAGGACCCGAGGCCACCTTAACGCCCGATCCAGGGCCAGGGGAAGTCCTGCAGCAGCCTCTGCTCTTCCACCAGCTCTCCCCGAGTTCGTAGAGCCGCCGTTTCGGCAGGCTCCAATCCCAGCAATGGAGACCTCTGGTCAACGCCCCCAGATTTCCGCCTCAGCTGGACCTCCTAGACTGTATCCACCTCCCCCGGTGAGTACGGATGGGAAGGGAAAAGAAAACGCAGCAATTAGAGGCTGCGCTCTGCCAAGGAACAGGGGGAAGAACCCCACCCCAGATGCCCCTCAGAGAGCTAGGACAGCCTCCAGTTCAGGACGCATGGGGCACTACCATCAGCCCCCTGTAGCCTAGTATTACCATCCATTTTCCTCTACGGCTATATCAAACTGGCAGAGACAAGCTCCACCGTACTCGAGGCAGCCACAAGCCACGATTAGGCTAATGGAGACTATTTTTCGAACCCACCGCGCTGCATAGGATGACATAATCCAACTACTAGTCTCCCTTTGCAGCACTGAGGAAAGACACAGGATCCTAACTGAGACCAAACAATGGTTAAGAGAAATGGCACCTGAGGGTGCTGCAAACCCACAGCGGTGGGCAGAACCAGCAACCCCCAGTGAGAGGCCCAGCTGGGACTGTACCACAGAGGAAGGGAGGGGCCACCTGGAGAGATATCGGGCGGCTATTTTATGAGGTCTCAAGACGGGGGCCCGAAAAGCTATGAGTATCCCAAAACCCTCCGAAGTGATTCAAAGGGAAAGCGAATCACCCCGAGTTCTGCGAAAGACTGTGTGAGGCCTATAGACTTGACTTATATGCCAACAGACCCAGCCAGAGGCTGCTGGGTCTCAGATGTGATAAATGCAGCCTTTGTGCCTCTAGCTTACCCTGAAAATGTCAGATGGGGGGACACCAAGTGACTCATGAATTTTTATACATCCCTGAATGCCCAGTACCTTTGTTAGGAAGAGACTTGCTGTCTAAATTGGGGACACAAGTGACCTCTCCCCCCACGAAAGACCCACTGGTTGAATGGGCTCAACCACCTATTTACTCTTCCNCACCAAGTGACTCATGAATTTTTATACATCCCTGAATGCCCAGTACCTTTGTTAGGAAGAGACTTGCTGTCTAAATTGGGGACACAAGTGACCTCTCCCCCCACGAAAGACCCACTGGTTGAATGGGCTCAACCACCTATTTACTCTTCCTCTCAGTAACCCCTCAAGATGAATGGAGGTTGCACGATCTCCCGGAAGGGAAACCAGACGGGCTAAACAATCGAGAGAGAAAGTTAACTCAACAATTCCCTGAGGTCCAGGCAGAAGACAACCCACCCCAGGCTTGCAAAACAAGTCCCACTGGTATTAGAACTCAAATCCGGTACAATGACGGCAGCACCCGCCCTGGGCCTGCCACACCTTGCTGAGCCATTTACTTTTCACGTGGCTGAAAAGGACAAGGTGGCTATGGGAGTGTTGTCCCAGACTATGGGGACACAGGACAGACCAGTGACTTATCTCTAATCAGCTGGACAATGATGCCACTGGGTGGCTGGGATGCTTGCGGGCAGTTGCTGCAGTTGCCTCACTGGTCCGGGAGGCAACCAAGCTGACTTTGGGCCAAGATTTGTTTGTAAAAGTCCCGCATCAGGTTAACGCTCTCCTGCGAGGGGACCCCATAAATGGCTGTCAACATCCCGGATTACTCAATACCAGGGACCGTTATGTGAGAACCCCTATGTTACTACTGAGCCTAGTCAGGTTCTGAATCTGGCCACTTTCTTCCGTGTGGGAGAAGGTGGGCCCTCACATGACTGCAAGGAAATACGCCAGCAGACCTGACTTGAGAGACCAGCCAATCCCGGACCCAGATTAGGTCCTGTACACCAGTGGCACCAGCCCAGTGAAACAAGGACAATGACTGTCGGGATATGCAGTAGTCATGGAAGAAACCATCGTCGAGGCTGGCTCTCTGCCGTCACACTGGTCCGCTCAATGGGCCAAACTATATGCTCTAATCCAGGCCCTCCAGCTGTCAAAAGGTAAGAAGACAAACATTTCCACAGACTTCAGGTATGCTTTTGCCACACTACAGGGCTCTGTATAAGGAGAAGGCCTTTGACAGCTAGTAAAAAAAAAGATATTAAAAATAAGAAAGAAATTAAGACCCTATTAGATGCTGCCTGAGAACCGGAAAGGGTTGCAGTCATACACTGCTGAGGATGTCAAAAAGAGGATACCCCCCCAGGCTCAGGGAACAGACTGACAGATAAGACCGCTCAACAAGTAGCCAAGGGCTTGGGGGTGACAAGTGAAGCCCCTATTAAAGCTCTCATATTGGCGGAGCTACCTGAGCTAACGCTAGAC
Organism: Oreotragus oreotragus; assembly: GCA_006410675.1. Taxonomy (NCBI): domain Eukaryota; kingdom Metazoa; phylum Chordata; class Mammalia; order Artiodactyla; family Bovidae; genus Oreotragus; species Oreotragus oreotragus. The sequence continues at coordinate 5,335 of SJYX01014370.1, forward strand.
TCTCCAAAATACACTGAAGCCCAAAACCAACTAGACAAAGCAGAAGGGGCCATCAAGACTGAAAAGAGATGGGGGGGGATGCCAAGTGGCAAATTATTGGTACCGGAGGAGCTGGCACCCACTCTGGCAAGCCAAACACACCAAGCGACCCATCTAGGCCATGATAAACTGGAAGCTCTCATTTGAAAATATTTCTTGGTTCCCTGCCTCTCTTCCCTATGCAGGACAAAATCTCAGAACTGCACTGCCTGCTCTCGGCACAGACAGAAACCTCCAGGGATTCAGGTAAAAGGCACGCTGCCCTTTGAACACCTGGAAGTGACTTCACTGAAATGAAACCTCAGCGATGCTACCATTACCTGCTGGTCATCATATGCACATTCTCAGAATGGGTACAAGCTTTTCCTACCCAGACTGAAAGAGCATCAGAAGTAGCCTGTGCCTGCTTAGGGAGACAGTTCCAAGATTTGGATTTCCTACCAGCATTGGATTAGACAATGGCCCAGCTTTCATAGCTGATTTAGTATAACAAGTAAGCAAAACTTTAAACATCAAGTGGAAATTACATACAACATACAGGCCCCAGAGTTCTGAGATGGTGGAAGGACCTAACCGGACACTTAAAGAGGCAGTCTCCAAGTGGATCTTAGAGACTGACTGTTCCTGGGTGGACTTGTTTCCGATGGCTCTGCTCAGACTCAGGATGACCCCACAGTCCCATGGCTCTTCTCCGTACAAAATTGTGTATGGGAGGCCCCCTCCCATAATAAAACAGGTGTCAACAAATTTGCCTCAGCTAAGGTTAGATGAGATTTCACAGCAGATGGAACAACCAGGTAAGGTAATAAATCAGGCTCAGACAGTAAAGTGTCTGTTTGCAATGTAGGAGACACAGGTTCGATCCCTGGGTTGGGAAGATCCCCTGGAGAAGGAAATGGCAGCCCACTCCAGTATTTTTGCCTGGAAAATTTCATGGACGGCGGAGCCTGGTAGGCTACTGTCCATGGGGTTGCAAAGAGTCGGACACGACTGAGCGACTTCACTTCTTCAAGTTTGTACAAGAAAGGGTGCCATCCCCGCTTGGGGAACAGATTCACGAATTTGTGCCCAGGGATCAGGTGTGGTCAAGGACTGGAAACACGACTCCTTGGCCCGACATTGGAAGGGTCCATATACTGTTGTTCTAACCAGCCCTACTGCAGTTAACGTTGCGGGTGTCACTCCCTGGATCCAGCACATGAGGGTAAAGAGAACATACCCTGCAGACCCGGAGGACGCCGAGTGCACTACACAAAAAGACCCCACTGATCCCCGTGAAACCAAGATCATCTTAAAGAAGAAACAGAGATGAAGCTCTACAATCAACTGCTGCTGCAAGGACTTGCTGGTATCATCTTGAGACCAACCTTAGTTTCAGTACAAAGAGGGACCTGTGTTATAATCAAAGCTCAAAGTTGTGTATATATTCCTGATTTATCTCGCTATATATCAGCCACCCTAGATGACATGAAAGGTCAGGTAAAAGTTATATCTGATGATAATCTTCCTTTTTGGACTTCGGTCCTATCTTGGGTGAAGGGTGATTGGTGGCAAACTATATTTACCATGATTATAGTTGCCTTGATAGTTCTGCTTTGTGGACCCTTTATTTTACAACGTATTATGAACTTTGTAACCCAAAGTTTGATGTCGTTCTCCCAAATGAGAGGTCGGAGAGTCAGGGTGCACTATATCCCTATGAATGATGCTCATACTATGAGTTAAGAGCATCAAGAAGGGGGAATGAAGGAGGAAACAGACAGAACAGGCTCCATCTTGAAAGCAGGACTCATCTTGGGCCGGACTGTGGACTTTGAGCTAGACGCCCAGTATCTATGGAAACGACATACCAACTGGAAAACCAGGCCCCCCGGATGGAAGAATCCCAGGGCTCATACTTAGACTCCCTGTTGCCTCAAAGAATACCCTTATTTTCTGTGTAACCGAATAGAATCATACATTCTATTATGCTTATTGGGGTATGACCACAGGCCTATTGATACCTGTCTGCTGTTAACTACCTAGGCTTAAGGCATATGAATCACGGGTTAACTTTGTATCTTTCTTTTCCTTTGTTCAGACTAGTTTCAGGGAATTTGGGGAGGTGGGTTTGGCACGTACACTTAGGGTATATAAGGTTTTCAGAAAAAGTGGTGAGGGTCCTTAGCTAAGAGGAGACTCTGCCTTGGGCCCGCTGGTGTAATCAACTGCACTCCGCTATCTGCATTGTCCTTCTGAGTGAGTTTGTTTCCCAGAATGTGTGGCTACAACAATGTGAGAAAGAGAAAAGGAGCACAGGGGGAAAAGAAACTTTCTTGAAAAAGGTCATTTATAAAGCAACCTAGAGGTCTTTTTTAAGATCATACCACTAGGTGGCACCATCAGCCTAAGGCAGTTTGGTTGGTCTCAGCTGAGAAAGGGGGAAAATGAACCGGTGGTCAGTGAAAAATCCTATGGAGGGAGGAGCCTGGTGGTCTACAGTCTATGGGGTCAAAAAGAGTTAGACACGACTGAGCACGCCCACACACAGAGTGGGTGGAGGACTTCCCTGGCTCAGTAAAGAATCCGCCTGGCAATGCAGGAGACCCAGGGGATGCAGTTTCCACCCCTGGGTGGGGAAAAACCCCTGGAGGAGGAAATGACAACCCACTCCAGTAGTCATGCCTGGAAAATTCCATGGAAGAACAGCCTGGGGAAATACAGCCTATGGGTTCACAAAGAGTCAGGACTGACCACGCACACACGGAGTCAGTAAAAAGCTGGAGGGACCCACATTGCAGTTGGTAATTTAACCTATACACGGCATTCCTGTGAACCACACTCTAGTTTAGCTCATACACATAAATGCGATAATTTTCTTTAAATTACAGAAACATCTCATAACTTTATCTCTTCCAATTGGTTTACATCCTTTGACCATTTTCTATTGATTAAGATATTTTTAAAAATTTATTTCTAACAGTGTTGTTTATTCTATGCACTAATCTTTAGCAGCTAGATAAATACACATATGGAAATCTTACATTTTAACATAGGCTAATTCGTGAATTCTTTCCTTTATAGTTTGTTCTTTTGAGTCTAGTTTTAATATATCTTTACTACACTGAGATGACAAAGATAATTTTTGAAATCATCTTAAAGTTTTGCTTTTTAAACTATCTGCTTTGTCTTGATATGTGGTCACTTTCTCTCCCATGGATAAGCTAATTACTAACTAGTCTATCCTTTCCCTGCTGATCCACTTGGAGATTTTCTACTCTTGTTCCATGGGTCTGTTTGTCTCTTTCTATACCATATACCATATTTGTATAGCTAGTCTTGACTCCACTTTGTTTTTCAATCACCTTTATGATATTAGGTCACTTCTACATCATCACACTCAGCTCCACATTCTAGACCAGAAAATGACAGGAAATGGCGGACTAGGGCTAACATGCTGGAGAGATTACAGCTAAACAGCAGATTCCTCTTTTCCTCAGTGAGGACAGAGTCAGCTGCCAACCATTTGATCTGGGAAACAAAGTTGCAAACTACATAATTTGATCAGGTGAACTACTCCAGAGTGGTTAACTGACTGAGCAAGGAGAGATTGGTTCTGGCCACCAGGAATTTGGCCACAGAGGGAACCCAGTATGACGGGAGAATGAAGAAGAGTCGAGGTGTTAGTCGCTCAGTCGTGTCCAACTCTTTGCGACCCCATGGACTGTAGCCTGCCAGGCTCCTCTGTCGATGGGATTCTCCAGGCAAGAATACTGGAGTGGGTAGCCCTTCCTTTTCCAGGGCATCTTCCCCACCCAGGGATCAAACCCAGGCCACCTGCATTGCAGGCAGATTCTTCACTCTCTGAGCCACCAGGAGGCCTCAATGACAGGAGAAAAGACCCCAGCCAATCGTCCACTACCTACCAGAGGGCGAGAAACAAGACTTTCTGATGGTGGAGCTGAAGCCAGAAAGAAGATGACTGCCTTTGTGTTTTACTTGTGTCACCAGTGAAATAGGTGGGTATTTCTGGTGTCAGTCAACCAGGGAAGAGAGTCTCGCAGCAGAGAGACAGGACTTAATGGGCCAGATTTCCATAGGGACAGGAAATTCTGGTCTTTTTTTGGAGCTGGGAGGGGAGCAGACTTAGAAGAATCTGGAATCTGAGGACTGGCTGGGCTAGAGAGAAAAAGAATCCTTTGCCACGTGAAGAGAGGCCAGGAGCCAGGTAGAGAGACAACGTGTGCACATGAGCTCGTTGACTTTGTTCCCCCAAATCTGCTGCCCTCTCCACGTTTCCATTGTCAGAGATGGCAGCCCTGTCTCCCCAAGTGCCCTGCTGCTCAAACCGCTTGCCTGAGCACTGTCCTTGAAGATCACTTAAGCCCTAGAGGACTGATCGCCTAAGTCATTCAGCTCTATCCACAGGCCTCTGTCTCCCCTCACCCGGGCCCTGCACAGACTCCCGTATGCCACCTCTAGCTAGAACTACAGCAACAGGCTCCTGGCTTGTTCTGCAATGGGTCCTAGCTAAGCCGCCTTCCGCACGCTTGAAGCCAAAAGGCTGATCTAGGAATGTCACGTTCTTACTACTCTGAAATGGTTTCCCATGCTCCTTAGGCTGCAGTTCAAACTGTTTAATATGAATTACATAGACGTTGATCTGCTCCCCCAGGACCTTCCCTGAGTGGTTATGGGCCCAAGCCATGGACAGTCTTCTCTGGGTTCAAATTCCCACCGCACGGCCTACCAGCTTTGAAAGCTGAGCAAACACCTGCCCCTCTCTGTGTGTTAGTGTTCTCACCTATCATTTTAGGTGGTTTTATCCATTTGCAGATAGTATCGCCTTCCTCAGGGGGTTGTTGTGAGGACTGAACACAGTAAAGTCCTCGAAAGAGGGCCTGGTACCTAGTAAGCCTTACATCCGTGTCAGCTGTTACTTNCTGATCCCCGTGAAACCAAGATCATCTTAAAGAAGAAACAGAGATGAAGCTCTACAATCAACTGCTGCTGCAAGGACTTGCTGGTATCATCTTGAGACCAACCTTAGTTTCAGTACAAAGAGGGACCTGTGTTATAATCAAAGCTCAAAGTTGTGTATATATTCCTGATTTATCTCGCTATATATCAGCCACCCTAGATGACATGAAAGGTCAGGTAAAAGTTATATCTGATGATAATCTTCCTTTTTGGACTTCGGTCCTATCTTGGGTGAAGGGTGATTGGTGGCAAACTATATTTACCATGATTATAGTTGCCTTGATAGTTCTGCTTTGTGGACCCTTTATTTTACAACGTATTATGAACTTTGTAACCCAAAGTTTGATGTCGTTCTCCCAAATGAGAGGTCGGAGAGTCAGGGTGCACTATATCCCTATGAATGATGCTCATACTATGAGTTAAGAGCATCAAGAAGGGGGAATGAAGGAGGAAACAGACAGAACAGGCTCCATCTTGAAAGCAGGACTCATCTTGGGCCGGACTGTGGACTTTGAGCTAGACGCCCAGTATCTATGGAAACGACATACCAACTGGAAAACCAGGCCCCCCGGATGGAAGAATCCCAGGGCTCATACTTAGACTCCCTGTTGCCTCAAAGAATACCCTTATTTTCTGTGTAACCGAATAGAATCATACATTCTATTATGCTTATTGGGGTATGACCACAGGCCTATTGATACCTGTCTGCTGTTAACTACCTAGGTTTAAGGCATATGAATCACGGGTTAACTTTGTATCTTTCTTTTCCTTTGTTCAGACTAGTTTCAGGGAATTTGGGGAGGTGGGTTTGGCACGTACACTTTGGGTATATAAGGTTTTCAGAAAAAGTGGTGAGGGTCCTTAGCTAAGAGGAGACTCTGCCTTGGGCCCGCTGGTGTAATCAACTGCACTCCGCTATCTGCATTGTCCTTCTGAGTGAGTTTGTTTCCCAGAATGTGTGGCTACAACAATGTGAGAAAGAGAAAAGGAGCACAGGGGGAAAAGAAACTTTCTTGAAAAAGGTCATTTATAAAGCAACCTAGAGGTCTTTTTTAAGATCATACCACTAGGTGGCACCATCAGCCTAAGGCAGTTTGGTTGGTCTCAGCTGAGAAAGGGGGAAAATGAACCGGTGGTCAGTGAAAAATCCTATGGAGGGAGGAGCCTGGTGGTCTACAGTCTATGGGGTCAAAAAGAGTTAGACACGACTGAGCACGCCCACACACAGAGTGGGTGGAGGACTTCCCTGGCTCAGTAAAGAATCCGCCTGGCAATGCAGGAGACCCAGGGGATGCAGTTTCCACCCCTGGGTGGGGAAAAACCCCTGGAGGAGGAAATGACAACCCACTCCAGTAGTCATGCCTGGAAAATTCCATGGAAGAACAGCCTGGGGAAATACAGCCTATGGGTTCACAAAGAGTCAGGACTGACCACGCACACACGGAGTCAGTAAAAAGCTGGAGGGACCCACATTGCAGTTGGTAATTTAACCTATACACGGCATTCCTGTGAACCACACTCTAGTTTAGCTCATACACATAAATGCGATAATTTTCTTTAAATTACAGAAACATCTCATAACTTTATCTCTTCCAATTGGTTTACATCCTTTGACCATTTTCTATTGATTAAGATATTTTTAAAAATTTATTTCTAACAGTGTTGTTTATTCTATGCACTAATCTTTAGCAGCTAGATAAATACACATATGGAAATCTTACATTTTAACATAGGCTAATTCGTGAATTCTTTCCTTTATAGTTTGTTCTTTTGAGTCTAGTTTTAATATATCTTTACTACACTGAGATGACAAAGATAATTTTTGAAATCATCTTAAAGTTTTGCTTTTTAAACTATCTGCTTTGTCTTGATATGTGGTCACTTTCTCTCCCATGGATAAGCTAATTACTAACTAGTCTATCCTTTCCCTGCTGATCCACTTGGAGATTTTCTACTCTTGTTCCATGGGTCTGTTTGTCTCTTTCTATACCATATACCATATTTGTATAGCTAGTCTTGACTCCACTTTGTTTTTCAATCACCTTTATGATATTAGGTCACTTCTACATCATCACACTCAGCTCCACATTCTAGACCAGAAAATGACAGGAAATGGCGGACTAGGGCTAACATGCTGGAGAGATTACAGCTAAACAGCAGATTCCTCTTTTCCTCAGTGAGGACAGAGTCAGCTGCCAACCATTTGATCTGGGAAACAAAGTTGCAAACTACATAATTTGATCAGGTGAACTACTCCAGAGTGGTTAACTGACTGAGCAAGGAGAGATTGGTTCTGGCCACCAGGAATTTGGCCACAGAGGGAACCCAGTATGACGGGAGAATGAAGAAGAGTCGAGGTGTTAGTCGCTCAGTCGTGTCCAACTCTTTGCGACCCCGTGGACTGTAGCCTGCCAGGCTCCTCTGTCGATGGGATTCTCCAGGCAAGAATACTGGAGTGGGTAGCCCTTCCTTTTCCAGGGCATCTTCCCCACCCAGGGATCAAACCCAGGCCACCTGCATTGCAGGCAGATTCTTCACTCTCTGAGCCACCAGGAGGCCTCAATGACAGGAGAAAAGACCCCAGCCAATCGTCCACTACCTACCAGAGGGCGAGAAACAAGACTTTCTGATGGTGGAGCTGAAGCCAGAAAGAAGATGACTGCCTTTGTGTTTTACTTGTGTCACCAGTGAAATAGGTGGGTATTTCTGGTGTCAGTCAACCAGGGAAGAGAGTCTCGCAGCAGAGAGACAGGACTTAATGGGCCAGATTTCCATAGGGACAGGAAATTCTGGTCTTTTTTTGGAGCTGGGAGGGGAGCAGACTTAGAAGAATCTGGAATCTGAGGACTGGCTGGGCTAGAGAGAAAAAGAATCCTTTGCCACGTGAAGAGAGGCCAGGAGCCAGGTAGAGAGACAACGTGTGCACATGAGCTCGTTGACTTTGTTCCCCCAAATCTGCTGCCCTCTCCACGTTTCCATTGTCAGAGATGGCAGCCCTGTCTCCCCAAGTGCCCTGCTGCTCAAACCGCTTGCCTGAGCACTGTCCTTGAAGATCACTTAAGCCCTAGAGGACTGATCGCCTAAGTCATTCAGCTCTATCCACAGGCCTCTGTCTCCCCTCACCCGGGCCCTGCACAGACTCCCGTATGCCACCTCTAGCTAGAACTACAGCAACAGGCTCCTGGCTTGTTCTGCAATGGGTCCTAGCTAAGCCGCCTTCCGCACACTTGAAGCCAAAAGGCTGATCTAGGAATGTCACGTTCTTACTACTCTGAAATGGTTTCCCATGCTCCTTAGGCTGCAGTTCAAACTGTTTAATATGAATTACATAGACGTTGATCTGCTCCCCCAGGACCTTCCCTGAGTGGTTATGGGCCCAAGCCATGGACAGTCTTCTCTGGGTTCAAATTCCCACCGCACGGCCTACCAGCTTTGAAAGCTGAGCAAACACCTGCCCCTCTCTGTGTGTTAGTGTTCTCACCTATCATTTTAGGTGGTTTTATCCATTTGCAGATAGTATCGCCTTCCTCAGGGGGTTGTTGTGAGGACTGAACACAGTAAAGTCCTCGAAAGAGGGCCTGGTACCTAGTAAGCCTTACATCCGTGTCAGCTGTTACTTTTATTTCAGTTTTATTTTATTCTCCAGTTCACAAAGTTTTCTCCAGCCTTCAGGCCTTTGCATCACCCTGATCACATTACAAAGCAGCTTACACGTGTTCGGCAGCCACCCCAATAACTTGTGAAGAAGGAAGATTCTTAGGCCCCAGCCCAGACCCACCAGAAACAGGTCCAGCCCTGCCAGAGTTTTAACAACCCCTCCAGAGTTCTGAGGCACCAAGGCTGGAACGCTGACACACTTCTCCTGGTAAATTGTACTGCATCTTTGTGTCTTTCCCCTGCCGGCTGTAGGTCCCCAGTGGCCAGGACGGGTCCATATCTTGTGGCCAGTGTCCCTGGTAGCTCGTTGTACATGCCATCACAAAAAACGGGAGCCATCACAAGCTGGAATCCAGTAAGTCACATTTTGCAAGCCACACTATCCCCTCAGGCGTCCTCTCTGCCGAGTGCCCTGAATCGACACCCACGTGCTCCTAAAGGCTTGTGGAAGTATTCCAGCTGTCCCTGTGAAAGTCCAGGCTGCGAGGTCTCACGCTGAGGGGAAAGGAGGGTCTCTTAGAAGGTGAAGGGGACAAAGACAAGGAGGGTGCTCCCTCGGGGAAGGCCCGGGGCCTGCAGCGGCACGGGGGCTAAGCGGGTGTACGTTCTCCCACCTCCCACCGGGAAGTCTCCTTCGGAGAGACCGTGGAGGGGCCGATGGGACTCTGCCCAGGAGCTGTGCCCATGCCTGAGGCTGCAGAGAACCGAGCAAGAGGCAGCCAGGCCGGGAAAGGCTCAGGACTGGGCGGCCGCACAGGGTGGGTCTCCCCGCATGGGGACCGCCACCTGACCTCTTGTCTTCCGCAGGGAGAGAACCGAAGAGAAAACAAGGGCCCCTCTCCTCGCCCCTCTCTCACCTCCGTTTCTCGCTCTCAGACTCCCATCTCCTCCCGCCTGGTCTCCGGGTAGCAAAGCCGCTGGGTGCAGCCCCGCGCATGGCTGATGGGGCGCGGGGCGCGGGGAAGCGCCACGGGGTTCCCGGCGGTAGTGGCCGGCGGAGTGGCTTCCCTGCAGAGGGCCCCGAGGCCCAGGGGGCCCCCTCGGCGGCGGCGGTGACCCGCACGAGCGTCCCTGCTCCGCGGGAGGGGCCCGCGCGGGGATCCGGCCCGCACGGCCCGGGGCGGGGCGGCGGGGACCCGGGACGCGGAGCCCCGGGCCGCGGGCCCTGAGCGCCGGAGGCATGGCCGCGAGGGCGGCCCCGGGCCTGGAGGGGCCCCCGCAGCACGAGCAGGTAGGGGCGCGCGCGGGGTCACCGGGGCGCGGTCCCCAGGCCCGCGCAGGGGCTGCCCGTTGCACAGGTCGGTCTCCAAGGCCCCCTCCCGCGCGCAGCCGGAGTGCACCCGCCGGGACGGAGGGGCGAATGACCTTCTGCAAGATGCTGTGGCTTGTCCTCACTCCTCCCCACTCCGGGAGGCAGAGTTCCTCTCCGTCTCCCTCTGTCTCTCCCCTTCCCCTTCTCTTTCCCCTCCTTTCCCCCTCTCTCGTCCTCCCCACGCTCCTTCCTTTCCCTCCCTCCACCCACTCTGTCTTTTCCGGGATGAACCTTACCCTGCTGGGCCCTGTCCGCTCCCCGCCCAGCACACTGGCTGCCCACCTGCTCCCTGGCAGAAGCCCCCGGAGCCCGGGTGAAGGCCGGGGCCTTGAGGCAGACGGCTGAGGGATGCCGGGGGTACATCAGGCTGACTCTGTGGTTCTCACTCAGGAGGCTGGGGCAGAGCCACCTGGAGGGCTCTGCCCACAGATGTAGATTTCTACCCAGGGTCTCCAAGCCTCACTTCTGGGGTAGACCCTGATCATTTGCAATCTAACCAGTTCCCAGGGGGTGCTGCTGCTTGAGCTCTGAGAACCACTGGGCTGTCACGTTCTTCCTCCTCCTGGTGGTGGTTTCAAACCCTATCCGTTTCTTTATTTTTCATTCATCTGACAGTTCTTAGGCCCTGACCAGGTACTGGGGACTGGGATAGGGGAGGGAGTCATGTGCAATTAGAGGTGGGCCTTTGCTCTGGGAGTTCACATTCTGGAAGAGCAGTAAAAGGAAGACAAAAAGAACTCATTGAGAGTAGGAAGAAATTGCTGTCCCCAAAACAGGTTCAAGTGAAGCTTTGTTAAGATTTCTGAGAAGCAAGGGATTGCAATTGGCAGCGGGGATGGGCAAGGCTAGTGAGGGGCATGGCATTGAGCTCCGCCTTGGAGAGTGGGTGAGAGCGGACCTTGTGATGCCTAGGGCGGCTAGGAATTCTGGCTGGAGGGAACAGCAGTACCAACTTTTTGGAGGTGAAGAAAATTGTTGGGGAGTGGTGAGCATGGGAAAAGGGCGGAGGGGGCGGCACTCACTGTGACCCTGGTAGAAATTGAGAAGGCTTGTCTTAACGAAGGGGGAAAGTTAAGGGAAAGAGCTAGGTATGCATTCGGGAGTTCTTTCCAAAATGAAGAGGCTCTAAGGAAACTGCCTGACCCTCAAGAAGTCCAGTGTCTCAACTTCCTCCAATGGAGGGGCCTGTCCTGCACGGCACCCTGCAGGAGGTGGGCCCCCGGGCAGCCCGGAAGGGAGGCTGGGGGTGCAGGAACAGCACTGGGGGACAGAAAGCTCTGCTTGGTTGGCGCAGAGAGTGTGCTGAGGCAATGGAGGGAGGTGAGGCTGAAGAGGGACATGGGACTTCAGGAGGGACATTAACAGTGGTGGCTAGGGAGAGGTTAATATGGCCAGTGGGCTTTATTAGTATCATCGATGTTTTGTACATCCAAAATTTAAAGAGTCAAATAATTCTGTAGAATTCTGTAGACTTAAAACACAAAACCAGCAACTCCACTCCACTCACCCTTCCCCACTTCTGATTTCCACTCCCCAGAGGCAATGATTTTCAGCTTTTTCAGTCATTTTTTCTGGTCTGTGCTCCATGTTTTCAACAATGCAGTCATACAGCACTTCTTGATTTTTAGTCACTAGGGCTATTGGATCGATTCCCTGCTATGGAGGATAAGAACTACACTCTCTCCCATCAACCTGTCCAACCCACCCCACGCCCATGACTTGCTTTCTTCAGCCTCTCACGTTAGTTGCATCACATGCTGGCTAAGTCTTCACTCACTGCCTATGTCAGGGACTCTAAGCGAATGCTCGTCACTCCCAGCCGGTCACTACAGGTACACCCTGAACTACTCTGCACTCCCTTCAGTTCTGGTTCCTTCATTTTCTGTGCGCCATTCACCCATTCATCACCAAACTCACTGCCAGACTTGGACGCATCCCCAAACTCACTTCCAGGCTCTTTTCAACACGCTGGAGCATGTCAGCAGATCTCTCTTATAACTCCCGAGTTTGGATACTTTGCATTTGACCTGTGTCTTCTCTGTGTAAAGGCTCCTCCTTTTGAACCACAATGCTCAGACTTCCTACTGATGTAATTTGATGTGGCTCTTTTCTTCATCAGCTCTACTGGGCGCCTGGTGAGTCCTTTCCTTCAAAACAGGTGTCTTTCAAGCCGTGGGAATTTTCCTGTATAATTTCTTTTAAATTTCTTGACTTTAGCCATCTCTACTCTCTTATTCTGGAAATCCTCTTTTTGGATATGAGATTTCCTGGACAGATTCTCTAATTTTCTTATATTTTCTTCTTTTCCACCTCCTTTGGGTTTTTTTTTTTTTTTTTGGTGTTTTTTTTTATTCTTTCTGAGGGAGTTTCATTATTTATCTTCACCATTTCCATTAGATTTTTTATTTTCAGTTCTCAAATTTTTCATTTCTAAGATTTTTGTCTGTTTCCATTTCTAAAGCCTGGGGTCCTTGTCCTCATGGGTGCAGAGCCCTCTCCTGTCTCCAGCACTTGGTCATCTTTGGCTGTCTGCCTGTGTTAAAGGGGAGACAGTAAAACACTGTTTGGAAGCTCTTTAAGCAGGGAGAGCTTTGGAAGGGTAGTCTGCACTGGAGGAGGACCTAGCTGGGCCTTTTCATAGGAAGGATGATGCCGGTCCGTATCTGTAAGTCTTCTCTCTTGGCCTGGACGGTATCGCAGAGACGTCCTCTTCCGCATGCTGCCTGGCAGCCAGCATCCCCAGCTAGGTGGCAGGCCTAGAGCAAGAGTACAGATGGAGGCCCACATGCCTTGTGTCTAGATGATAAGCCAAGCTGCTCTCACAGGCCTGCCTGCAGGTCCACCAGGACCTGTGCTGCCTCCCTGACCCAGAGCTTACAGGGGGCACACCCTCCCCGCCCGCAGGCAGTTTGCTCACCCAAGTGTAGTGGCTACCTGCTGGGGCTGGACGTGCAGGTATCCGTTTCCTGGAGCTGCCATAACAAGAGGAGTTTACTGAAGGGATAAATAGGGAGATTGGGATTGACATATACACAGCGCTATATACAAAATCGGTAATTAATAAGGACCTACTGTATAGCATAGGGAAGTCCCCATTCTGAAAAAAAAAAAATGAAAATGAAATGTTAGTCGCTCAGTCGTGTCTGACTCTTTGCAACCCCATGGATTGTAGCCCTCTAGGCTCCTCTGTCCATGGGATTCTCCAGGCAAGAATACTGGAGTGGGTTGCTGTTCTCTTCTCCAAGAGATCTTCCCAGCCTAGGGATCGCACCCAGGTCTCCTGCATTGCAGGCAGATTCTTTACCATCTGGGCCACCAGGAAAACCCACATTCTGAGATAACCTATATGATAAAAGAATCTAAAAAAGAATGAATCTTAAAAAAAAAGAAGATGTATATGTGTAACTGATTCACTTTGCTTACACCTGAAACTAGCACAACATTGTAAATCAACTATAGTCCAATAAAAAGTAATATTTTTAAATAGAGAAAACTTTAAAAAATATTGATAGAAAGGGGAAGAGTAGAAATAGAAAAAAATAGGGCTTCCCTGGCAGTCTAGTGGCTAAGAATCCACCTGCCAATGCAGGGGACACGGGTTCCACCCCTGGTCTGGGAAGATTCTGCATGCCAAGGAGCAACTCAGCCTTCTCGCCGCACCTGCTGAAACCAGGATGCCTAGAAGCCAGCGTGATGAGACTCCCATGCGCAGCAGGAAGAGCAGTCTCTGCTCACCACGAGCAGGGAAGGCGCACGCTCAGCAGTGAACACTAAGCATGACCAAAAATAAAGCAATCAATCTTTACTAAAAAAAAAAAAAAGACAAATAGAACCTTACTCTTTCACAGTTCTGGGGGCCGAAAGTCTAAAACCTGTGTGTAGGCAGGGCTATGGTTCCTTCAGAGACTCGAGGGTGAACCTTCCTTGCCTCTTGCAACTTCAGGGGACTCCAGGTGTCTTGGGCGTGTAGCTGCTTCTCTCCAGTCCCTGCCTCTGTCTCAGCGTGGCTTCCTTCTCCATGCCTGTGTGTCTCCAGGTGTCAGATTGCCCTTCGACTTTCTCTTATATCGACTCCAGGGTTCAGGGCCCACCCTAAATCCTGGATGATCCCATCCCCAAATCCTTAATCACACCTGTAAAGATTCTTTCTTCTTCCAGATGAGATCACAGTCGTAGGGACCAGAGGTCAGAAATAGGCCATATCTTTGGGGGTTGGGTAGGGAGGGACAGGTTCATCCCCCTGCAAAACAGAAACCAACGCTAGGACTGGTCCCATCAGATGCCTCAAGCACTCTTGATAGGAAGCAAACCACTGCACAGCTCACCTCCTCACTTCTCAGAGTCAGGATTTCCAGGCAGTTCATATCTGCTTCCAAACTACCCACTGGATGGAGGGAGAGAGGCAGTGTGGTTATGACAGGCACCTGGTCTACTGAGACACCAGCTTTGGATGGCCTGGGGTGGAGAGGAGGGTACAAATTAAAAACTCTATCTCTGCAAAACCAATACAATATTGTAAAGTAATTAGCCTCCAATTAAAATAAATAAATTTAAATTAAAAAAAAACAAAACCTCTTTCTCGGATTTTCCGGGGCTCAGACTTTCCTTTATTTTTCCCCTTCTTCTCTAGTCCACCTGAGAGCATCAGCCCTATACCAGCCATCTTCAGTCAATTTTTACTCAAGCTTTCAAAATATTTCCTTTTTTTTGGCCCTCTTTTTTTTTTTTTTTCAGGATCTTAGTTCCCCAACCAGGGATTGAACCGGCACCCTCCAAACTGAAAGCACAGAGTCCTAACCACTGGGCCACCAGGGAATTCCCTCAAAATATTTTCTTGAGTTAGAAAAGAGGGACAAAATCCTCTGTGTTTCCAAATTTGAGATGCACGGGGGTAGGGGGGAGGCTTTTAGAGCCGGGCCGTGCCCATGGGGCCTGATGGAAGACAAGGCTGGAATCTCCCCTCCAGAGGAGCACTTTAAATGCTTCCCCCCTCCCTGCCAGAGCCTGGGCCTCTGAGCCCCCTTGAATCCCCCCAGGCTGGGGTGGGGTGGAGAGTGACACAAAATCTCACACTGACTGAACCTTCTATTTTCAGTGCAGCTGCAGCCACACTTTTAGAAGTGCTAGGCTCCCTCCACCCCTCAGCCCTCCCAAGGGTCTTCAGCATTGGACATTTGCTTTCAGGAAGGCTTTTCCAGAGTTATCACTAGTGGGCTGAACCATCTTTGCATAAATGAGCCATTTGTATTTCCTCTTTTATGAATTTCTTGTTCATGTGCTTTGTCCTTTACTAATGCTTTATCTCTTTTGGATTAAACCGTAAAAGCTCTTTTTCTATTCAGTTTAGCCACTTCTTGCCTTCACATATGTTATATTTTCTCCAGTTTATCTTTCAAATACAGGTGATTTTAATCTGTTTTTTGTCCTCAAAATTCATCGATTTTTTACAGTTTGAGTTCCATGTCATACTTAGAAATGCCTTCTTCCCTGAGGTATTATTAAAGTGCTTAACTGTATTTCTTCTGGCCCTTTTCAGGTTTTCCTTTTCATATTTAAATATTTGATCCTTTTGGAATCTATTTTGAAGCCGCGTATGGATCCAGCTTTATATTTTTCTCAAAGGACTAGCTAGTGGTCTCAGCACCGTTTTTTTGTTTTTTTTTTTTTTTCAATTATTTTGTATTGGGGTATAGCCAATTAACAGTGGTGTGATAATTTCAGGTGAACAACGAAGGAGTTCAGCCATACATATGTATGTCACTCTCCCCCCAGCCCCCTCCCATCCAGGCTGGCACATAACCCTGAGTAGAGTTCCATGTCTCAGCACCATTTGTTGAACAATCCGTTTCTTTCTCACTGCTCTGAAGTAGCTCACTCATCATCTGTGGCTAGGTCTGTTTCTGGGCTCTTCTGCCCACTCACTGTCTTCCTGTTCCTGGGCCTACAGGCCGTCAGGTAATTTCTGTGGCTGTACTGTGGGTTTCCATGGCTGACAGACCACATCCCTAGTCTTCATTCATCTTCTGAATTTTCCTGAATATCCTTATGCTTATCCTTCAGATGAATTTTAGTGTCATTTCAGTTTCCAAAATAAGTCTTCTTAAGCCCCTGGATTGGCTTACATAATAACATACCACACACAAAAAAAAATATTTCAAAAAATAGATTCCACCCTAGGAAAAAAAAAATTATACTATAGGAAACCATTACTAGAAAAGAGATGTCTCTAATTGTACCACCATCGTAGTTTGCTTTTTCCCTAAGAATAAGAATATTGTTTCAATATCACTTGATCTAAGGAAGTTCTTAATTGTATTTAGCAGAAATCGTTTCAGCTGCAATTTCCACTCCCTAAGCTTTCCTCGTCTTCAGTAGAACAGTTTATCATACTTCATTTAAAATGACTTCAGAAACAGACTCACAGATACAGGAAACATACTGGTGGTTGTAGGGATGTGGGGTGTGGATTAAGAGAGAGAAACTGCTATGTATAAAATAGATAAGCAACAAGGACATGTTGTATACCACAGGGAATTACAGCTTGTAATTATCTTGTAATAACTTTTATGGAGGATCATCTGTAAAATACTGAATCATTATGCTGTATACCTGAAACTAATATAATATGGTAAATCAGCTATACACTTCTTGGAATCTGGTGGGTAGTTACACATTTATACCCAAAGCTCCATTACTTGTAAACGTCAAAGGAAGGGTATCCTCTCAACTAAAAACCCAATTCCCTGTTTTAAGCTAATTTGAACAAAAAGCATGGTGAAGCCAAAGATCTTGAACAGCAAAAAGAGGACCCATGAAGTCTTGGTTGTAACTTTTACTGAGATGACTGGCCCTTGGATGAAGCACCTTCTTAGAAAACTGTCATCTAGTGTCTTATTTATATTCACAGTATTGCAGTGAAGCAGATAAGAGCAGTTTTTACGTCAGTCTCCAGCCCCTGAAAAGGAAATGGAGACAAGCACAGGTTGGTGATGTGCCTGGGTTACCCAGAGCGCCAGTCAGCTCAGTGTTTGGTACTGGATGGGTCTGTGTGGCTACAAGGCTCATTCCCAAAGCAGAAGCCAGTCAAGTTGGCCATATCCCACTAAGGAGGGGACTTGGCCCTGCTCTTCCCTGAGGGCTGCCACTAGAAGGCAGCCTTGAGCCCAAGTGCCACAACCTTCATTTGGATATCAGGGACCGCCTGGTAGGATCAGCCAACGGCAGAGAGCCCGGGGAAGCTGCAGGCAGCAGCTGCTGCCTCACCTGCCTCCTCTCCACCATCACCCAGCAAGCCCTGAGCCTGCCTAAACCTCAGCTAAGCTGTGTCTCCCAGAGCTTGCATCCCCCTTGTAAGGCACTGCTCCAGTCTCTGACCAAGGCACACATGTCTTGTGGAAACTGAGTCAGAGGACTCCTAGCCTGAACTATGGATAATGTTGTTTCTTTCCATCTGTCAGAATTGCTTCTCACACAGACACATACACAGAAGAACTGCTTCTGCCATCTCAAGACACTATGGACATGAGTTTGAGTGAGCTCCGGGATGGACAGGGAAGGCTGACTTGCTGCAATCCATGAGGTCACAAAGAGTTGGACACAATGGAGCAACTATGGTTTTTCCAGTGGTCATGTATGGATGTGAGAGTTGGACTATAAAGAAAGCTGAGCGCAGAAGAATTGATGCTTTTGAACTGTCGTGTTGGAGAAGACTCTTGGGAGTCCCTTGGACTGCAAGGAGATCCAACCAGTCCATCCTAAAGGAGATCAGTCCTGGGTGTTCATTGGAAGGACTGATGTTGAAGCTGAAACTCCAGTACTTTGGCCCCCTGATGTGAAAAGCTGACTCACTGCAAAAGACCCTGATATGCTGGGAAAGACTGAGGGCAGGAGGAGAAGGAGACAACAGAGGATGAGACGGTTGGATGGCATCACCGACTCAATGGACATGAGTTTGGGTGGACTCCGGGAGTTGGTGATGGACAGGGAGGCCTGGAGTGCTGCGGTTTGTGGGGTTTCGAAGAGTTGGACATGACTGAGCAACTGAACTGAACTGAACTGATTTCAAGAAAACAAAGGGGGAAAAAAAACTTGTTTAATGTCTGCTTTGTGTAATAAAAGCTTTATTGGCCTTTTCTTCTTTGCCATCATTGGGGATTTTAGCTTTTGATGCTACTGGACTAGAGGTTAAGCTGTCTGTGTTCTCCGTGAAAGTTATACAATGATGTCTTTCCATAGATGAGCCTTAGAAGCTTCAAATGACCCAACGTAGTGGATCAGCAGCACGTGGGTACACCTTGTAGGTCAGTCTCAAGCACTTTGCTGGGAATAGTCTGTATGCTCTCCCACCCAGCTGGGCCAGATTACCCCCTTCTCTGTGATCAGGGTTTAAGTTAAATGAACAAGAGGACACAACAATGCTCCAGATGAGAAGCTGGTCAGCTCTGACTCTAAATCCTTGAACCTGGAGAATGTCATCTCCAGGTTCTCACTGGCATCATTTAAGACACCAGCAAAACAAATGTTTTTCGCAAGTTCTCCAATTCGTAGCTTACACCAGAAGCCAGGGTGGCACTGCCTGTTGGGAGGCCACTTCCTACAGCTTTGACTGAATTGCCAAACAAAGCCACGGGAATGGAGCCTCATTTGGTTTCCTGACCTTAGAGAGCAGAATCGAGTATTTATTAATAGTGACCTGATTACTGTTCTGTGTGGGTGTATGTGTGTGTTTAGCTCCGTAATTAAATAGTTTGTTAGAGTTTTCATTCTAAACTATTACAGTCCTAGGAAACATCAGTATTTTTCATGGTTTGAGTTTCTCATGTAATGCTGTAAAATGGAAGCTAAGGAAACGAGAAAATCTTGAGAAGGGATCTTTTTATGTTTTTCAGATCTCTCACACACAGCTTTCTGCGGATGATGAGTGGATGTAAGTGATTTGTATTTTTTTAATAGCTGATATCCTAAAAATTAGATTTCCATTGTAATAGTTTGAGAAATTAAATGCAGCCCTCATTTTACTTATAAATTCCCCAGGATAGAAGGTGGGTTAGCAAAGCCATGTATGCACAGTGATTGTGTAGACCCAAACTGCAGGGGTTTCATCTGCCTTCTGCAATGGGCTCCATGCCGCTCCACGAATGTATATGTCCCTCAATATATGCCCTTATATGTCCTTGTTCTTTTAGGCACAAGGTACATCTGGTTTTCCTTTTAGGCTATTTCTTCCGTGTTACGGTACCTACTCTGGGGCCATTGGACTCCTCTGGGCACCAAATGAAATAAAACTGTTCCTCCTTTTTTTGCATTATGGTACCAATTATGAATGTATTCCTATCATAACAGACGATATCTGTTACATTCTACATGAGTTTATACTTTCCAAAGTACTTCCACGTAGGTTAGCCATCTAAGATGCATTTTCACCATATATTCACAAAATCGTTGATGTTATAAAGTATATTTTGTTTGATATGTATGCAAGTCCTATTTTAGACTGGTGACAAACCCACTCTTCTATCTATGTATTACACAGGGTGTTAAATAATTATTTTGGACCTGGAATGTAAAAACTATAACTAAGTGCTTGTACCCTTTTGTTTTTTTCCCCTCCCATTTCTTCAGAAGAATGAATATATTTTTTAAAGAGCTTCTAGAAATCATTCTTAGCTCCTAAGCTCAGCTTCCAATACAGAGACCAAGAGCCACATAATTTTATTCAATTGTTTAGCTGATATGGACGTCAGCTTCTTCATTTGATCAATGAAGGGGTCTCAGCACATCTATGGTACCTCCCAGCACTGAGAAGATAGATTTCTGAGAAGTTTGAGAATAGTTGAGAAATTATTAATTATTCATGGAAATGCTGGGAGCACAGGACGTTCAACCAGTGCAGTGCTTTAACAGCGTAAGTTAGTAAGTTAACGGAGAAGGAAATGGCAACCCACTCCAGTACTCTTGCTTGGGGAATCCCAGGGACAGAGGAGCCTGGTGGGCTGCAATCCATAGGGTCGCACAGAGTCGGACATGAGTGCAGCAACTTAGCAGCAGCAGAAATATTTAGGAGGCTCTGTGGGCTCATTTCTGCGCATTTTCCAGCAGGGGGCACCCCTGGGATTTGGATGGAGCCCTTGCTGAGGTAGAAATGTTGGTAGAGAGAGACCCAAACCAGGTACCCAATAAGTGGCTTTAAAAGGTCACAGGATGTTGCCCTGGAGTGCTTTCTGATCAGTGCCCTAACTAAACGCAAACTAAGAGATTTTGTGACTCATAGTGCCTCACTTGGGGTAGAAGCTAATGCTAACCAATATTTATAAAATAATTGTCAAGGTTCATATTAAATACTATTCCACTTTACCTAATTCCTGAACCATTCTCTCTCCCTCTGGGCCAGTAGATCCCAATTTAGGCTGCACTTTAGAATCATAAGAGGGACTGTAAAAATTACTGATGCCTCGATCGCATCCTGGAAGTCTCTATGCATCTGCTCAGGCTGCCATAGCAGATCACCCAGACTGGGTGCTAAAACAACAAAAATCTGTTTTCTCACAGATCTAGGGGCTGCAAGTCCAAGACCCAGGGGCTGCAGGCTTCCGTTTTTCTTGAAGCCTCTCTCCTTGGCTTCTGCCTGTGAATCCAGATGGTCTTTCCACGTCCTCACCTCCTCTTCTCATAAGGACACCAGTCATGTTGGTTAGGACCCATCTTAATGACCCCATTTACCTTAATTACCGCTTTAAAGACCCTTTCTCGGAGAAGGCAATGGCACCCCACTCCAGTACTCTTGCCTGGAAAATCCCATGGACGGAGGAGCCTGGCGGGCTGCTGTCTATGGGGTCGCACAGAGTCGGACACAACTGAAGCGACTTAGCAGCAGCAGCAAAGACCCTTTCTGCAAACACAGTCACATTCTGAGGTCCTGGGGGTTGGCACTTCAGCTTATGAGTTATGAATTTTGAGGGAACCCAGTTCAGCCTAGAACACCGAGCAAGGTTCACTTCAGTGATCTGGGGTCCAGCCTGGACACTGTGATTTTTAAGAGCTCCTCAGTGATTTCCAGGTCACGGTCCAGGTCAGGCAGCTCTGCTCTAGATTCTCTTGGAAGCCACTTCTTCTATAGGAGGTTAAGCCAGCTAACATACTACTTCAGTGGTTTTGTCTACCACGGTATAAAATTAAAAGTCCAACTAAACACGGAAGCGTTTAGTCATCCCTGAATGTTTGTGCCGAAGGTAATACTTAGGCCTCTTCTTTCTCCTTACGATGAAAATAATTTCTACAACTCCGAGGTTTTCCGTAGCCCCACAAATAGTGTTCTCTGTATAGGCACCGTCCGCCGGATATCCTTTTACTTAAGAATGTCAGAAATTACTTGAAATTGCCAATAGTTGATTGGAGGTTTTTTTTTTTACTTTCAAAGATGGCAATTTCATATGATACAACCTAATAGTAAGTATTATTCTTTATACGAAAGTGAAAGCGTTAGTTGCTCAGTTGTGTCTGACTCTTTGCGACCCCATGGACTGTAGCCCGCCAGACTCCTCTGTCCATGGGATTTTCCAGACAAGAATACTGGAGTGGGTTACCATTTCTTTCTCCAGAGGATCTTCCCGACCCAGGGATCAAACCTGGGTCTCCCACATCGTAGGCAGATTCTTCACCATCTGAGCCACTGGGGAAGACTACTGTTCATACAGATACAAATAAATTATCATATATATGTGCTCTACAGTTCTAGAGCACCTATCTTGTGAGGTACAGAGAGATCATCATTTTAGATTTGACAATGAGGAAACTGAGGTGCAGAGAGAATAACTGACTTTCCCACGGGGATGATGTGGTCTTCAGAGCCCACCAGTGAGCTTTCGTCCCCACTGATCACCTTGAAAGGACAAGGCTGAGGCTAAAAGCACGTGGGCAAGCTAAGGCAGAGAGGAACTGGTTTCACTGACAGACTCAGGCTTCTCTTCTCTGCTGTCCCTTCCCCCAAGCCCTGGGGGAAAGCGGGGGGGAACTGAGAACTTAGGAAAACTTTGTAATCAAAGCTTAGAAAACCCCCAGTTTGAAATTCCCAATTGCTTCTTATGAGTCCTGCCTATTTTTCTTGTTTTGCTAACTGTCCAAGAGTTGAGGGCTTGTTCAGCTGACCTCCTTTGCCGGTTGCAGCCTGCAGCAGGAGAGGATGTACAAGATGCACCGGGGACACGAGTCCATGCACGTGGAGATGATCTTGATCTTCCTCTGCGCCCTGGTCATTGCCCAGATAGTGCTGGTGCAGTGGAGACAGAGGCACGGCCGCTCCTACAACGTGAGTCACCCCCGGGGGCCGCTGGAAGCCTGCTCCTCTTCCCAACACATCCCTCTTTTGTTACCACTTTGAAGGAAATGGTTTGGTTTAAGTCAGTGGCTCTCAGCCCCGTGCAGTTTTGCCCCCGGGAGACTCTGAGCAACATCTGGAAACATTTGTGACTGTCACGCCTTAGCAGGAGGGAAGCGGGGAGGGGAGCGGCTACTGGCATGTAGTGGTAGAGGCCAGGGATGCCACTCCACACGCAAGAATAGCTCCTCATGACAGAAACACCAATGGTGCCAAGGCTGAGAAACCCAGGCTTGAGTAAGCCTACTTTCCTTTTGGGCATGAACTATTTCTGCCAATGGCCCAGGACAGGAGGATTAGGAACAGCAGAATCAAAAGGCTGAGGCTGTCTAACTTGGCTTCATCGGCAATGAACTGTCTTGGCATGGATGGTTTCTGTCCCCAGGGCGGCGTGGTAAAGCAGACACTGAGCTGACCTTTGCCACATGGAGCAGGATCCTGTTGTCACAGACCCCTCCCACCCAGCACGCCCACTGGAACCTCCCCATCTCATGGCCTCAGTCATGGCCTGGGCTTGGTGGACCTGAGACAGGCGCTGCCATGCTGAGAGCAGAGCTGCTCACAGCCCCGGGTGCAGCAGAATCAGCTGGGGGACTCGTTAAATGAGATGCCCAGGTCCCACCCCCAGAGTTTTTTCACTCAATGTAGGCCAAATAACTTGCATGCTGAAAGAGTTCCCAAGTGGTACAGACGTTACTGGTCCAGGGATGGCACTCAGAACCAGCAATGCAGGCCTGAGAATGGGCTGGGTGGGGAGATGCTGGAGAGGAGGAGGGCCCACAGTTCACGCTCTCCACGGCCCTGGGCCTCAGACTGGTCATTGTGTCTGAAAACTTGCCCGTGACAAATGAAGTGCTGGCTTAGACAAGTCTTTTATTTTCTTTCCACCCATCATAAAAATTGTTTCCTACGTAGCATGGGACTGAAAAGAACTCTTCTGTTTCCTCTAATATGTAAATCTAAGTTAATTTTGACCATTTTATTTAGAAAGGGGAATCTTGGGAGATTTTTGTTTTTTAAGCAAATGCATCCATGTGCTGTCATGTCACCACTGTCTCGTAAATTAAAATGAACACCCTCTGTATTCCACTTGGACGAATTTTCTTCAATGAAGGAGAGTAAGATCAAACCTCATTAGTTATTCTCTCTCGTATCCAAGAAAAAGCCCCTTAAATATATGGTTTCCTTAACTTCAAAATGGAAATAGCTAGCATAGAATTTCTAGTCCTTAAAAAGAAACCTGGATTCTTTTTTAATATAAATTTATTTATTTTAATTGGAGGTTAATTACTTAACAATATTGTATTGGTTTTGCCATACATCAACATGAATCCGCCACAGGTATACACGTGTTCCCCATCCTGAACCCCCCTTCCTCCTCCCTCCCCGTACCATCCCTCTGGGTCGTCCCAGTGCACCAGCCCCGAGCATCCAGTATCATGCATCAAACCTGGACTGGCAGCTCATTTCATGTATGATATTATACATGAGAAACCTGGATTCTTAAGGAAAGGGTTTGTAGCCCTCTTCCATCCTTCCTTTATAACTGATAATTACCTCTGAGTTTGTATGAGTTCAGTTTCCACAAAGACACAGATGTGGATTTACTTAGAAAGAAATCCCCTTTGAAAGGAAACACCACATCAGCCAACTGACTTGAACTGTATCCCACCACTCCTCTGCCATTTTTATTTGGTGATTTTTGAGGTACCTCACGCTAGAAAGGATCTGTCCTCGTGTCTGACGAAGTTGCTCATATCGAAGCTGAAGCTGCTGCGGCCTCCATCATTGTGGAGCTTCACACACTGGCTGCACCTGCCCGTGAGCACTCAGGGCCCCCTTGAGGGACTTGCTGGCGGTTCTGAGCCTGATGGCTGGCTACAGCTGTTGGCCGGTGGGAGTGGTCTCCCCAGGTGTTTCCCGATGCTCACTGCACAAGCTGTACTGCCCAGGACATCTCTCCAGGGACCTTGCTTTTGACTGTGCTCTGCCCCCCAGAACTGGGCTCCTGTAGTCACTCCCCTTCTCCCTGAGGCGCTGTGTCCTGCCACACAGCTGCACTACTTTATGTCTACTCAGATGCGCTCTGTGGTCCTGAGGATACCCTGGAGGTAACCAGGTGACTGTGATTGTTGCACCTCTTAGGGTGACCCATTGTGACAAAGCCAGGAGCCGAAGGATGCCTTCAGTGGTCAAGCACAGATTTGGGTCTTGTGGTGGTCCCATAGGAACTCTTCTGGGTTAGCACAAAGATACACCTGGCCTCTAGAATATTCTCTACTTCTTTGTCCATCATAGCCCATCTACTGTTACTGCATGGCCCCAAGGAACAGGTGGAGACCCTGTGTGTCTCTGATGACCACCTCTGGCTCAGGTAAGATCCGGCGTGTGAGGCTGACCATTCCCATGCCGAGGCTTTGTCTTTACCCCTTGCTCTGTGTATCTTCTTGGAGGTTCACCGCCAGAGCCGTCATCAGAACTCGGCCATCTCAGGAGCCCTTGGTGACATCGGCAAACACTGGGGCTGGAATAGTTCCCAGGGGACCTGTAGCTGACTCAGCACTGGTTTCCGGCTCTTTTACTGCGGTTTGCATGAACTGTATCCAAAAACCTGGATCTAACGGCCTATTCAGGTTAACATCTTTGGTATGAAATTTGACGGACATGTTTCCATAAAAGCTGACCTAAACAGCCTTGTCCGGGGAAGGCAATGGCACCCCACCCCAGTACTCTTGCCTGGAAAATCCATGGGCTGCAGTCCATGGGGTCGCTAACAGTCGGACAGACTGAACGACTTCACTTTCACTTTTCTCTTTCATGCACTGGAGAAGGAAATGGCAACCCACTCCAGTATTCTTGCCTGGAGAATCCCAGGGATGGGGGAGCCTGGTGGGCTGCCGTCTATGGGGTCACACAGAGTCGGACACGACTGAAGTGACTTAGCAGCAGCAGCAGCAGNGACAGACTGAACGACTTCACTTTAACTTTTCTCTTTCATGCACTGGAGAAGGAAATGGCAACCCACTCCAGTATTCTTGCCTGGAGAATCCCAGGGATGGGGGAGCCTGGTGGGCTGCCGTCTATGGGGTCACACAAAGTCGGACACGACTGAAGTGACTTAGCAGCAGCAGCAAACAGCCTTGTCATCCAAAGATAACCCAACTTGTTTTTAACATATAACCTAACTTTTAACTTGGGCTTCCCTGGTGGCACAAATGGTAAAGAATCTACCTGCAACGTGGGAGACCTGGGTTCGATCCCTGAGTTGGGAAGATTCCCTAGAGGAGGGCATGGCAACCCACTCCGGTATTCTTGCCTGGAGAATCCCCTGGACAGAGGAGCCTAGCGGTCTGCAGTCCATGGGGTCGTGATGAGTCAGACATAGCTGAGTGACTAAGTGCAGCACAGCACTTTTAACTTGTTTCTTTTGGCATTTAAGATTATGTAGGACCTACCAGAACTAGAGCTTTTAACGTGTTTATAAGGTTCAGGAGGCTCCTGGCTCTTTTTACAAGGGACCATATAGTGAAGTTTTTGATGAAACTTCGTGAATTAATGCTGTAA
Source organism: Oreotragus oreotragus (assembly GCA_006410675.1). Classification (NCBI taxonomy): domain Eukaryota; kingdom Metazoa; phylum Chordata; class Mammalia; order Artiodactyla; family Bovidae; genus Oreotragus; species Oreotragus oreotragus. Next base: position 31,239 of record SJYX01014370.1, read on the forward strand.
CCTTCACCAATATATTAATAATATATCATTATATATGACATATTAACTATAATTACTATAATATAATAATATACTATAATATAATAGTTACTCCATAATAATTATATTACTATAAAATATATATGAAATACCATATATAAATTTATATGTAACTATTACATATTATTATAGTTGTGATTAAGTGCTTTTTGTACATTATCTAACTTACCCTGGGAGGTAGTAATTTTTTACTCCCTTTGTGAAATACAGTTCACAGAAATTAAATAACTTGGTCAAGGTCACATAACTAATTAGTTGCAGAGAGGAAACAAAAATCCAACCTCATTAGTTATTTTCTCTTACATCAAGGCTTTTGATATTCCTTCAATATCTCTGAATCACGCTTTCCTTATCTGCAAAATGTAAGCACTGCAAATAAGAGGAGCTTCCCAGGTGACGCTAGTGGTAAAGAACACGTCTGCCGATGCAGGAGACGTAAGAGACTCAAATTGGATCCCTGGGTCAGGAAGATCCCCTGGATAAGGGCACAGAAACCCACTCCAGTATTCTTGTTTCGAAAATCCCATGGACAGAGAAGCCTGGCAGGCTACAGTCCCTGGGGTTTCAAAGAGTCAGACACGACTGAAGCAACTTAGCACACATGCATGCAGATAAGAGCCCAACTTCCAGACTTAGGACTCAGAACACTTCCCTGTGAGAATTTCTAGACACACAGTGAATGTTCAGCACCAGCAGTTGACTCTGAATGCATTCAAGGGATATGACTTGTAAATAACATTTGTGTAAATTTAACCATACACTGTAAAAGCAGTTTACTAATAATGCTTTTCTGAATGCTTTTGTAAAGCTAAAGTGAATACCACCCCTCCCCCATTAATCTACATTCTCCATTAGGAGACTTGAATGTATTGTTTTTTCAGATATCACATCTGTGTATCCTGTCTTGCCACACCTCCTACTCTGCCATCTGCTTTGTCTGGGAGTGTTCCCTGGGGTGGTTCTATGAGATGTATTTCTGGGAAGGAGGGGCAGGCTGTGAAGAGAAGAGCCCTGGCTCAGAAGTCAGACAACTCTAGTTGCTCAGCTTACCACAGTGAGCTTCAGTTTTCTGATCTTTAAAAAGATGGCATTTTTAAAAATAGGAAGGCCTTCTGGTTTCAGCTCTGATACATAAAAAGCTTGAAAGTCATCACTTGCTACAAGGGAAAAAGCTGAACAAGCTGAGTATCAGTGACTTTTCCTGGACTCATCAGGGCACTGAGGTCATAGGAAAAATTGTTGCTGTTCAGTCACTCACTCATGTCTGACTCTTGGTGACCCCATGGACTGCAGCACGCCAGGCTTCCCTGTCCTTCACCATCTCTCGAAACTGGCTCAAACTCATGTCCATTGAGTCAGTGATGCCATCCAACTATTTCTTCTTCTGTTGTCCCCTTCTCCTCCTGCCCTCAATCTTTCCCAGCATCAGGGTCTTTTCCAATGAGTCAGTTCTTCACATCAGGTGGCCAAATTATCGGAGCTTCAGCTTCAGCATCAGTCCTTCCAATGAATATTCAGGGTTGATTTCCTTTAGGATTGACTGGTTGGATCTCCTTGCAGTCCAAGGGACTCTCAAGATCTTCTCCAGCACCACAGTTCAAAAGCATTAGTTCTGTGCACAGTCTGATGTGCAACTCATATCTGTACATGCCTACTGAAAAAATCATAGCTTTGACTATGATTATATAGACCTTTGTTGGCAAAGTAATGTCTCTTCTTTTTAATATGCTATCTAGGTTTGTCATAACTTTTCTTCCAAGGGGCAAGCATCTTTTAATTTCATGGATGCAGTCAATATCTACAGTGATTTTGGAGCCCCCCAAAATAAAATCTGTCCCTGTTTGAATTGTTTCCCAGGAAAAGTCATCACTCCTAAATCTGGAAAAACAGATGCATGTAGGGAATCACAACCAAGATCTGCTTACTGGGAACAGAAGCTGCCAGAGCCGTAGACTGGAGGAAATGCTCAATGGATAATTGGAAGAATTGCTGGGAGCAGAGTTTTGGCCAGTGTGAGAGCAAGAACCTCCAGGGGCCACAGCCTTAGGGACCGCTCGTATTTTTTTATAATTTACCTCCTGGAACCCCAACAGGTCTTCTCATGGTAAAAAGCCGAGGAAAATTTTTGTGCTGCCAACAGGCTTGCAGGGGGAAATTAATCATTTTGAGTAAGTGTTCACCACCACAAAGACCTACATGACAATGGAAAAGAATTTATCAGAGTTTTAGCCAATGGAGAAAAAGGGAACTGACCAACCGCAGGCCCTGCTAGCCTTCCTGTCTCATCTAATGGGAAAACAAAAAGTTCAGAAACACCCGTGAAGGTCATATTCCAGGGACAGAGCTCACTGAAAGATAAACACAGAATGATAGAATGCTTCCACGGCCTCCTGTCAGACCACCCCATCATCTGGTGTCCAGTATAACTGGATTATGGCTAAAAGGGCTGCAAGCTACACAAATTACAATGAGTTTTTAGGAAACCAAAGACAAAAAGAGAGACACAAACAAGTGTACTAATGGAAATTGAAGACTCTGACACAGAGCAAATACCAAACATAGTCCAACTCCTATAGGCTTCCAACTTCAGGGTTGATTTCCTTTAGGATTGACTGGTTGGATCTCCTTGCAGTCCAAGGAACTCTCAAGATCTTCTCCAGCACCACAGTTCAAAAGCATCAGTTCTTCTGTGCACAGTCTGATGTGCAACTCATATCTGTACATGACTACTGAAAAAATCATAGCTTTGACTATGATTATATTATAGACCTNGACTGGTTGGATCTCCTTGCAGTCCAAGGAACTCTCAAGATCTTCTCCAGCACCACAGTTCAAAAGCATCAGTTCTTCTGTGCACAGTCTGATGTGCAACTCATATCTGTACATGACTACTGAAAAAATCATAGCTTTGACTATGATTATATTATAGACCTTTGTTGGCAAAGTAATGTGTCTTCTTTTTAATATGCTCCAGCCAGATTAACACAGAACCCCACACTAAAGGTTCTTAATACCCAAATAAGAGCCTGAATAAGAACTTCTCAATGAAAAATTACAAGTCATGCTGAGAGGAGAAGAGTTCAAGTCTGGTTCAAAAGCTAGTTCTTTGAGGAGATCAATAAATTTAATAAACTCTATACAGTTAACCAAGAAAAGTAAGAGAGGGAATATATATTACTAATATTAGAACAGAAGAAAGGATCATTATTACTGATCTCATGGACATAAAAAGAAAATAAATTAATATGAAAAACCCTATGTCCACATATAGACTAATTCCTTGAAAGACTCAAACTATACCAAAACTCACACAAAGAGAAATAAGTCATCTGAATAATGTCTGTTTTTAAAAAGTGAATCAGCAATTAATAACCTTCCAAAACAAAAAGCACCAAGTCCAGATGGTTTCACTGATGAATTCTACCAACTATGTAAGGAAGAAATGATACCAATTCTCTACAATCTCTCCAGAGATTAGAAGCAGAGGGAATACATCAGAATTCATTCTTTGAGGCCAGTACTTCAACCTAATACTTCAACCAGATAAAGATATTATGAGAAAAAAAATCTCTAGACCAGCATCTCTCATGAACATAAATATAAAAATCCTAAATAAAATATTAGAAAGTTGAATTAAACCATGCATGAAAAGAATTATACACCACAACCAAGTGGAATTTGTCCCAGGTAGGTAAGGCTGGTTCAACAATCAAAAATTGATTTATGTAAGCAATCACATCAAGAGGGTAAGGAAAATTTACATGATTATGCCAATAGATGCAGAAGAAGCGTCTGGCAAGGTACAAAACTCATTCATATAAAAACTCTCAGCAAACTAGGGATAGAGGGGAACTTTCTCAACTTGATAAGAATATCTGCAAAAACCTGTCCTACCATTGTATGTAAAGGTGAGAAACTGGATAATTCCCTCTTAAGATATGGAAGAAGGCGAGAATGTCTCTTCTCCCCACCCCAGTTCAACACGGTACTGGAAGTCCTAGCTTTAGTGCAATTAAAAAAAAAAAAAAGAGGAAATAAAAGGTATATAGATTGGGAAGGAAGAAATAAAACCATCTCTGTTTGTGGATGACATGACTGGCTATATGGAAAACTCCCAAAAAAATCAACAGAAATTTCCTGGAAATAATAAGTGATTATAGCAAGGTTGCAGGATACGAGGTCAATATACAAAAGTCAATTGCTTTCTTATATGCTAGCAATGAATAATTGGAATTTGACATTAAAACACAATATCATTTTCAATAGCACCCAAAGAAGGAAATACTATGTATAAATCCAGCAAAATATTCACAAGAGCTATATGCAAAAACTGAGAAGGTCTCAAGTAAATGCAAATATAATCAGTGTTCCTGGATTGGAAAGTTCAATACTTTCAGATGTTGATTCCTTCCAACTTGATCTATAGGTTCTATAATCCCATTCAAAATCCCAGCAAACTGTTTTGTGGACATTGACCAACTGATGCTACACTTTATGTGGAAAGGCAAATGACCTAGAATAGACAGCGCAACAGTGAAGAACAGTGTTGGAGGATTGACGCTACTCTACTTCAAGACTTACTATAAAACTGTAGTGATGAATACAGTGCGGTTTTGGTGAAAGGAAGGACACATAGATCAATGGAAAAAAGTAGAGAGCCCATAAATAGACCCCCATAGATATAGTCAACTGATCCACCATAAAGGAGCGAAGGCAATTCAGTGGAGCAAGGATATTTTTACTTGGTACAAGGATATTTTTACTTTAAATGGTACTGAAAAAACTGATCATTCATATGCAAAAAATAATACTCATCTAGACATAGAACATACATAGTTCACAAAAATAAACCCAAAGTGGATCACGGACCTAAATGTGAAACTGTAAAAGNATGTTGATTCCTTCCAACTTGATCTATAGGTTCTATAATCCCATTCAAAATCCCAGCAAACTGTTTTGTGGACATTGACCAACTGATGCTACACTTTATGTGGAAAGGCAAATGACCTAGAATAGACAGCGCAACAGTGAAGAACAGTGTTGGAGGATTGACGCTACTCTACTTCAAGACTTACTATAAAACTGTAGTGATGAATACAGTGCGGTTTTGGTGAAAGGAAGGACACATAGATCAATGGAAAAAAGTAGAGAGCCCATAAATAGACCCCCATAGATATAGTCAACTGATCCACCATAAAGGAGCGAAGGCAATTCAGTGGAGCAAGGATATTTTTACTTGGTACAAGGATATTTTTACTTTAAATGGTACTGAAAAAATTGATCATTCATATGCAAAAAATAATAATCATCTAGACATAGAACATACATAGTTCACAAAAATAAACCCAAAGTGGATCACGGACCTAAATGTGAAACTGTAAAACTTTCAGAAGATAAAATGGAAAAATTGATGCATTTTAAGATATAACACCAAAAGCAAGATCCAAGAAAGAAAATATTGATAAGTTGGATTTTATTTAAAGTAAAAAGTGCTCTGTGAAAGATACTGTTAAGAGAATGAAAAGACAAGCTACAAATTGGGAGAAAGTAATTATGAAATACATGCTTAATAAAGGACTGCTATCCAAAATATACTTAGAGCTCAATCATAAGAAAGCAACTCAGTGAAGTGGCAAAATATCTAAAAAGACAGCTCATCACGGAAAGATATACAGATGGCAAATAAGCATATGAAAAGAAGCTCATCATTTGTCATTAGGAAATTACAAGTTAAAACACTAACTTGCAATTAGTCACCAATATAAGGGTATTGTAATGGCTCAAATCTAACAATGCCAAATGCTGACAAGGATGTGAAGCAGCAGGAACTCTTGCTGAGTGGGAATGCAAAATGATAAAAACCACTGTAGAAAGCAGCTGGGCAGTCTTCCACGAAGCAAAATGCAGTTTTATTCAGTAATTATTCGAACTGCTAGGTATGTACCCGATTGAACTGAAAACCTACCCTCACACAAAAAGCTGCATGAACATATTTACAGCACCTGTATTCATAATCACCCCAAACTGGAAACAATCCAGATGTCCTTTAAAACAAGGATCCTCAACTCCCACGATCTAGTGTGTGAAGATCTGAGGTGGAACTGATGCAATAATAAAGAAATAAAGTGCACAATAAATGTAATGCGCTTGAATCATCCTGAGATCATTCCCACCCCATCCCACCTTCTGTCCATGGAAAAACTGTCTTACACAAAACCAGTCCCTGGTACCAAAAATCCTGGGTACTGCTGCTTTAAAATATGGCTAAATGAGCCAACTGTGGCACCTCCGTACAATGGAATGTTGGTCAGCAGAAAAAGATTTCAGCTATCAAATCCCAAAAAGACACTGAGGAACAAGCCAGTATGAAAAGGCTACATACTGATTCCAGTTACATGACATCCAAATGCAAAAGCAAAGAAAATAAGCTGCTCAGGGAAGGAAAAGGATAAGTCTAAGCAAGTGAAACAGGAATTTTAAGGCCATAGAATTGATCTGTGTGGTACTGTAATTTTGGATTCAAGACATTATGCATTTGTCAAATCCTATTGAACTGTGTAACACAAAAAGCAGGCCTAAAAGTATGCAAATGTAAAAAAAATCATTTTGGAGGCTGGGGAATCCCCGGGAGAAATGCAGGTGGTGAAGAGAAAGTGCATCACAAGTTTAAGAATCAACCTCATGGAAGGAAATTAGGGGAAAATGTGCTGCTCTGGGTACCTTTGGAAACCTTTGCTTATTTGTTCAGTCGCTAAGTCATGTCAGATTCTTTGTGACCCCATAGACTGTAGCATGCCAGGCTTCCCTGTCCTTCACTATCTCCCCGAATTAGCTCAAACTCATGTCCATTGAGTCGGTGATGCCATCCAACCATCCCATCCTCTGTCATCCCCTTCTCCTGCATCAGAGTCTTTTCCAACGAGTTGGCTCTTCCCAACAGGTGGCCAAAGTATTACAGCTTCAGCTTTAGCATCAGTCCTTCCAATGAATATTCAGGGTTGATTTCCTTTAGGATTGACAAATTTGATCTCCTTGTCGTCCAAGGGACTCTCAAGAGCCTTCTCCAGCACCAAATTTCAAAAGCATCTATTCTTCGGTGCTCAGCCTTCTTTATGGTCCAGCTCTCACATTTGCTCCAGCTCTCACATCCGTACATGACTACTGAAAAAACCATAGCTTTGACTATACTGAAATTTGTTGGTAAAGTAATCTCTCTGCTTTTTAATATATTGTCTAGTTTTGTTATAGCTTTCCTTCCAAGGAACAAGCATCTTAATTTCATTCCTGCAATCACTGTCCACAGTGATTTTGGAGCCACCGAAGATAAAATCTGCCACTGTTTCTACTTTTTACCCAAGTATTAGCCATGAAGTGATGGGACTGGATGCCATGGTCTTAGGTTTCTGAATGTTAAGTTTTAAGCCAGCTTTTCCACTCTCCTCCTACACCCTCATCAAGAGGCTTTTTAGGTCCTCTTCCCTTTCTGCCATTAAAGTGGTATCATCTGCATATCGGAGTTTGATGATATTTCTCCTGGCAGTCTTGATTCCAGCTTGTGATGCATCCAGCCCAGCGTTTCTCATGATGTTCTCTGCATATAAGACACCCTCATCAAGAGGCTTTTTAGGTCCTCTTCCCTTTCTGCCATTAAAGTGGTATCATCTGCATATCAGAGTTTGATGATATTTCTCCTGGCAGTCTTGATTCCAGCTTGTGATGCATCCAGCCCAGCGTTTCTCATGATGTTCTCTGCATATAAGTTAAATGAGCAGGGTGACAGTATACAGCCTTGATGTACTCATTTCCCACTTTTGAACCAGTCCATTGTTCCAGTTCATAACTGTTGCTTTTTGACCTGCATACAGGTTTCTCAGTAGGCAAGTAAGGTGGTCTGGTATTCCCATCTCTTGAAGAATTTTCCACAGTTTGTAGTGATCCACACAATCAAAGGCTTTAGCATAGTCAATGAAGCCGAAGTAGGTATTTTTCTGGAATCCCCTTGCCTTTTCTATGATCCATCGGATGCTGGCAATTTGATCTCTGGTTTATCTGCCTTTTCTAAAGTCAGCTTACAAGATACCATCTTGTACACGTCTGGAAATTCTCAGTTCACATACTGTTGAAGCCTGGCTTGGAGAATTTTGAGCATTAGTTTGCTAGCATGTGAAATGAGTGCGATTGTGCAGTAGATTGAACATTCTTTGGTATTGCCTTTCTGAGACTGGAATGAAAACTGACCTTTTCCAGTCCTGTAGCCACTGCTGAGTTTTACAAATTTGCTGGCATATTGTGCTGCACTTTAACAGCATCATCTTTTAGGATTTGAAATAGCTCAGCTGAAATTCCATCACCTCCACTAGCTTTGTTCTTAATAATGCCTCCTAAGGCCCACTTGACTTCACACTTCAGGATGTCTGTCCCTAGGTAAGTTGACCATACCATCAGGCTTGTCTGGGTCATGGAGATCTGTTTTGTATAGTTCTGTGTATTCTTACTACCTCTTCTTAATATCTTCTGCTTCTGTTAGGTCCATACCATTTCTGTCCTTTATTATCCAATCTTTGCATGAAATGTTCCCTTGTATCTTTAATTTTCTTGAAGAGATCTCTAGTCTTTCCCATTCTATTGTTTTCCTCTATTTCTTTGCATTGTTCACTTAAGGCTTTCTAATATCTTCTTGCTGTTCTCTTGAACTCTCCATTCTCCTTTGCCTCTTGCTCTTCTTCTTTTCTCAGTTATTTGTTAGGCCTCCTTGGACAATCACTTTGCCTTCTTGCATTTTGTTTTCTTGGGAATGGGTTTGGTCACCACCTCTTGTACAGTGTGACAAACCTCCATCCGTAGTTCTTCAGGCATTCTGTCTACCAGATTTAATGCCTTGAATTGACTTGTTATTTGTTACTTGCAATGTGTAATCGTAAGTGATTTTATTTGGGTCATACCTGAATTTTCTAGTGTTTTTCCCTACTTTCTTCAGTTTATGCTTGAATTTTGCAGTAAGGATCTGATGATGTGAGCCACAGCCAACTCCAGGTCTTGTTCTGCTGACTGTGGAGCCTCTCTATCTTTGGCTGCAAAGAATATAATCAATCTGAATTCAGTATTGACCATCTGGTGATGTCCATGTGTAGGGGCTTCTCTTGTGTTGTTGAAAGAGGGTGTTTGTTATGACCAGCGTGTTCTCTTGGCAAAACTCTGTTAGCCTTTGCCCTGCTTCATTCTGTACTCCAAGGCCTGTTACTCCAGGTATCTCTTGACTTCCCACTTTTGTCTTCCAATAACCTGTGATGAAAGGGCATCTTTGTGTGTGTGTGTGTGTGTGTGTGTGTGTGTGTTAGTTCTAGAAGGTCTTGTAGGTCTTCACAGAATCATTCTACTTCAGCTTCTTCAGCATCAGTGGCTGGGGCATAGACTTGGACCACTGTGATGCTGAATGGTTTGTCTTGGAAACAAACTGAGATCACCCTACCTTTGGAAACTAGAGGAGTCCATAAGATGAAGGCAATAGGAACTGCACATGATCACTTGTTGACAAGGTTGCTTCCCATGGGCTATGGTTAAAAAATTCTGATGGTTCCATTTATGTGTACTGGGATGGACAACTCTGTAAATCAGTGAAAAATGGCAGGAGTGGGAGTTTACAGATTTTTTTTTTTTTAAAGCAGAGGAAGTTAGGAAAAAAGTAGAAAGTATACACAATGATATGTGTGAACACCTTTGTGCCCAGAAGGTACTATTATCTTACATATACTTATGCCCTGATGGTATTATTTATTATGCATAATTTATTATGCATTACTTTCACATTATTTCCTGCATAATTTGAACCATGTTCTTCAGCAGCAAGAGACAAATTCAAAAGCTCAGAACTTTTTCAGATACAGTTTTTAACAAATTTGTCTGTCTTCTGAAGTGCTCAGTTAATTTCTCTAGACAAGTTCAGTTGTATTTCTGTAGGAGCTGTGTACATCAGAGCAGCTTATCATAAATCCCTAAAGCAAAGGAAATAGGTTATTAAGAAAATAAAGTTGATTACCCATCTGTATGTCTTCTTTGCAGAAATGTCTGTTTAGGTCTTCTGCTCACTTTTTTATTGGATTGTTTATTTTTCTGGTATTGAGCTGGATGAGCTGCTTGTATATTTTAGAGATTAATTCTTCATCAATTGTTTGTTTGCTATTATTTTCTCCCATTCTGGCGGTTATATTTTCACCTTGCTTATAGTCTCCTTCATTGTGCAAAAGCTTTTAAGTTTAATTAGGTCCCGTTTGTTTATTTTTGTTTTTATTTCCGTTACTCCAGGAGGTAGGTCACAGAGGATCTTGCTGTGATTTATGTCAGAGAGTGTCCTGCTGATGTTTTCCTCTAAGAGTTTCACAGTTTCTGGTCTGAGATCTAAGTCTTTAATCCATTTGAGTTTATTTTTGTGTATGGTGTTAGAAAGTGTTCTACTTTCATTCTTTTACACATAGTTGACCATCATCAAAAAGTCTACAAGCAATAAATGCTGGAGAGAGTGTGGAGAAAAGGGAACCCTTTTACACTGTTAGTGGGAACACGAACTGATACAACCACGGTGTGGAGATTCCTTTAAAAATTAGGGATAAAACTACCATATGACCCAGCAATCCCACTACTGGGCATATGCCCTGAGGAATCCAGAATTGAAAAAGACACATGTACCCCAATATTCATTGCAATACTATTTACAACAGCCAGGACATGGAAGCAACCTTGACAGATTGAATGGATAAGGAAGTTGTGGTACATATACACAGTGGAATATAGTTCAGCCATAAAAGGGAACACGTTTGGGTCAGTTCTAATAAGGTATATGAACCTTGAGCCTGTTACACAGAGTGAGTATGCTGTGTCTATCCACAGAAAGAGAAGGACAAATACCATATATTAATGCATATATACAGAATCTAGAAAGATGGTACCAACGATCCTACGCGCAAGGCAGCCCAAGGAGACACAGATGTAAAGAACATTCTTTTGGACTCAGTGGGAGAGGGAGAGAGTGGGTTGATTTGGAAGAATAGCACTGAAACATATGCATTCCCGTGTATAAACCAGTAAGCAGTGGGAGTTTGGTGTGTGACTCAGGGCACCCACAGCTGGTGCTCTGTGACGACCTGGAGGGTTGGGGCGGGGAGGGAGGTGGGGGTGCTCAGGATAGGAGGACAGGTATGTCTACGGCCAATCCATACTGATATGTGGCAGCAACCGCCACAACACTGTAAAGTAGTTGTCCTCCAACTAAAACAAATACATTTTTAAAAAAGAAAATATACCGTTAACTGTTCCTAGGTGATGCCAAAATATGTGAGTAGAAAGTAGGAAAGGTTTGATATTTTGTTTGAGATACTGCTTAATATCTGAAAGTTTCAGACACATTTTTAGCACAGTATTGACTGAGCATCTGGATATTTGAATTTTTCCCTTTGCAGCTGCTAGTGTTGGTATGGTAGAAACATAGGCAAAGCCTCAAAGTTAAATTACTTCCAAATGCTTTTAACAGCATTTAATTAAAAATAAAGTTTCATTCAATAGCACCCTCTCCACCTTCTTTTATGTATCCTATTTTTCATATCTGTAAGAAATGGGAGTGGGGCACCAAAAAAGAATTTTTCTACTGCTCTTCAAATCAGTAGAAAGCCTGATGACTAAATACACAGAATTTTGTCTTCAAGCATACTGTTCAGTTCAGTTCACTTCAGTCGCTCAGTCATGTCCAATTCTTTGCGACCCCGTGAATCGCAGCATGCTAGGCCTCCCTGTCCATCACCAACTCCCAAAGTTTACCCAAGCTCATGTCCATCGAGTCGGTGATGCCATCCAGCCATCTCATCCCACTGTTAACTTGCCTCAATACACAGGCAAATATTTTGCCACAGACTGAAAATTTGCTCTATTTAAATCAAACTTACTCCTATTAATAATAGCTGTGAAACACTAGAACATGTTAATTGTACCAGTAAAGTATTACCTGTTCCAATCTTTTAAAAATGAGACAAGATACTAATATATCCATAGTTGCATTTGCAGGTGTGCTAACTCACTTCAGTCATGTCTGACTCTTGGAGACCCTATGGATTGTAGCCAGCCAGGCTCCTCTGTCCATAGGATGCTCCAGGCAAGAATACTGGAGTGGGTTGCTGTGCCCTCCTCCAGGGGATCTTCCCAACCCAGGGACTGAACCTGTGTCTCTCTGTCTCCTGCATTGGCAGCCATGTTCTTTACCACTAGTGCTATATGTGTGTGTGTGTGTGTGTGCTATACATACATATGCATATACATGCTATACGTGCATATGCATGCTACGCACATACGTGCATATGCATGCTACGCACACACATGCATATACATGCTATACATACATATGCTATATATGCATCTGCAGAATCGCCTTTAAGAATTTAAATAGCAAAATCAAGTCAATTGACTTGACGATAGAAGTCTGGACCTAGTGAATTTCTGAGAGCCCTTCATATGCCAGGATTCCATACTTTTACTTGTTTGAACTGGTAGCAGCAGTGTTTCCTGGCGTTAGGTATTCTCATGATAATTTTCAGCTTCCCTCTGAGCATACCTCTGCTCTGCATCCAGCCCCACCCATACAAACACATACAGACACACTCACGGATGGTTGCAGATAGTTTGGGATTTGCAGTGCAAAGAGCATCACATAACTTTCTCTTTTTTTTTTCCTCTCATTTTATACTGTGTGACTCATTCAACATTCTGTACAAGTAGACAAATGAAAAGACTCCTTTGTTTTGACATAATTAGCAGCTCTTTTCATTTGCATTATGTGCCTGGCTACAGTAACAAACATGGTACCTTTCAGCAGCATCTTAGTCGGGAAGTTCCTCCTGCCATGACGTGTGGGTGGGGAGGGCAGGGTGATGTGATCCAGATGCATGGGCTGCCCTTCGCCAGGAATGCAGATGTGTTTCATCCACACATGCCCAGATGCTGACCCCTCTGGCATTATTAATGTGTCCCAGCTGCCAGGCTTCCTCCTCTGCATGTACGCGCCTCAGTTTCACATATTTCATGTGCGTACTTATGAGGCACAACATTCTACATTTCACATGTGGCAGTTACTATTAAAAATGGATAAAGAATCTTTTAAATTGCTTTGAAATGTGGCCATCATTTCAAAATGACTTCTCATGCAGTTATTGAATTTATAATGCAAACTTCTGACCTTTCCCCTTGCATGTGGAGAAAACATGGCTCTGAGTAGTCCACTTTAAAGATAGTCAAGAAATTAATATTTGCATACATAATACATCATAATGATTTTTTAACTTTCCTTTTATTTCTCATCTCCAAGGCCTATTTTTAAAAAGTAGCATGTCTATAAATTGAACATTGTTATTTATTGTTAATTAAATCCAGGCATCAAGTAAGAGAAGTTTGGCATCTTCTAGAAATGGGTCGGACTTATAGCTCTACAGGGAAAGAATTAGCTTTATAAAAATATAATCCACTCATTGCTTCAAACTATAGTTAGAGCATAGCACCACTGATTAGAGGAAATGGATTAATTTTATAAATCTTGACTTATAATCTAAAGTATAAAATATAGAAGCATGATAGTTTCTCTAAATTAAAATGAACTGAATCTTAGTTATTCATTTTTTTTAAATTCAGCATTTTACAGGGTAAATGTAAAGGTGAATCATAACTTAAAGCAAAAGATGAAAAATGCAGATGACAGATGATCAGATTTTGAAAGATGGGGTTCATGTCCATTTCCTTCTTTAATGCCAGAATAATGAACTTTTAAAAGCCAAAATCTATAACAATCTTGGTGATCAGTTAAAAGAAATGAATGACCCAAATACTGAGGAGACTTTTTTGAGGGACTGCACACTGTCCTTATTAATAGTAGAGTCAGAGACTCCCCTGGCAATCCAGTGGCTAAGAGTTCCCTTTCCAATGCAGGGGGTGTGGGTTCGATCCTTGGCTGGAAGCTAAGATCCCACAGGCCTCAGTAAAAAAAGAAACAAAATATAAAACAGAAGCAATATTGTAACAAACACAAGAAAGACTTTTAAAATGGTCCACATAAAAATCTTAAAAGCTGCTGCTGCCAAGTGCCCTAGCATGTGGTTTGGGGCCCTCATGAAAACTGTTCTGCTTCCTTCAGTAAAACTTATTTTACCTGTTTGGATACACATATGCATATTTATCTCAGTTTCACAAATAAAGGTGCAAACTCATTCATTAGCTTTGGCCATACCTACAAAATAGGATGGAAAATGAAAGCAATGATCTGATTAATTCAGGCAGAAGTAATGAATATTTACTCTTCCCTGAAAGTACTGCCTGAAATTTAGAAACAAAAAAAAAAGGATGTTGTAAGATATCTTTTCCTGAACTCTCCAAACAGTTACTTCAGATTTTCTCCATGTATTAAAAAAGCAACGTAAAGTGAAGTTGCCCAGTCGTGTCCAATTTTTTGCGACCTCACGGACTGTAGCCTACCAGGCTCCTCCATCCATAGGATTTTCCAGACAAGAGTACTAGAGTGGGTTGCCACTTCCTTTTCCAGAGAATCTTCCCAACCCAGGGATCAAACCCAGGTTTTCTGCATTATAGGCAGACTCTTTACCATCTGAGCCACTAGGCAAGCCCTTCACCATGTATATTTTTGTTCAAATGCATACGCTATGTCATGCTGTGCTTACTCACTAAGTTGTGTCTGACCCTGCAATCCCATGGATTGTAGCCCACTGAGCGCCCGCTGTCCATGGGGATTCTCCATGCAAGAATGCTGGAGTGGGTTGCCATTCCTTCCCCTCAAATTCATATATATATAATAACAGTTGTAGTGTTCTCTGAAAGAAGATTTCAGAGATTTCACTTCAGTCACTCAGTCATGTCTGATTCTTTGCAACTCCATGGACACCAGGGAAGCACACCAGGCTTCCCTGTCCACCACTTACTCCCAGAGCTTACTCAAACTCATTGAGTTTGTGATGCCATCCAACCATCTCATTCTCTGTTGTCCCCTTCTCCTCCTACCTTCAATCTTTCCCAGCATCAGGGTCTTTTCTAAGGAATCAGTTCTTCTCATCAGGTGGCCAAAGTATTGGAGTTTCAGCTTCAGCATCAATCCTTCCAATGAATATTCAGGACTGATTTCCTTTAGGATTGACTGGATGGATCTCCTTGGAGTCCAAGGGACTCTCAAGACTTTTCTCCAACACCACAGTTCAAAAGCATCAGTTCTTCAGCACTAACCTGTCCATCCTAAAGGAGATCAGTCCTGGGTGTTCATTGGAAGGACTGATGTTGAAGCTGAAACTCCAATACTTTGTCCACCTGATGCAAAGAACTGACTCATTTGAAAAGACCCTGATGCTGGGAAAGACTGAGGGCAGGAGGATGACAAAGGATAAGATGGTTGGATGGCATCACTGATTCAATGGACATGGGTTTGGGTGAACTCCGGAAGTTGGTGATGGACAGGGAGGCCTGGCGTGCTGCAGTTGAAGCTCACCTTATGGTCCAACTCTCACATCTGTACATGACTACTGGAAAAAACATAGCTTTAACTAGACAGACCTTTGTTGGCAAAGTAATGTCTCTGCTTTTTAATATGCTGTCTATGTTGTTCATAGCTTGTCTTCCAAGGAGCAAGAGTCTTTTAATTTCATGGCTGCAGTCACCATCTGCAGTGAGTTTGGAACCCAAGAAAATAAAGTCTGACACTGTTTCCATTGTTTCCCCATCTACTTGCCATGAAG
Source organism: Oreotragus oreotragus (assembly GCA_006410675.1). NCBI lineage: Eukaryota > Metazoa > Chordata > Mammalia > Artiodactyla > Bovidae > Oreotragus > Oreotragus oreotragus. The sequence continues at coordinate 47,045 of SJYX01014370.1, forward strand.
TGATGGGACTGGATGCCATGATCTTAGTTTTTTGAATGTTGAATTTTAAGCCAGCTTTTTCACTGTCCTCTTACACTGTCACCAAGAGACTCTTTAGTTCCTCTTCACTTTCTGCCACAGGGGTGGTGTCATCTGCATATCTGAGGTCATCGATATTTTCCTAGAAATCTTGACTCCAGCTTGTGCTTCATCCAGCCCAGCGTTTCACAGGATGTACTCCGTGTATAAGTTAAATAAGCAGGGTGACAATATACATTCCTGTTGTACTCCTTTCCCAATTTGGAACCGGTCTGTTGTTCCATCTCTGGTTCTAACTGTTGAAATCTTGACTCCAGCTTGTGCTTCATCCAGCCCAGCGTTTCACATGATGTACTCCGTGTATAAGTTAAATAAGCAGGGTGACAATATACATTCCTGTTGTACTCCTTTCCCAATTTGGAACCGGTCTGTTGTTCCATCTCTGGTTCTAACTGTTGTTTCTTTCTTTCTTGTTTTTTTTTTTCCTAACTGTTGTTTCTTGACCTGCATACACATTTCTCAGGAGGCAGCTAAGGCAGTCTGGTACTCCCTTCTCTTGAAGAATTTTCCACAGTTTATTGTGATCCACACAGTCAAAGGCTTTGGCATAGTCAATAAAGCAGAAGTAGATGTTTTTCTGAAATTCTCTTGGTTTTTCTATTGCCAATAGATGTTGGCAATTTGATCTCTGGTTCCTCTGCCTTTTCTAAATCCAGCTTGAACATCTGGAAGTTCTTGGTTCATGTACTGTTGAAGCCTAGCTTGGAGAATTTTGAGCATTAGTTTACTAGCATGTGAAATGAGTGCGATTGTGCAGTAGTTTGATCATTCTTTGGTATTGCTTTTCTTTGAGATTGGAATGAAAACTGACATTTTCCAGTCCTGTGGCCACTACTGAGTTTTCCAAATCTGCTGGCACATTGAGTGCAGCACTTTAACAGCATCATCTTTTAGGATTTGAAATAGTTCTGCTGAAATTCCATCACCTCCACTAGCTTTGTTTGTAGTGATACTTCCTAAGGCCCACTTGACTTTGCACTCCAGGATGTCTGGCTCTAGGTGGGTGATCACACCATCATGGGTATCTGGTCATGAAGATCTTCTGTGTATTCTTGCCACCTCTTCTTAATTAATATCTTCTGCTTCTGTTAGGTCCATACCATTTCTGTCCTTTATTGAGCCCATCTTTGCATGAAATGTTCCCTTGGTATCTCTAATTTCCTTGAAGAGATCTCTAGTCTTTCCCGTCCTATTGTTTTCCTCTATTTCTTTGCATTGATTACTTAGGAAAGGTTTCTCATCTCTCCTTGCTATTCTCTGGAACTCTGCATTCAGATGGATATATCTTTCCTTTTCTCCTTTGCCTTTTGCTTCTCTTCTTTTCTCAGCTATCGGCAAGGCCTCCTCAGCCAGAGGCTGAGCAGATCAGTCTCAGTGGGGTCTCTGGGTCCTGGTGTGCAGAAGGTTTTGTTTGGGCCCTCTGAGCATCTCTGGCAGGTATGGGGTTTTGATTCTAAATGCGATTTTGCCAATCCTACCATCTTGCTGGGTTTTCTTCTTTATCCTTGAATGTGGTGTATCTTTTTTCAGTGGGATCCCAAAAAAGGATCCAAAATTTTCCTGACAATGGTTATTTAGCAGCAAGTTGCAACTTTCGAGTTCTCACAGGAGAAGATGAGCGCACGTCCTTCTACTCCACCATCTTGTGTGTAATTTGAAAGAAAATTTAGAGCAACTCTAAGACTTCAGATCCAGCCCGTTCAAGAAGAGTTAAAAAGAATAAAAAGCCTGGAAAATGTCTTCTTACTTGACATAGGAAGAAGAAAGGCTGCATTTCATTTACATCTTGAAGTTCTATCAAATCATTCTGATTATTGACCTTGAGACTATTGTAACAAAATTCTTATTAAAGGACCCAAAAGTATACCCATAAACTTTTTTCTAAGCCACTTATTTTTAATCACAAAGATGAAGAAACTCAGCAAACAACATTAGTCCTTTTTATACTCAGATGATGGACGTGTGACATGCATGCTCTGAAAACTCTTTCCACATCACTGGCAGACATAATTAATTGATCATGATACTCTTCACTGCTCAGACAGGACCCAGGCTCAGAATCTTCCTGAACAGAGTATTACCAATTTAACTCCACAACTGTCTTTGCCATCCACCTCATATATTAATGCTNTAATTAATTGATCATGATACTCTTCACTCCTCAGACAGGACCCAGGCTCAGAATCTTCCTGAACAGAGTATTACCAATTTAACTCCACAACTGTCTTTGCCATCCACCTCATATATTAATGCTGAGCAAATATAGGCAGTTAGTCGAATGTTCTACAACATAAAAGACCAAGGGTTATTGCTACTTTTCCAGTGAAAAAAGTGAAAGTGAAAGTTGCTCAGTCGTGTCTGACTCTTTGTAACCCCATGGACTTTGTCCATGGAATTCTCCAGGCCAGAATACTGAAGTGGGTAGCCTTTCCCTTCTCCAACCAATCTGCTTTTTACCAGGAGGTGAGTAGCTGGCATTAGGCCTGATCTGTAAAAATATCACTGTGGTAACTGTGTCACGTCATTGACCCACAGCCCATCAGTTCAGTCTGTCCTGCTTCCTGCCATACATAACTGAGGCCAGCCAACTTAAGGGACCTTCTGAAGGCTGCTGGGACTCAGGTCAGTGGCACAGGTCACAAAGGGGTGACACATAGAAGGGACAGGAAAGAGTTTGATTCCCATCTGGAACCACCTGGAAAGGGCACCAGTAACTGAAGAGAAAAGACAAGAAGCAAATGGCGATTTACAGATCCAGTCATAACAGGGGCAAGGTCACCTCACAGTCAGGATGCAAGGGTTAGCCCCACACAGTGCGCTGGGACAGAAGGCAGGAGGGTCCCTGACGTGACATGCCCTGACACCACCTCCTCTGCCATTGCTGTGCATGTGTATATGTGCTGCGAGAGTAACTATAGCCCCTGCTCCCTGCAGCCCAGGATGCTTCCAGATCCCTTACAGCTGTGATGTCATTTGTTTCCCACCCTGGTGGCACAGAAAGTAGAGAATCTTCCTGCAATGCAGGAGCCCCAGCTTTGATCCCTGGGTCGGGAAGATCCCCTGGAGAAGGGAATGGCAACCCACTCCAGTATTTTTGCTTGGAAAACCCCATGGACAGAGGAGCCTGCTGGACTACAGTCCATGGAGTCACAAAGAGTCAGATACGACAAAGCGACTAACACTTTCACTTTTGAATCAGCACAGGAAAGCAGGCATTGTGGTCCCCAACTTTACGACTAAAGTGCAATCTTTTGTCCAACAGCACAGAGCTGTTGTGGCCTAAAGTTCCTTCCATCTGAATATCTACAGGAGGTAATGGAAGATGGATATTTTGGGTTATTTCCCATCTGAATGTTCAAATAACTGTGCCCTTCAGTACCAGGATCCAGCCCCAGTTGGATCCAGGGTATCCAAAGTGTAGACGGTGTTGGTGACTGAGATTTATTTATTTATTTAGAGATATAGAGAGAGATAAGGAAAGAATGTTGCAGTTAAGAAAATAGAGGAGAGAAAGAGGCTGATATTCCTTGGTTTACACAGAAAGCCAATAAAGTCCCAAGACAAGGGACTTACACTATTCACATAGGCCACAGGCGCCCACTTGAATAGCGGAGGTACCCTGCCTTGGACTCCCTCTCACGTGGGTCTTAGAAGCCCGGGCAGAGAAGTGAATACAGCGAGCCCCTGCGCTCCAGGGGATCAGCCTGAAAAAGAGAGCAAGAGAGAGAGAAAGAAAGAGAGAATTGACATAGGGGAGCCAAGCAATGATGAGGCGAGGCCCAAAACTTTATTTTTCCAGGGAGCTTATATACCTTAAGCTGTACATAGAGAATAATGGAAATACAGAGTCACGCAGGGTCAGCAGCCCTGACCCTTATCGAGACCAGGCTTTCTCTCTGCATACCTATCTGTATACACAGGTCTTAGGTGATTTACATCATCTTCTGGCCGGGAGGCCTATTAGCATTTTATGACCCTTTTCTGATAAGGGTCCGTCAACCAGAAAACTCATTTGCCCTAAAAGTGTTGTTCTTTCCAAAGTCTGGTGCCACTCTCAGAAAGCACTAAATAAAGTTACATTCTTACATAGCAAGGATACAACGATTTATAACAAAGGAAGAGGAGTACAGTGATTTATAACAAAGAGAAAATTCATTAACTCAAAAGTCTAGTATTGCTCACATCAAAACTACTATATTCCTATTTCTGCATCCCAATTATATTGATTAATATCCTCCCAGGTGCCTAAAAGATAAAGGATATGGAGGCCTGGCGGCAATCATTAACTCAACAATGAAACCCTTCACCAATATAATTCTTAGCTCTTTAAAAGACTCTGTATCTTTAAGATGTTTTAAGCTTCCCATGCCTCTTGCGGTTGGGAGGCAGTAAACAATCACATGCCTAGTTGTAAAAGTCTGGGTAAACCTGTCAGGCAAGTTAGAGAGCCATCAGAGAGAGGGGTTTGAGCTGAGACACTCCTTTTATATGCAGGAGACTAACTGGAGCTCTAAGTTAACTTTTTCCAGAGAAAGGTGGTCGGGGATAGCCCCCTGCTAATGTCAGAAGAGTGTAGTATAGCAGACAGTTAACAGACAGATTTCAGTTTCGGGGTAGATGCTCGGGCAGAGGACCCCTTGAGACCTGACTCACCTTTGCCTATCAGGCCTCTTCCTCGTGACCTTTGTCATGGGTGGGATCTCCCATGCTGGCTCCCGGTACTTCAGAGCTTTGCATGTACAGAACAGCTTGCAGTGGGGTGGTGAACCAGACGCCATGTCCCAGACAGGGTGGCGAAGGTGGCTCCCCGACCCCATGACCCAGAGTAGCTTCCGAATCATCAATAGTAGACATGCCATCTGGCCCTCAGTTATTGAAGGAGACTTTCTGTTCATCTTTCTGACAGCTGGTGACCCTGCTGCAGATGTGGGTTGTCCCTTTGTATTTCACGATAAAACTTTACTGGTGGCGATTTCTCTCTATGTGGGGGATGTTCTCAGTTATTACCAGCTACATCCTCTTCAGAGCTACCCGAAAACCCCTTTCAGGGAGAACACCACGGTATGTATTTCTTTCATTCCTTCCTCAGCACACCCTTCATTTCAATCATTAGAAAGTATATTTAATCTCCTTTTTCCTGATGGGGAGTAGGGTATTACACTTCTTTGACCCTTTGTTGCAAAAGTGTTTAGAGACTTGCTCTACTGCTGTGCATTCACATTCATATTTAATGGGGATTCAGACATGCCTGTAAATTTTATTGTTTTAGACAATAGCTAGTAAAGGCCAGGAGGAAGAGAAGTGAAACCGTTGTTTAAATTTTCTAGAGCACTATTTGCATGTTGATTTTTAGCTCAGCATTTTATAGGGTTCTATGCTAAGTCAGGTCACAGACATTTTATCATAAAGTAAGAGTTAGAAGTTTGTACTTCTAACAAGTATGTACATATTTCACATCTGATAAATCATAAGCAACAGACAAGCTATTACTCACATAACAAGTGAGGCTTTAATATTCCAACGTTCACTTTAGTTACCACTGCCAACCTCTTGGAGAAGGCAATGGCACCCACTCCAGTACTCTTGCCTGGAAAATCCCATGGATGGAGGAGCCTGGTGGGCTACAGTCCATGGGGTCACTAAGAGTCGGACATGACTGAGTGACTTCACTTTCACTTTTCACTTTCATGCATTGGAAAAGGAAATGGCAACCCACTCCAGTGTTCTTGCCTGGAGAATCCCAGAGACAGAGGAGCCTGGTGGGCTGCCGTCTATGGGGCTGCACAGAGTCGGACACGACTGAAGTGACTTAGTAGCAGCAGCAGCAGCAGCAGCCAACCTCTTGAAATGTATATAATTCCATCGTATCATTCACTAATCTTTCCAAAGGGTTTATAATCTCATAATGTGTCCACGAGTTTGTTCTTGCTCTCTGTGTTCTGTAGACAAGATCTGAATCCAATTCAGATAAAACTGATGTGATAAAGAGAAAATGTCGTAGTGTTCAGTGGTAATAAGACAATGTCAGATTTTGATCTGTGTTGGAGAATAAATCAGAAGTATTCATGAAATATTTTTATGATTATTTAGCCATTTGCATGCTTATTTGTAATCCTCGAGAGAAGTGGGAGAGGCAAGTATCAACTTTTACTTCTGCTTTAGAGAAGGAAAATATATTCAAGTGAGAGAAACCAGATAAATAAATGTAATGATGAAAGCTGACGTTCAAGTAAATGAATTTCAGGTTTATGAGTGTTTTAGTTTAATCCCACTTAGGGAACAGCTTTAGGGTGATATTAAAAAATCTTCTAAGCTGGCCAGTTTAGGGCTTTACACAGCCTTTGTTGGGCCTGGCTTACCCATCAGCAAGTGAGCCTACAGTACCCTTTCTCCTTCGTACAAAATGCTATACACTTTATAAATTGTTTAAGACTTGTGAAAGAGATCTACATTTTGGATGAATTGAAATGTACTTGTTTTCATCTCTTGAATGCAATTCACATTCTGTTTCAGTGAGAATGCTTCATTTTTCTACTGTTTAATGAATTGCCTGGGCTAAACACTGAGCTATTTCTCTGCCCGTGAAGAGGAACTCCAATGCCTAAAACACCTCCTGACGCTTCACTGCTCCTGTATCTCAGATGGCCAGAGCCGCATGCCCTCCGCTGCTCTTCCTGCAGCTTCTTCCTGCCCCTCAGCTCCTAGCTTTGGCACAGTCTGAGGGCCAAGATGTCCACTAACATTTTAAGAGACAATGGGAGTATCATATTAGGGCTCCATTCCTTCCAGAAAAGCAGTCTGGATAAAGAAGCTCCGGGTCATGAGAAATAGTATGCCCTAAGGGTCTTTATGGATGCTTGCTTACTCATCACATAATAGGTGAGTCTCGCTGTGTTCCATTTGGAAGTGGAGGACTTCATGACAAGTGAGGAAAGCTGGTCAGAGCAGATTCGCATGGTGCCGAGGGCAAACCCAAGAGGCATCTCTAGTACCACTGCAGTTTAAAAACTAGTTATTCCTCTCCCAGAGTACACCAAGGCCCCACTGTGGGGGAGAGAACAGAGGAAGGGAAGTGGGTTTCCTCTCTACTACAGTCAGGTTTCTGTCAAGCAATATTCAGGGTCAAACACAGGCCACAGGCCAGCCACAAAGAGCTGGGACCGATCACATCAATTCCAGCTCAAAGCCAAGCTTCCCTTATGTGGAGGCTGCTCTGGCACGAACACAATTTCTAATCCGGCATATCTGTTTCCAGTGTAATTTGAATAGCAAGGGAGTTCTGGGCTCTACAAACTCATACTGCCAATAAACGGGCAGATTTGAGTGGGTGAAGGGAAGCGTAGGTTTGAAAAACATAACACATCTATTACAATGATATGACATATTGAACATGTCAGTTCTTTCAAATATGACTACATTTTTTCACATAATCTTTAGGACAGCTTTAGGAGCTGGTGTTACCTGGCCCCCTCCCCCACTTCATAAATGAAGAAATTGTAGGAAGAAAAGCTAAGCAGGGGGCCACAGTCCCACAGGCAGTAAGTCAGGGAGCCCAGAATCAAGCCATAGACTACTGGAGTGCAAAGCCCCTCCCCCAAGAGCATGTTGCGGCTTAATTATGGTAACCAGCTGCTTTGCATAGAGAAACCCTGCAGTTCAAACAGTCAGTAAGCAGACACACCTCTAATGCTGGCACAACCTTGAGCAGGGACCCTCAAGGCAGAGAATATGTGTGGAGTTGAAGGAAGCCCACTCTGGCGCTAACAGGTGTTGTGAGGGTGGAGGGAAGATCCTCTTAGAGCAGCCACTTTTCCCACATCACCATTTTTGGCAGCATTAACTTCTGCCTTTATCTCATGCACTGAACAGTGATTCACAGTGCTCAGCACCAAGTAATAAGGACCAGTAGCCCAAGGAGTCACTGTGGCAGAAAGACCCCCAAAGTCCTCTCTGGCCCCTTTTATAGGTGACACAACCTCACAATCGTTTGAGACACCTTCTGCAGCCCCTGGGAGTTTGCTGCTCCAGGTAACTCCCCATTGCTGACCCCTGATGGGACAGGATTACACCTATAGGAAAATGCTGTCTAGATAATGGTGGTATGTCAATTGCTTGAAGCAGAGAAAGCATTTCACCATAGAAATAATGTAAATGACAAGTCATTTCTCAGACAAGGTCATAAATCCTCGTTTAAATCATACTGTTTCATAAGATCTCTTTTAACTGGGACTCACAGTGAAGCACAGCATTTTTTAAAATAACACTGGCTCCAGGCACACCCTGGGAAATCCCCAGCCCGCGCCCACTCCTGTCCAAACCAGCTTGCCAAGCTGCCTGGAAACATAGTCCAAAGCAATGCTGGTGCCAAAGCCATGCCTCCTAATTCACAGAAACAAACACAAAAAGTCAAATAGGAGGAGACAAAGGAGTTTTTTTTCAAAAGAACAGAACAAGATAAAACTCCAGGAAAAAAAAAAATAATGAAACAGAGATAAGCAATTTGTCTAATAAAGAATTCAGTGATGGTCATAAAAATGCTCACAAATCTCAGATTAATGGGTTAACACAGGGAGAACTTCAACAAATAGTTAGAAAATATAAAAGAACCAATCAGAGCTGAAGGATATCGTAACTGAAACAAAAAATACACTAGAGGGAATCAATAGCAGATTAGATGATACAGAAGAATGGATCAGTGACTGGAAGACAGTAGAAGTCATTGAGTCAGAACAATAACAACAGAAATAATTTTTTTAAATGAGGATACATTAAGGGACCTCTGAGACAAACTCAAGTATACTAACATTCACATTATGGGAATCTGAGAAGGAGAAGAAAGAAAATGACAGAAAACGTCCTTGAAGAAAAACTCCCTAAGCCGGGGAAAGGAAACATATACAGGTCCAGGAAGCACATAGAATCCAAAGCGTGATGAACCCAAAGTGATCCACATCAACACAAACCATAATTAAAATGGCAAAAGTTAAAGATAATGAGAAAATTTGGAAAACAACAAGGAAAATGAGTGACATACTAGTTCAGTTCAGTTCAGTTCAGTCGCTCAGTCATGTCCGACTCTTTGCGACCCCATGAGTCGCAGCACGCCAGGCCTCCCTGTCCATCACCAACTCTGGAGTTCACTCAGACTCACGTCCATCGAGTCGTTGATGCCATCCAGCCATCTCATCCTCTGTCATCCCCTTCTCCTCCTGCCCCCAATCCCTGGAACCCCCCTAAAGCTATAAATTGATTTTTCAGCAGAAACTTTACAAGCCAAAAGAGAGTGTCAGAATATATTTAAATGGCTAAAAGGATTTTGTTTTAGTTGCAAACAAGAATACTCTTCCCAACAAGGTAATTTCTCCTTCATAATCAAAGGAGAAATAAAGAGGTTCCCAGAGAAGCTAAAACTAAGAGTTCATCACCAGTAAACCAGCCTCACAAGAAATGTTGAAGGATTTTCTTTAAGTGGAGAACAACTAGCCGTAACTAGAAATGAAGGGGAAAACTCACTGGTAAAGGTAAATCCACTGGTGAAGGCAGTGGATCAATCACCAATATGAAGATGAAAGGACAAAATCTGTAAAATAAATTATAACTACAATAAGTAGTTAAGGGATACACAAAGAAAAACTGTATAAAATATGATGTCAAACCCATAAAACATGGGCTGGAGAGGAATAGAAATGTAATACTTTTAGAATGCATCCTAATAAGTGACCATCAGTTCAAAACAAATCCCTATATATATAAATATATTTATACACAGGTCCATATATATGAAGCTCCTGAACCACAAACCAAAAACCCACAATAGATATACCAAAAAATAAAGTGAAAAGAACTCTAAGCAAACACTAAAGAAAATCACTAAACTGTAAGGGAAGAGAATAAAAGGAGGAGAAAGGAACTATAAAAATGACCAAAAAACAATTCACAAAATGGCAGTAAATATATATATATGAGAACTTTAAACGTAAATAGACTAAATACTCAATCAGAGGACATAGGGTGACATGGATTAAAAACTCAAACCCATCTATATGCTAGCTTCAAGAGATGCACATCAGATCTAAAAACACACAGGGGCTGAAAGTGAAAAGATGGGCAATACATTCCTTCTAAATGGAAAGTGAAAGAAAGCTAGGATACCAATATTTACATCAGAAATGACAGACTTTAAAACAAAGACCAAAACAAAAGACAAAGACTACAAAATGCGAAAGGGGTCAGTCCAAGAAAAGAATATAACACTTGGGAATATTTATGCACCTAAGATCGGAGAAGGCCATGGCACCCCACTCCAGTACTCTTGCCTGGAAAATCCCATGGACAGAGGAGCCTGGTAGGCTGCAGTCCATGGGGTCTCGAAGAGTCGGACATGCTGAGTGACTTCCCTTTCACTTTTCACTTTCATGCGTTGGAGAAGGAAATGGCAACCCACTCCAGTGTTCTTGCCTGGAGAGTCCCAGGGATGGGGGAGCCTGCTGGGCTGCCATCTATGGGGTCACACAGAGTTGGACATGACTGAAGTGACTTAGCATCATGCACCTAAGATAGGAGCACCTAAATACATATAGCACATATTAACAGACATAAAGGGAGAGACTGACAGCAATACTGTATTAGCAGGGGACTTTAATATTTCATTTATATCAATAGATAGATCACCCAGTTAGAAAACCAATCAGGAAATATGGGCCTTAAATGATTAGATCAGATGAACTTAATAGATGTGTATACAACATTGCATCCAAAAACTGCAGAATACAAATTCTTTTCAAGTGCACATGGAACATTCTCCAGCATAGATAACATGCTATGCCATATGTCAAACAAGTGTCAATAAATTAAGAAGATCAACATTATATCAAGTATCTTTTCTAATCACAGTAGTATAAAAATAGAAATCAACTCCAGGAAGAAATCTGGAAAAAATGCAAACATATAGATACTCAGCAATGTGCTACTAAGCAACCAATGGGTAAATACAATTTAAAAAAGGAAATCAAAAAATACCTCAGGACATGTGAAAATGGAATCACAAAGGTCCAAAACTTATGGGATGCAGCAAATCAGTTTTAAGAGGAAAGTTTATAAGAATACAGATGTACCTCAAGAAACAAGAAAAATCTCAAATAAACAACTTAAATTTAAATCTAAAGGAACCAGCAAAAAGAAGAACAGGCAAAGCCCAAAGTTAGTAAAAGAGTGAAAATAATAAAAAGCAAAGTGAAAATGAATGCAATGGAGACTTTTAAAAATAGAAGACATCAACACCACCAAGAGCTGTTTCCTTGAAAAGAGATAAAATTGACGAATCTTTAGCCAGTCTCATCAAGAAAAAGAGAGGGCCCAAATAAAATCAGAAATCAAACAGGAGAAATTACAACTATAAACATATAATATAAGAGACTACTACAAACAATTATGTGCCAACAAATTAGACAACCTAGAAGAAATGGAAAAATAGCTAGAAACATATAGTCTTCCAAGACTGAATCAACATAAAACAGAGAATCTGAATAGACCAATTACTAGTAATAAAATTGAATCAAAAAACTTCCAACAAACAAAAATCCAGGACAAGATGGCTTCACAGGGAATTCTACCAAACATTTAAAGAAGAGTTAAATTTCTCAAATTATTCAAAAAAAAAAAAAAAGAGAGAGAGAGAAGGGAACACTCTCAAACTCAATCTATAATAAGGCTAGTATTACCCTGATACCAAAACCAAACAAAAACACTACCAAAAAAGAAAATTACAGGTCAGTATCCCTGATGATCATAGATGCAAATATCCTCAAAAAATATTAGGAATTCAAATTCAACAATACCTTGAAAAGAATCATACAACACGATCAAGTGGGATTTACTCCAGGGACTTAAGGACAGTTCAACATCCACAAATAAATCAACATGATAAAGAACATTAACTAAACAAATGATTAAAAAAATCATATGGTCATCTCAATGGGTTCAGAAAAAGCACTTGACAAAATGTAACACCCATTTATAAAAATGTTCAACAAAGTGGGTATAGGGGGAACATGCCTCAACATAATAAATACTAAGACAAACCCACAGTCAACCTCATATTCAAACAGTGAAAAACTGAACAATTATCTTCTAAGATCAGGAACAAAGCAAGGATACACACTCTCACCACTTTTATTCAATTTAGTTTTGGAAGGCCTAGCCATAGCAATCAGAGAAGAAAAAGAAAAAAAAGAAGTCTAAATTGGAAAGGAAGAAGTAACATTGCCACTGGTCACCGATGACACAGGACTATACACAGAAAATCCTAAAGATGCCACTGGAAAACCACTAGAACTCATTAATGGATTTGGTGCAGTTGCAGGATATAAAACGAATATGAAGAAACACGTTGCATTTCCATATACTAACAATGAACTATGAAACTTAGAAATTAAGGAAACAGTCCCATTTATCAGAGCATTGAAAAGAATAAAATATCTAGGAATAACCTACCTAAGGAAGTAAAAGACCTGTACTTGGAAAATTCTAAGACTGATAAAATAAATTGAAGATGACACAAGTAAATAGAAAGATATATACCAGTCTTATGAACTGGAAGAATTTATATTGTTAAAAATCCATACTACCCAAGGCAATCCACAAATTCAATGCAACCCTTATTAAAATACCAAGGGCATTTTTCACAAATAGTCCTAAAATGTGTATGGAACCACAAAAGACTCCAGAGAGCTAAAAGAATCTTGAGAAAGAACAGAGCTGGAGGTATCACGTGCTCTGATTTCAAACCAAACTACAAAGCTACAGTAATCAAAACAGTATGGTACTGGCAGAAACAGACATTTAGATCAATGAAACAGAGTAGAGAGTGCAGAAATAGACCCACACTAATGTGATGAATTAATCTACAATAAAGGAGGCAAGAAAATACAATAAAGAAAAGACAGTCTCTTTAGTAAATGGTGTGGGGAAAACCAGCCAGCTACATGTAAAAGAATGAAACAACACCATTTGCTTATACTATATACAAAGATAAAATGGATTGAAGGCTTAAGTGTAAGACCTGAAACCATAAAAATCCTAGAAGAAAACATGGTCAGGACACACTTCAGCACCAGTCTTTACAATATTTTTTGATCTGTCTTCTCAGGCAAGGGCAACAAAAGCAAACGTAAACAAATGGGGCCACATCGAGCTGAAAAGTTTTTACACGGCAGTGGGAACCATCAACAAAAACGAAAATGTAACCGAATGAATGGGAGAAGGTATTTGAAAACAATATGTTCGATAAGGGGGGTTATCTCCAAATATATGAAGAACTCACACAACTCTCTATTAAAAAACCAAACAATTCATTTTAAAAATGGGCCAAGGACCTGAACAGACCTTTTCCCAAAGAAGGCATACAAATGGCCAACAGGCACATGAAAAGATGCTCGTCAGTCATCCGGGGAAGTCAAATCACATGGAAATCAAAACCACAGTGAAGTATTATCTCACACCTGTCAGAATCGTGATTATCAAAAAGACAAGAAATAATGAGTGTTGGCAAGAATGTGAAGAAAAGGGAGCCCTTGTGCCCTGTGGATGGGACTGTAAATTGTTGGAGCCACTATTTGTGGCTTTCCACTGTTTGTTGGAAAATAGTATGGAGATTCCTAAAAACAGCAACAACAAAACAATGCTTAAATACAATTACCTTACCATCTGGCAGTTCTTCTCTGGGGTATGGCTTGGGTAAAAGCACCAACTTAAAAACATGTGCTCACCCCCCTGATCATTGCAGCATTATTTACAATAGCCAAAATATGGAAGCAGCCTAGGTGTTTCTTAATAGGCTAATGGACAAAGAAGAGGGAGTATACACGTAAATGGAATATTGCTCAGCCATTAAAAAGACCAAAGTTTGCATATTTTGAGAACATGGATGGACCTAGAAAGTTATGCTAAGTTTAGAAGTCAGACAAAGACAAATATCATATACCACTTACATGGGGAATAAAAAAAAAAAATGAACAAACATAAAATAGAAACAGAGTCATAGATACAGAGAAAAAAATAGATGTTGCCACAGGGGAAGGGAGTGGGGGAATGAAATAGGTGAAAGGGATTAAGAAGCACAAACATCAAGGTACCAAAAAAGGAAGTTTCAGGGACGTAATATACAGGCATACCTGTTGGGTCAGGTTCCAGAGCACTGCAATAAAGTGACTGTCTCAACGGAGCAAGTCACAAGTTTTTTGGTTTCCCAGTACGTATAAAAGTTTATACTATGTATGTTTATACTACACTGTAGCCTGTTAAGTGTGTGTCAGAATTATATCCAAAAAAAATGATGTACATTTCTTTATTTTAAAATATCTAGTGTTAAAAAATGCTAACCATCACCTGAGCCTTCAAGGAGTTGTAATCTTATTCCTAGTGGAAGGTCTCGCCTCCAAGTTGGCGGCTGCTGACCGAATTGGTGGTCGCTGAAGGTCGGGCTGGCTGTGGCAATTTCTTCTAATAAGACAGTGAAGCCTGCTGCATTGATTGACTCTTTCATGAACGATTTCTCTGTAGCATGTGGTGCTGTTTGATAGCATTTTACCCACATAGAACTCCTTTCAAAATTGGAGTCAGTCTTCTCACAGCCTGCTGCTTCATTAGCAACTAAGTTTATGTAATATTCTAAATCCTTTGTTATTTCAGCAGTCTTCACAGCATCTTCACCAGGAGTAGATTCCATCCCAAGAAATGACTTCCTTTGCTTATCCATAAGAAGCAACTCCTCATTTGTCTCCTCATGAGACTGCAGCAGATCTTCAGGCTCCACTTTGAATTCTAGCTGCCTTGCTATTTTCACCACATCTACAGCTCCTTCCTCCACTAAAGGCTTAAATTCCTCCAAGTCATTCATGAGGGATAGAATCAACTTCTTCCAAACGCCTGTCACTGTTGATATTCTGACCTCTTCCCATGAACCACAAAGGTTCTTAATGGCATCTAGAATGGTGAATCCTTCCCAGAAGGTTTTTTATTTACTTTGCCCAGATCCATCAGAGGAATCACTATTTATGACAGCTGTAGCCTTATGAAATGTACTTCTTAACTAATAAGAGTTGAAATTCAAAATCAGTCCTTGATTCATGGGCTACAGAATGGATGTGTTACAGGTGTAAAAGCATTAATCTCATTGTATATCTCCATCAGAGCGCTTGAATGACCAGGTGCATTGTCAATGAGCAGCAATATTATGAATCTTTTTCCCTGGGGGTTAGTAAGTAGTCAGTAAGCCATGTTGCAAACAGATGTGCTTCCATCGAGGCTTTGTTGTTCCATTTACATAGCAAAAGCAGAGTAGTGTGTTAGTCGCTCAGTTGTGCCCGACTCTTTGTGACCCCATGGACTGCAGCCCACCAGGCTCCTCTGTCCATGAGATTTTCCAGGCAAAGATACTGGAGTGGGTTGCCATTTCCTTCTCCAGGGGATCTTCCCAACCCAGGGATCGAACCCAGGTCTCCTGCACTGCAGGCAGATTCTTTACCAACTGAACTACAAGGGAAGCCCAAAGCAGAGTTGACCAAGCATAATTCTTCAGGACCCTAAGATTTTCAAATCTTAGGCTTCTACTGAAAGTCACCAGCTACATAAGACCCTAACAAGAGGGTCAGCCTGTCATTTGAAGCTTTGAAGCCAGGCATTGTCTTCTCCTCTCTAAGAATGAAAGTCCTAGATGGCATCTTCCCATAGAAGGCTGTTTTGTGTATGTTGAAAATCTGTTGTTTAGTCACTAAGTCATTTCTGACTTTTTGCGACCCCATGGACTATATAGCCCACCAGGCTCCTCTGTCCACGGGATTTCCCAGACAAGAATACTGGAGTGGATTCCCATTTCCTTCTCCAGGGGATGTTCCCAACCCGGGGACTGAACCCATGTCTCCTGCTTGGCAGGTGGATTCTTTGCCGCAGAGCCCCTAGAGAAGCCCCTATTTACTCTAATTAACAATGCCACCATTGTTAATTATCTCAGCTAGATCTTCTGGGTAACCCTCTGCTGCTTCGGCATCAGCACTGGCTGCTTCACCTTGCGCTTTTGTTATGGAGACAGGGTCTTTCCTGACATACCTCGTGACCCAACCTCTGCTAGCTTCAGACTTTTCTTCTGCAGCTTCCTCACCTCTCGGCCTTCAGGGAGTTGAAGAGTGTTAGGGCCGTGCTCTGGATTAGGCTTTGGCTTAAGAGAATCGATGTTGTGGCTGGTTTGACCTTCTTTCCAGACCACTACAACTTTCTCCATATCAGCAGTAAAGCTGCTTCACTTTCGTTCGTATATTCACTGGAGCAGCACTTTTCATTTCCTTCAAGCACTCTTCCTCTGCATACATGACTTGGCTCACTGATGCAAGAGGCCTAAGTTTTCAGCCAATTTCTGCTTTTGACATGCCTTCCTCACTACGCTTAATCATTTCTAGCTTTTGATTTAAAGGGAGAGATATGCAACTCTTCCTTTCACTTGAACAATGGGGCCATTGTAGGATTATCAATTAGCCTGATTTCAATACTGTTGTGTCCCAGGGAATAGGGAGGCCTGAGAAGAAGGAGAAAGGTGGGGGGAAGACCAAGCAGTGGCAAAGTCAAAACACACTACTTTCATCAGCTGAGTTTGCCATGTTACATGTGTGTGGCTTGTGGTGCCCCAAACAATTATAACAGTAACACCAAAGATCACTGATCACAGATCACCAAAACAAATGTGATAATAATGTAAAAGTTTGAAAGCGTGTAAGCACTACCAAAATGAGGCACAGAGACACAAAGTGAGGGAATGCTGTTGGAAAAGTCGTGCCTATAGACCTGCTCAACAAAGAGTTAACACAGACCTTCTGTTTAATGATGACAACACAGTGTTTGCAAAGTGTAATAAAGCTAGGTCTGCCTGTATAGTTGGTAAAATCATAGTAACTGTATGGTCATAGATGGTAATTAGATTCCTAGTGGTGGTGATTTTGTAATACATAGAAATATCAAATCGCTATGTTGTACACGTGAAAGTAATATAATGTCATAAGTCAACTGTACTTCAATAAAAATTTTAATAAGTAAATAAAATAACGCTGAAACATTGCATCAGTAATAATACAGAACATAAGCATTTGGTGCAATGGTTCCAAAAGAGAGGAAGCCAAGGAAGGTGAGATTTGGGGACAGGGCTCCAGGGGTCAGAGGTGAAAGCGTGGGGCCCTGTCTCCAGAGAGAGATTCTGAATGAAGTCTGGGGAGAAATGCAGGAGAGGGGTTTCAGAGAAGGAGGTGGGAAGGGGCCCCCCGCCCTCGTGTGCAGTGTGCCAGCACCCCCTTCGCTCCTCCTTCCAGCCCGTGTGTGTTCGGAACCAGGAACGGAGCTGGGCCCCATCCCCAGCCCAGGCGCTCTTAGGCAGGAAGCAGCCCTGCGATCCTTCGGGCGGTTTTCCTAAGAGCTTTTACTGCCTGGAGCGCAGGATGCAGAAAGGATCCACGGCTCCTTCCACATGGGCTCCACCCTTGCCCTGCACCCCCACCTCTCACTTCTCCATGTGGACCCTGTGGGAAGGGGGAACGCCCTGAAAGCCGCCGTGGCGAGTGTGGGAGACACAGGGCCCGTCCACGTGGCACCGGGGACAAGTGCGCCGGGCTCCTGCTCCAGGGCCGCGGGGGCCGCGTCAGTGAGGCCGGGCAGCGCGGGCGGGAAGCGAGAAGCTCCGGGGAGGACGTCTCCCATCGCTCGCTTGCCTCCAAGGACTCCTGCCAAAGCCACTGTAAGCCAATCTAGGGCCAAATGAGAAAAGGAGAGAGGGAGGTCGACAGGGCCCGGTGTAGAATAACCAGTCCCGAAGGTCACCTTTCCATGAGGACGTAAGTCACAATGACTGTATAGACGCACAGATACATAGAAACACACGTGCGTGATAGTACTGGCTATATATTGCTTGTTGATAGTATATTAAAACTCTAGATTATAGAGCAAGAGAGTTCCAGAAAAACATCTATTTCTGCTTTATTGACTATGCCAAAGCCTTTGACTGTGTGGATCACAACAAACTGTGGAAAATTCTGAAAGAGATCGGAATACCAGACCACCTGACCTGCCTCTTGAGAAATCTGTATGCAGGTCAGGAATCAACACTTAGAACTGGACATGGAACAACAGACTGGTTTCAACTCAGGAAAGGAGTATTTCAAGGCTGTATATTGTCACCCTACTTATTTAACTTATATGTAGTTAATCATGAGGAATGCTGGCTAGATGAATCACAAGCTGGAGTCGAGCTTGCTGGGGGAAATATCAATAACCTCAGATATGCTGATAACGCCACACTTACGGTAGAAAGTGAAGAAGAACTAAAGAGCCTCTTGATGAAAGTGAAAGAGGATAGTGAAAAAATTGGTTTAAAGCTCAACATTCATAAAACTAAGATCATGGCATCTGGTCCCATCACGTCATGGCAAATAGATGGGGAAACAGTGGAAACAGTGGCAGACTTTATTTTTTTGGGCTCCAAACTCACTGCAGATGGTGATTGCAACCATGAAATTGAAAGACTCTTACTGCTTGAAAGGAAAGTTATAATCAACCTAGACAGCATATTAAAAAGCAGAGACATTGCTTTGCCAACAAATGTCCATCTAGTCAAAGCTATTGTTTTTCCAGTGGTCATGTACGGTTGTGAAAGAAAGCGAAGTCGCTCAGTCGTGCCTGACTCTTTGTGACCCCATGGATAGTAGCCTGCACCAAGCTCCTCTGTCCATGGGATTTTCAACGCAAGAGTACTGGAGTGGGTTGCCATTTCCTTCTCCAGGGAATCTTCCCAACCCAGGGATCCAACCCAGGCCTCTCACATTGTAGACAGACGCTTTACCATCTAAGCCACCAGGGAAGTCCAATGTGGTTATGAAAGTTGACTATAAATAAAGCTGAGAACGAAGAATGGATGCTTTTGAACTGTGGTGTTGGAGAAGACTCTTAAGAATCCCTTGGACTGCAAGGAGATCCAACCAGTCCATCCTAAAGGAGATCAGTCCTGGGTGTTCATTGGAAGGACTGATGCTGAAGCTGAAACTTCAGTACTTTGGCCACCTGATGAGAAGAGCTGACTCATTGGAAAATACCCTGATACTGGGAGAGATTGAAGGTGGGAGAAGAAGGGGACAACAGAGGATGAGATGGTTGGATGGCATCACCTACTCAATGGACATGAGTTTGGGTAAACTCTGGGAGTTGGTGATGGACAGGGAGGCCTGGTGTGCTGCAGTCCATGGGGTTGCAAAGAGTCAGACACGACTGAGCGACTGAACTGAACTGAACTTTTCAACTATTCTGAGTGTGCAAATGGGGCAAAGGTCTTATGCATATTGATGGTCTACCATATGCTACATGAATGGTTTTCAAGCTTTGGTGAGAACCTCACATGGAGTTTCGTAAAAAGACAGAGAATCTTCTCCTACCTCAATGCACTTGGGCTTCTGTATGTTTTAGCAATTCATAGGTGATTATGATAGACATCAAGTTTGAGAACCACTACAGTACCAGGCACCTAATAGACATGGCCTCATTTAATCCTTTATTCTATTAAAGTAAACAGTGCTGCACTTATTTTGCAGATGAAGAAACCAGGGCTCAGACTGACTAAGTAGCCAGTGAAAGTCACAGAGTGAATTGTAAGTGACAGATTCAGTGTGAAGACCCACGTGTCCACCTCTAAACCCACGCTATTCTAGTTCTGCCACACAAGGATTCAACACTTCCATGATGTGCTTCTTAAAGAAGGTGATAAAGGACAGGCTGGTGGCACTAGTGGTAAAGAACCCAAGTGCCAGTGCAGGAGATGCGGGTTCAGCCCCTCAGTCTGGAGGATGCCCTGGAGAAGTGCATGACAACCCACTCCAATACTCTTGCCTGGAGAAACCCACGGACAGAGGCACCTCACAGGCCACAGTCCATACAGTCGCAAAGAGTCGAATACAAGAAGCAACTTAGTATGCACACAAAGGACAGCCTCTCCACCCTGAGCCTATAAAGTAAACCAACATTGTTTCCCATGTCTTATAACAATTATTTTGCTTTGCCTTTAAAAAAAATGCAAACACAGTGGATTATAAAAGCCATCTCTCTTAGAGGATCCATTAATTGAACCCCCCACGGCACTGCCATCCATATGCCTATGAGAAAGCTGAAGAATTTGGGGACACTTGATTATGTTAAGACCCAGAAAGGAAGCCAAGACTGAAGAGAAGTTTCCAAAGGATGGAGTGACTGCGAGCAAGGCTTCCCAAGGGACTTTCTGAGATAAATGAGGTGTAGACATAGGTGGTTTTCCTACAAAACTACCAGGAAGGCAGATAAGGGTCCCTAGGAGTATAAACAATGTCAATTAAGGACAAGAAAGGAAAAGGAGATGTTACTGTCTGTTGGAGGGATGAAGGGAAGTATGATGCTCTTTTACTATTGTATCAGGAGAGAAACCAGTGCCAGTGAGGATTATTCTAAACCTATTAAGAAATGAAGGGAGAATTAGATCCACAGACCCATTTGGAAGCTAGGACAGCAAAATGGCTTTCTATGTCTGCCAATGCGAAGATCAACAGAAACCTAGAACAAGTTAAGTATATTTACCCAAGAGATTTGGAGCAGAGGAACTATAAAAGATTGGAAGAAGAGATGATTGCCATCAAAAAAAAAATTGATATATGAAAAGTTCAGTGTGATTAATGTTTAACCCTCCAATTCAATCCAACTTTGTCCTAGATTAGAAGCCCACAATATATTTCTGTCAAAAATAAAAATAATTACTCTTTTGAGATTTCTGCAGTATGCTGGCATTATTCTGAGTTATCAAAACATCTAATGGATATTTAACTGATTCCCATACTAAGAGTCCCTAGAAAGTTTCCTAAAAATGTTCTGAATTCTGTATTTTGAAGCATATAAGAGTCCAACACAGGCCTTGAAAGGTACAAATGGACCATTTTTCACAGTTTGTTTGAAGTAATAGTGCCTTTCCTCCATATATATTGCATTTCGATAATGTAACCCTTCAGTCGGATGCTGGAAATCCCAATTCCCATACTAAGAGTCCCTAGAAAGTTTCCTAAAAATGTTCTGAATTCTGTATTTTGAAGCATATAAGAGTCCAACACAGGCCTTGAAAGGTACAAATGGACCATTTTTCACAGTTTGTTTGAAGTAATAGTGCCTTTCCTCCATATATATTGCATTTCGATAATGTAACCCTTCAGTCGGATGCTGGAAATCCCCCACTTTGAGAAAAGCTGTACTTTATTATGTTCTTCAAGAATATATTCTGCTTATTGTGTCTCATTCGATTATAATTAATTAATTACTTATCTCCAGATCAGAGCTTTTCAAACCACAGGTTGTGGCACACTAGCATCAGCCAGTCATGAAGTCAGTTTAGTGTATCCCAGTCAGCACTGAAAAAAAAAAAAGAAATGAAACAGAATACAAAAAGTGATTTCAAACCATATCATGCATGCCTGCTAAGTTGCTTCAGCCATGTCAGACTCTTTGCGACCCTATGAACTATAGCCCACCAAACCCCACTGTCCATGGGATTTCCCAGGCAAGAATACTGGAGTTGGTTGCCAGTTCCTCCTCCAGGGCATCTTCCTGACCCAGGGATCAAAGCTGAGCCTCTTATATTGCCTGCATCGGGTTCTTTACCATCGGTGCCACCTGGGAAGCTCAAACCATATCATACACTTGTGATGAGTACTGTTATTTTGTGTATTGTTTTGTGGCACACATGTGTATGCAAGTATGGGGGTTTGTGTGTAAGCTGAGTCACAGCACAGCACGGATTTCTCACCTGGATGAAGTGTTTGAGAGCTGGACTCTGTAATACGCTCTGCGAGGCTTCTCAGTGGTTGCCCCAACTCTAGCTTCTCTCTCCTCATTTGCTCTGCCCCCCGCCTCCCCCCCCCCCAAGTCAAACGAATCTTCTTTACAGCTATGCTTTGATTATGTAACTCTTATCCATTCATTCTCTACTTCATTCAACAGATGTTCAGCAAATAATCNCTCATTTGCTCTGCCCCCCGCCTCCCCCCCCCCCCAAGTCAAACGAATCTTCTTTACAGCTATGCTTTGATTATGTAACTCTTATCCATTCATTCTCTACTTCATTCAACAGATGTTCAGCAAATAATCATTCTCTGCCTGATCCTGGGCTACCAGAAACAAGTCACACCTGTTCCATCCCCATCTGCTTCCAAGGAAAGAGACTGTACCCAGGGCATCAGGGCTAATTCCCAGTTCAGGGATCAGCTCCTGCTCCCCATTACCCATCAAATCAAGAATAAACTCTTCTCATCTGTCAGGCTCCTCTTTGATCTAATTGACTGTTTCCACCCAAACTTTTTTTTTTTTTCCCATTGTCAGTGCTGGTTCTAGCTGTTTTGTGTGCAAACCTGAAATTACCTGTCTGCGTACCATGTTAATTCTGACACATGTGTTCCTGCTCCATTACTGACACTGTCTTTGCTTCTTTCCTCCTTAGAAAACCATCCTCAGCATCCCTGGATCTCAGCCCACCCTCTACAGCTGGTCGTCATCCCAAACCCCAGGCCCCTTGCTGCTCCAGCTTTCATACTCAGCTGCCTAGCTAGTGCTCCTCTGCAAAGCACTTTTGAGTTCATTGTCCCTTTATTTAGAATGTCTCCAGGGACTGTGTTTCCATCACTTTACTTGAAAGCCTATTTCACAGTCTAGTAGGTCTCACTGTCTAGAGAATTTTTCTTGTCTTCCTCTGAAAATGGTCTTTTCTTAATTTCAATCTATTATTCCTAGTTATACTGCTGATAACACCATAAATAATACTTCGGATTTGGGGAAAATAAAATATCTTATCCTAGCTCAACTTAAGATTGTGTGTTTAAATTAATCCTCTGCTGCTGCTGCTGCTAAGTCGCTTCAGTCATGTCTGACTCTGTGCGACCCCATAGACGGCAGCCCACCAGGCTCCCCCATCACTGAGATGTCACCAGTTAATCTCACTGCTCATTACTGAATTCTAGCAGTTCATCATCACACATAATCCTGAAAACAAGGCAACNGCTAAGTCGCTTCAGTCATGTCTGACTCTGTGCGACCCCATAGACGGCAGCCCACCAGGCTCCCCCATCACTGAGATGTCACCAGTTAATCTCACTGCTCATTACTGAATTCTAGCAGTTCATCATCACACATAATCCTGAAAACAAGGCAACTCAAGCTAAAAGCAGCTGCAGGCTAGGATGAGAACTGTCATCTCTTTCTGGAAGAATCCAGGAATGAAAATGGACTCTCTGATCTTTGATGACCTGGCCTCATTTGATTTCCTTCTGGCTTTATCATAAAAGGAACTGAAAACATTTAAGTAAAACATTTAAGAATTTGCTGTGACATATTTTCTTTGTATGTCACCATCCGCCTACTTCATTTGTGAACATGGCAACAATTACTGAGTTTCTACCTGGTCCCAGGCCCTTTTAATTAAGTGCAGGGGATCAGAGATGAGTTAAACCACTCAGGCTGTTCATTGTCTAATCAGGGAAGCAGATTTGTCTTGCCAGCAGATTACACAACATCAAATGGGATCAGATGAATGGCTGCAAAGCTGGGGGAGAAATCAGCTCTCTTTATGAGAGTCATGACAGTTTCCCCGGGTAAAGCTATCTACACTGGGTCTTGAAGGGCTAAGTGGAAACTTCCTAGAAAAAAGAATATTCTGGACAAAGGAGTACAGTATATGCAAATATGGAGACATCTGAAAGTTGCTCCTTACCCAGGGAGCAGCGAAAAAGAAGGAAGACTTCAACCTACAGTACATAACTGGGAACGTCTGCAAATGACCTTGAGTATCTGTGAAGGATTGTACACAGGCTAAGGAGGTTAGCGTTGTCAGAAACATCTTCAGAAGATGATTGTTTCTTATCAGGAAAGTGATGACAAAGCTAGACAGTGTGTTGAAAAGCAAAGACATTACTTTGCCAACAAAGATCTATATAGTCAAGGTTGTGGTCTTCCCAGTAGTCATGTGGCTGTGAGAAGTGAAGTGAAGTGAACTCATTCAGTCGTGTCCAACTCTTTGCGACCCTGCGGACTGTAGCCAGCCAGGCTCCTCTGTCCATGGGATTCTCCAGGCAAGAATACTGGAGTGGGTTGCCATACTTACCCAGGGAGCAGCGAAAAAGAAGGAAGACTTCAACCTACAGTACATAACTGGGAACGTCTGCAAATGACCTTGAGTATCTGTGAAGGATTGTACACAGGCTAAGGAGGTTAGCGTTGTCAGAAACATCTTCAGAAGATGATTGTTTCTTATCAGGAAAGTGATGACAAAGCTAGACAGTGTGTTGAAAAGCAAAGACATTACTTTGCCAACAAAGATCTATATAGTCAAGGTTGTGGTCTTCCCAGTAGTCATGTGGCTGTGAGAAGTGAAGTGAAGTGAACTCATTCAGTCGTGTCCAACTCTTTGCGACCCTGCGGACTGTAGCCAGCCAGGCTCCTCTGTCCATGGGATTCTCCAGGCAAGAATACTGGAGTGGGTTGCCATTTCCTTTTCCAGGGGATCTTTCCAGCCCAGGGATCGAACCCTGGTCTCCTGCATGGCAGGCAGATGCTTTATCCTATGGCTGTGAGAGCTGGACCATAAAGAAGGCAGAGCGCTAAAGAACTGATGCCTTCAAACTGTGGTGCTGGAGAAGACTCCTGAGAGTCCTTGCACAGCAAAAAGATCAAATCAGTCAATCTTAAGGGAAATCAACCCTGAATACTCATTGGAAGGACTGATGTTGAAGCTGAAGCTCCACTATTCTGGTCACCTGATGAGAACAGCCAAGTCACTGGAAAAGTCCCTGATACTGGGAAAGATTGAGGGCGGAAGGAGAAGAGGGCATCAGAGAATGAGAGGGCTGGAGGATGGCAGCACTGGTGCAATGGACATGAAATTGGGCAAGCCTCGGGAGATGGTGAGGGACAGGGAGGTCTGTTGCGCTGCAGTCCATGGGGTCGCAAAGAGTCGGACATGACTGAGACAAAGGAGGTTAGCAGGGCTTCCGAGGTGGCGCTAGTTGTAAAGAATCCTCTTGCCAGTTCAGTAGACACAAGAGACACGGGTTAGATCCCTGGGTGGGGAAGATCCCCTGGAGGAGGGCATAGCAACCCTCTCCAGTATTCTTGCCTGGAGATTCCCATGGACAGAGGAGCCTGGCGGGCTACAGTCAGTGTGGTCACAACGAGTTAGACTGAAGCAACTTAGCACCCAAGGATATTAGCATTCCTTCTGAAGCCAACTGCAAATCAGTGGAGGTTTTTCTTAATAAGAGATGGGGGAGTGGGCGCTGGTCCCGGTTATTTTAGGTACGCTATTATGAAAGCAGTATAGAGAGCAGACTGGAGACAGCGCTTCACAAGCAGGCTTAATTTGAAGATTGTTGCAATACTGCAGCCAAGGTAACATTTTATAAAGGAAAAACACACACACACAAATCTACCCTTCAGGGGAAAAAAGGTTTTTTTTTTTTTTTTCTTAAAGAGAAAGTAACTGCTTCTTTTCAAAAAAAATTTGTTACATGGAAACAGCATCTTGAAAATCAATGTTTGGGGATGTTTCCTTTGCTGTGTACTTTTATTGCAGAAAATGTGTGTGTCACCTATAACAATTCTCTTTGGGTATAAAATTCTCCAACATATTTAAGGATCCTCCATTTGAAAAATGTGAATGGGTTTTAAACACATCTTTGTCCATGTATGTGCACTTGTGCATGAATATATGTGCTTATACACACACTGGATAAGAAAGATACACATATAAAAACACATATAAACTTCTGCCCTCCTCCCTTCTTTCTTTTCCTTTCAGATAAGGCTATAACATAACCAATTCATATCAGAGAACATAGATTAAATTATACAAGGCTTCCCTGGTGGCTCAGACAGTAAAAATCTGCCTGCAATGCAGGAGACCTGGGTTCAGCCCCTGAGTTGGAAAGATCCCCTGAAGAAGGGAATGGCTACCCACTCCAGTACTCTTGCCTGGAGAACTTCATGGACAGAGGAGCCTGGCGAGCTACAGTCCTTGGGGTTGCAAAGAGTTGGACACAACTGAGAAACCAACACTTTCACTTCACTTTTAATACTGTAGGTACACTGGTAGTAGGGTAAAAAATTAAAAAAATAAATGTGGCCCACAATGTATCACTTCCATTTGGATGTATCTGTTCAGTTCAGTTCAGTCGCTCAGTCATGTCTGACTCTTTGCAACCCCATGAATCGCAGCCAGGCCTCCCTGTCCATCACCAACTCCCGGAGTTCACCCAAACTCAAGTCCATTGAGTCGGTGATGCCATCCAGCCATCTCATCCTCTGTCGTCCCCTTCTCCTCCTGCGCCCAATCCCACCCAGCATCAGAGACTTTCCCAATGAGTCAACTCTTCGCATGAGGTGGCCAAAGTATTGGAGTTTCAGCTAGCATCAGTCCTTCCAATGAACACCCAGGACTGGTCTCCTTTAGAATGGACTGGTTGGATTTCCTTGCAGTCCAAGGGACTCTCAAGAGTCTTCTCCAACAACACGGTTCAGAAGCATCAATTCATTGGCGCTCAGCTTTCTTCATGGTCCAACTCTCACATCCATACATGACTACTGGAAAAAAAAAACTTGACTAAATGGACCTTTGTTGGCAAAGTAATGTCTCTGCTTTTGAATATGCTATCTAGGTTGGTCATAACTTTCCTTCCAAGGAGTAGGTGTCTTTTAATTTCATGGCTGCAATCACCATCTGCAGTGATTTTGGAGCCCCAAAAATAAAGTCAGCCACTGTTTCCTAGTTTCCTCATCTATTTGCCATGAAATGATGGGACCAGATGCCATGATCTTAGTTTTCTGAATGTTGAACTTTAAGCCAACTTTTTCACTCTCCTCTTTTACTTTTATCAAGAGGCTTTTTAGTTCCTCTTCACTTTCTGCCATAAGGGTGGTGTCATCTGCGTATGTAAGATTATTGATATTTCTTTTGGCAGTCTTGATTCCAGCTTCTGCTTCTTCCAGCCCAGCGTTTCTCATGATGTAGTCTGCATAGAAGTTAAATAAGCAGGGTGACAATATACAGCCTTGACATGCTCCTTTTCCTAT
>SJYX01014370.1:76156-88834 GCA_006410675.1 Oreotragus oreotragus
GATGGTCTTGATCCCTGTCTCCTGTACAATGTCACAAACCTCCATCCATAGTTCATCAGGTGCTCTGTCTATCAGATCTAGTCCCTTAAATCTATTTCTCACTTCTACTGTATAATCATAAGGGATTTGATTTAGGTCGTACCTGAATGGTCTAGTGGTTTTCCCCACTTTCTTCAATTTAAGTCTGAATTTGGCAATAAGGAGGATGAATCTGTATTCACGTAGTAATTTACTCAACTAGAGCAGGGATTAAAACCATTACTAAAGTAAAAATCTAAAAAGAGAGTTTTAAAGACCTCTGCTTAATTAGGATGTAGAAAATCATGTAACCCTGGGACATGGTAACAAGAAAACCCAGAAAAGCAAAAACATACTTTTATAACATCCTCTAACTAAGAGTGTTAGACACGGATAATGCTGGATGAATGGGATTCCAAAGAAAACCAAGCCCTTTGTAGCTGAACAAGGAGACAGAGCAGCATCCTTTTCTGAAGGTGGCAGAGAGAGAAGCAGGCCTCCCACAGATAACAAGGTCTGGGGAGGACGGAGAAATTAAGGAAGCCTTAGATAACAATGTAGGCTAGCAGGACATGTTGGGATCTGGAAGAGCCCCAAAGGCAGAAACACATCACTCAGTCCAAAAATTCCCCCATTCTACCAAAAATTATGCCAAGAACGTGGCAGTGATGTGTAGTTCTGCACATTTTCATGCTGTGGCAACTGAAGTTTCACTCAGCCACAGTGAAGAGAGCTTGGAAAACTGGAGCATTGAATAGAGAGACCCAGGGTGTTATACCTCAGTAGCAGGACAAATCTACTCCTAGAATAATGTCTAGGCAGGAATTACAATAACAAAGGATTAAAAATAATCCTTGAAAAGATTAAGCTGCTCTCTCTACCCCTAGAAACTGAACTCACTGCCCAACAACATAATAAAGGTCATATATGAAAAGCTTATGGCGCTTCCCTCATAGCTCAATTGGTAAAGAATCCTCCTGCAATGCAGGAGACCCTGGTTCGGTTCCTGGGTCAGGATGATTCCCTGGAGAAGGGATAGACTATTCACTCCAGTATTCCTGGGCTTCCCTTGTGGCTCAGCTGGTAAAGAATCCGCCAGTAATTTGGAAGACCTGGGTTCAATCCCTGGGTTGAGAGGATCCCCTGGAGAAAGGAAAGGCTACCATTCCAGTATTCTGGCCTGGAGAATTCCATGGACTATACAGTCCATGGGGTCTTAGAGAGTCAGACACCACTGAGCGACTTTCACCTTTTTTTTTTTTTTCATGAAAAGCTTACAGTAGCATTCATACCCAATGGTGAAAGACTGAAGTGTTTCCCTCCAAGATCAGAAAAAAAGGCAAAGATGGCTGCTTTCACCACTTCTAAATAAACAGAGTCCTGCAAATTCTACTCAGAGCCATTAGTCAAGAGAACAAAATAAAAGACATCTCAATTAGAAAGGAAAAAGATATACAAATAACCAAAAAGCACATGAAAAGATGCTCAACGTCACTAATTACTAGGGAAATGCAAATCAAAACCAAAATGAGATGCCATCTCACACCCCTAGGAGGACTCTATCACAAAATAGAAAATACTGTGGTGACGAGGATATGCAGAAATTAGAATCTTTATGTACTCTTGGTAAGAATGTGAAATGGCACAGCTGCTGTGAAATACAGTATTTTGTTCTCAAAAAGTTAAAAATAGAATTACTGCAGGATTCAGCAAATCCAATTTTGGGTATATATCTCTAAGAATTGAAAGCAAAATCTTAAATATCTGTACACCCATTATTCATAATAGCTAATATGTGGAAGCAGCCTAACTGTGTGTCAGTGGATGAATGGATAAGCAAAATGTGGAGAAGGAAATTGTACATTGTGCTACAGTATGGATGAACATTGAGGACACTATGTTAAGTGAAACAAGCCAGTCACAAAGGACAAATATTGCATGATTTCACTGATATGAGCTATTTCGAAGAGTAAAAATTGTAGACAGACAAAGTAGAATGGCTGCAGGGACAGGGGAGGGGAGAATGTGGAGTCATAGTTTGAGTGGCACAGAGTTTCTGTTTTAATACATGAAGCTAGTTCTTGAGACAGTGGACATGGTTGTACAATGTTATGAATGTATTTAATACCATTGAACTGTACATTCAAAAATGGCTGAGATGGTAAATTTTGTTATGTGTACTATACTACAATTTAAAAAACTGAAAAGAAAAAATCATCATGAATAAAGGAAAAAAAAACAAAACTGTGACAGATTTTTAAGCATAGACCCATGATCTTTAAAGAACCTAAACATATTCACATGTTGCATGCATCCTAAGTCACTTCAGTCAAGTCCAACTCTTTTTGACCCCATGGACTGTAGCCCACCAGGCTCCTCTGTCCATGGGATTCTCCAGGCAAGAATACTGGAGTGGGTTGCCTTGCCCTCCTCCAGGGGATCTTCCTGACCCAGGGATCTAACCCTTCCGTGCCTCTCATGTCTCCTGCATTGGCACGCGGGTTCTTTACCACTAGCACTATCTGAGAAGCCTATACATGTGTGGTAAGTCACTTCAGTCTGGTCTGACTTTTTGAGACCCCATGGACTGCCAGGTTCCTCTGTCCATGGGATTCTCCAGGCAAGAATATTGGAGTGGGTTATAATGCCCTTCTCCAGGGGATCTTCCTGACCCAGGGATCAAACCCATGTATCTTACATCTCCTGTATTGGCAAAAGGATTCTTTACCAGCAGTGCCATCTGGTAAACCCCAGGGAAACCTACACACATTACTATAAGATAGGTAATAAAAACCTGTTGTATATCAGAAGGAACCATACTCAGTACTGTGTAATGGCCTATGTGGGGAAAGAATCTACCAAAAAAAAAAAAGAGAGAGAGAGAGAGAATGGATACATGTATAAATATAATTGATTCACTCAGATATACACCTGAAACTAATACAACATTGTAAATCAACTATACTCCAATAAAAATGTTTTTTAAAAAGAACCAAAACATATACAAAAATAGCTCAACAGTCAATAGAAGCAAACAAAAGTGTCAGGAATCTGATGATTAAACACCGCCTTTTTCTCTTCTATAAAATTAAAACTGAAAATTTATAATATCTGAATAAGAAATCTAAATATTTGGAAACCAGCTTTCATTATTATTCAAGTTTGTGTTAAGATTTGATAGAAACCTATAGCTTTATAAAGCTAGGTTTCTAAAGCCTAGTGTTGATGTGTTATGAAGCTAAAAAATAATTCCAAATTCTTTTTCCCAAACTGAGATGAATTTACTAAATGCTGGTGAGTAAGGTTGAGTTTAGGGTCTTCCCAAGTGGCTCCGTGGTAAAGAATCTGACTGCAATGCAGGAGATCCAGGTTTGATCCTGGATCAGGAAGATCCCCTGGAAAAGGAAATGGCAACCCCCATCAGTGTTCTTGCCTGGGAAATCCCATGGACAGAGGAGCCTGGCGGGCTACAGTCCATGGGGTCATGGAAGAGTGGGACACTACTTAGCAACTAAACAACAACAAAGGATGAGTTTTACCTAATCTGTATGCAGACTTGTATCACTTCACACTAGAATGCATTTTGTTGACACTGCTAGTCCTTAAAATTAACTTACAAAGTAAAATCTGCTTTGTGTATCAAGGGTTTTGATATGTTGTATCTGGGGATAATATGCAGACACACCTCAGGAAGGGTGCTGACTCTCTTACTCCTCACTGTGTTTCTAGTAGACATCTAGCCCACTCCCATTACAGAACTTTGTCGTCTTCTAAAAGGGTCCATCATTTTTCGTGTCTTAATAAACATCACTTTCTCAGTCTGTCCTAAGAACCATACCTTTCAGCTCTGATTGCCTAATCAGTATCGTTACAAAATCACAGAGTGTATCAGGTTATGTGTTATCCTTTTGCTGTTTTTTAACTCATATATGGAAATGAGTTAAGAAAGAAAAATACTGAATGAAATAGCTGGTTCATAAACAGCATACAAAAATGACTAACAACCATGATAAAATGTTTACATCCCTAATAGTCAAGGGAATGCAAAGAAAAAAATTAGATATTTTTACCAATGTCAGAGAGTTAAAAAAAAATTTATTAAAGCTGCTTGAGTTTTTGTGAGATGGGCCCCTTGTATACTACTGGGAGTGAGGGGGTCTACATTTGTGTAATCCTTTTAGGAATCAATTGGGAAATATCTTGCAGCATCTAACAAGTGTCTCTAAAAATGTTTATTTCCTTAATATCCATTTGGCTTAGTACTTATATTTGGGAGGATTTGTTCTGAGAAAATAAAACAAAAGCATTGATGAGTTCATCATAATATAGCTTTTATTTATTTTTTTTTCCTTTATTTTTTTACACGAACTCCTAAAAGCAAAGACTGGAAACAATTTAAACCCTTCGTACTCAAAATTCTCCTCCAAAAAGCACCTGTAACTAACCTTGTCTTCTGGAGCTCAGGCACTCTGGTAAAGCGTTGCTGGCTGAAACTGTTGCCCCGCAAAAATTATTCAGTTATTTCTTCTCTATGTCTTCTCGGTATCTTTCTCACTCAGCAGATCATAAGCAATTTGAAGGCGAGACCTTTGTACTTTTCCCCTCAGAAGATCTGATAGAGAGTAATCAGAACCCTCTGTGGGTCCCATACAACCCTGATCATGTTCCATTTCCATTCTTCATTTCAGTGGCACAAGGCCAGCAGAGCCCCCAGGCCTCCTCCAGGGCCTATGCCGAGAGATGTAGAGGACTCTGCTTCCCAGGTGGGTGAGTGGTAAAGAACCAGCCTGACAATGCAGGACACCTAAGGGACTCAAGTTCCGTCCCTGGGTTGTGAAGATGTCCTGGAGGAGGCCATGGCAATCCACTCCAGTACCCTGCCTGGAAGATTTTCCAGAGGAGCCTGGCAGAGTCTAGAGTCACAAAGAATCAGACACACAGAGCAACTAAGCATGCACACACTGCTGGCTGGGGAGGGGCTCACCACATCTGATGAGCATGGTGCAAGTGGGCTGTATGGGGAGTCAGCAGCTCATGCACGGCAGCTGTGTCATCCCTTGTCCTTGTGGTGGAGTGTAAGAATGCCCCACACCCTGACTCTATCACCCAGCCTGGCGTGTGCCCAGTTTATAGACACTGGTGCCTACAGTCCATCAAGAAGACAACCAGTTGACCCCAGTGTCAGTGGCTCCTATTTTTTATCTTCAGATTTTTTATTTAATTTATTTGGCTGCATTGGATAAATAAATTATTTATGTATTTGGCTTGTTGCAGCTCACGGGCTTAATTGCTTCTCAGCATGTGGGCTGTTAGTTTCCCCAACCAGGGAACCTGTGTCCCCTGCATCGAAAGGTGGATTCCTAACCACTGGACCACCAGGGAAGTCCCAGCTTGTTTAGATGTTTACCTTCTTGCTTCTCTGGACTGTGAGCTTCTGGAAGGCAGGAGTTAGATCTTCATGATTATATCTTGTGTATGTAGAACAGTGTGGTCCAAAGAGGGAGCTGAAGATCTATTAAATTCATTTCATCAGAGCTAGCAGGGCAGCACATGGGTCCGTCAAGTCAGGAACATGAGACAGGAGAGGCGAATACAAGATAGGAGAAGACACAGTGGAAATGGGAAAAAATAATTTCCAACAGATGTTATTCTTAGACTGATGAGAAAATATGCATTTAGGAAAAGCAAAACCATAAAAGGAAGTCTAAGAAGTCTAAGAGGAGTTATTAAGGAGGTCACAAAGGAAATTATTTGAAATAGAACAGGATTAAGAGAAGTTTGCTTGCTAAGGATGAGAGGGAGTAGGAGAGAGGAAAGTCAACAGTGTCAGTCTGGGTATTGACCACACTGATCTCTCTGGGCCAAAGCTGAGGTCAACTAAAGACGACAACAGCAAACCCTTCTATCCTAGAAAAGCAAGAGAAACTTCAACTACGTTTAAAAAAATCCATTATTTTGCGCAACACTAGAATGCACTCTAGAATGTGCAAAGTATTTGAATTTTGCCAAGAATGTGACAAGCTGACCCTAGGACAAAATCAACTGCCCCTGATGAGCTACAGCTGGATTTTTTCATTCCCAAATCTTCTTCATTCTTAAACTTACTGACCCACAGAATAAAATATGGAGATACATGGAGAGCTTCATGGGCGATTGAGTGGAGCTCTCATCATACGCAAGACTCAGTGGCTCAGATGTAAAACTGAGACAAAGAAGCCTCAGTTGCCCTGCATTCTCAGAACTGCCAGCTCTGGACACACGTGTGGTAGGGCTTACTGAGCGAGGTCTCATCAGCTCTGCTCCCTTTACTGAAACTCCCTCCTGCCCTGCTCCTCCGCAGTCAAGACAGGCAGAAACCTGGAGTGGGGATGCAGGGGGAGAATGGTGTCAGAAGAGAAAAGAGGAGCCTCTGGCTCTAAGTCCCCCATTTGGTGTGGACAGCTGGACTTTACACAATCCTCTTCCTGGGATGTTGACACAGCAAACCAAATGGGGGATGCTCCGGGGAAGGGGTTCAGTCCACCACCTGTCTCTATAAGGGGAATAGTGTTGGAAAACAGCAATGCTCATTCATTTTCACATCTTTGATGGGTGCTTTCTGACCACTGGGCTTCCCTAGTGGCTCAGATGGTAAAGAATCTGCCTGCAATGGCGGGAGACCCAGGTTTGAACCCTGAGTTGGGAAGATCCCCTGGAGAAGGGAAAGGCTACCCATTCCTGTATTCTTGCCTGGAGAATTCCATGGACAGAGGAGCCTGGTGAGCTACAGTTCATGAGGTTGCAAAGAGTCTGACACAAGTGAGCAACTAACACTCTTCTCACTACAATGGTGGAGTTGAAAACTCTAAGCAGAAACTATATGGCTCACAAAGTAGAAAAATGTTTATTCTCTGGCCCTTTACAGAAAAAGTCTGCTAACCCCTGTTCTGGGATAGTCACATACAGGGGGTGACTGGGAAAGGGGAGACTGGCTCCCACTTGGGTTGGATGCCTGCTGACGCTGCTGGCACCTGTCTGAATAGGAAAGGAGGAGTTTTGAAGAAAATGGTGGCGGGCTGATAGGTACGGCCAAGCACTAACTTCCTGGCCTGGTGAGAATGGGAGAGTTTCCCATGGACCAGGGGGAATGATGGAAGACTGTGGAGTTGAGGCATCCTGGCCCAATCTAAGGGCTCTGTCATCTGGCAAGAGCAGGTGGGGTGTCCCACCATAGGGGGTTATTGGAAAATGACGAATGACTTCAGGAATGTGTGCACTGGGAAGGTCCTTTCCTCTAACGAGGCTCCTCAAAGAACTCATACACACACGCCTGGGGGGCTAACTTTCCACATCTGCTATGCATGGGCCCTGGTGGGCACCGAGCACTAGGCAAGCAAGCAGAGACAGCCAAAGTAGGACGGTGGTGGCACCAAGCATTAAAGGGATGCCTTGCTTTTCCGTAAGCCCTCTCCACCCCCAACTCTTCTAACACTTCAAAAGAAATGAACCCTTCTGCATCTCACTGCAAATACTGCCTATAGATGCCTGGTCAGTGCCAGGGGAGGAGAGAGCTGACTAGAGACTTGGTGATGAGATTGGATCACTTGCGGAACAGGGCTGAGCCATCACCCGACTCATAAACAGGGGCTTGACAAAGCACAGACAAGCACAAGGATTGGAAAACGCAAAGTTGTTTGTTGTTTATACTCACTCATCCAACTCTTCCCTCCAGGGATTTAGAATCTAAATTGACTGGTGACATTAGCCTGGATTTTGTTGAATGATTTAATATAAATTTTTATTACCCTTATTAGTTTTCTTGGTTTGCTGCTGCTACTGCTAAGTCACTTCAGTCGTGTCCGACTCTGTGCGACCCCGTAGACAGCAGCCCACCAGGCTCCCCCATCCCTGGGATTCTCCAGGCAAGAACACTGGAGTGGGTTGCCATTTCCTTCT
Source organism: Oreotragus oreotragus (assembly GCA_006410675.1). Classification (NCBI taxonomy): domain Eukaryota; kingdom Metazoa; phylum Chordata; class Mammalia; order Artiodactyla; family Bovidae; genus Oreotragus; species Oreotragus oreotragus. The sequence continues at coordinate 84,110 of SJYX01014370.1, forward strand.
CCAATGTATGAAAGTGAAAATTGAAAGTGAAGTCGCTCATTCCTGTCTGACTCTTGGCGACCCCATGGACTGCAGCCTACCCGGCTTCTCTGTCCATGGGATTTTCCAGGCAAGAGTACTGGAGTGGGGTGCCATTGCCTTCGCCATCTTGGTTTGCTAACTGGATTAAAAAGAATTTGTTTTTAGACTTCCCTGATGATCCAGTGGTTAAGGCTCTTTCTACTGCAGGGTGTGATTCCTGGTTGGGGAAGTTCTGCATGCTGGTGGGTGAAGCTAAAATAATAATAATAATAATTTCCTTTCATTTGTTAAATGGAAACCCATCTTTGCCTGCCTACTTTAATTACTTTTGAATTTGTTGTTGCTGATTACTTGGCATCCAGTAGCATATGGTGCCAGAAACCAAAAGCAGAGCAAAATTCTTAGCTGCAATTTTAAATCTAGGATTTAAAAAGTAATAATAAAGTTAAGGTAAAAATAAATCTCGCATTGCCTCCAAAAAATAATAGTTGGTAGCTGAAGCAAGCTGTGTGGAATATTGTTATACCTGGCTTTCATCTAGGACTCCTAGAACAAGCAAATACATATTTGATTTCTTTCATATTAATAAGTATCCAGAAAAAGTAGGCAACTTTTCAAAACTTCAGGCAGTTTTTTTTCCTTTTACTATTAAAGAAAGTGATTTAAGATTTTCTTCTTTTTTAATATAAATTTATTTATTTTAATTGAAGGTTAATTATAATATTGTATTGGTTTTGCCATACATCAGCATGAATCCGCCAGAGGTGTACACGTGTTCCCCATCCTGAACCCCCCCTCCTCCCTCCTTGTACCATTCCTCTGGGTCATCTCAGTGCACCAACCCCAAACATCCGGTATCATACATCAAACCTGGACTGGCAATTCATTTCATATATGATATTATACATGTTTCAATGCCATTCTCCCGAATCATCCCACCCTCTCTCTCTCCCACTCCCACAGAATCCAAAAGACTATTCTATACATCTGTGTCTCTTTTGCTGTCTCACATACAGTATACTAACACATATATATGAAATTTGAAAAGATGGTAACGATTTAAACTTTTAGAAGGTGGAAGTCACAGAAATTGACCATCTTCTTAGAAAATATATAGCCAAACCCCCTAATGCAGAAAAATCTCTTTGAGGAAGGCCGTTTTGTGCTTAGCTTCTGGAAATGGATTTTTCAAACTTAAACAAGATAGGAGGTCATGTTGACCCTTTTTTCTTTCTTTCCTGGCCAGGGTCTTGCAAAATTAAAATAGCACACTATGACGCAAGGGGAAGGCCACAGTCTTTATAAATGGGCTGGATCCTGCACCCTAGTAACCCCTCTGATCCAGAGGGTGCAACCTAGACACGCGTTATCTCTAAGAGATACTATGCTTCACTCTCTACATTCCCCCAAAGCAATGCAACCTTTTTTCTTTCTTTCCTGGCCAGGGTCTTGCAAAATTAAAATAGCACACTATGACGCAAGGGGAAGGCCACAGTCTTTATAAATGGGCTGGATCCTGCACCCTAGTAACCCCTCTGATCCAGAGGGTGCAACCTAGACACGCGTTATCTCTAAGAGATACTATGCTTCACTCTCTACATTCCCCCAAAGCAATGCAAAATAATAATAATAATAGTGAAATAAAAGAAATGTTTTCTTCTAATTTGTGGTGCTTTCTTGTAACTTTCTAATGTTACAGAAGTAGCTATCACTAGAAGCTGAAATTTCAGTGAAGGATACTCAGCATATTATTCTAATCGCTTGCTTAATTACCTGTATCTTATAGTCAATATAAACCATGAGTGAGCAGGGACAGCAAGCTACTGATTTCGTGTATATCCAGAGTGCCTTTCACAGCATCTGATATGTGGGAAACACTTCACATTCATTGAATGAATGAGTGATGATGAGCAGTTTTGAGAGTAGGCACCTTGCCTACTGGAACATTTTAAAACTCACAATTCACCCCACATTGCTTAAGCATCAGGATAGATAAAAAAAATTGTGACTATACATCTTTTTGAATTGATCTTTCAGGAGGAAGAGTCCTCATATTCAAAATAGGATATTTGGATTTTTCATATCTAGGGTTTTGTTTCTTTTTTTTTTTTTTTTCCTTCTGAGTGACTCTTTACTAAGCATGTCATTCCACTCTGAAATAAAAATGGTCAGTTCCAGTATCTCAGCATTAGACAAACGTTCAGGGAAAACTCTTAAAGGAAAATTTCTGGATATACTGCCAGGAAAATTCAGTTGAACAAGAATTTTTTTCCCACTGGGCAGTATATATATTGCTATCAGAACTTATAAAATAATAAGTACTGTGCACTTGAATGGAAAAAAGTTACTCTTTTTCAGTAATTCTAACTATCAAAATGTGTATAGGAAGACATTGAGAGCTAATAGATTGATTTTAATGAGCTAGGCAAAAACTAAATTGGAAAAACGGCACGTCATTTAACCTGAAATGCAGAAAAAGGATGCAGCTAATAGAAGACATCAAACTATTGCTTTTATTAACCCAAGAAACAGAGAAATAAATCTACCCTTCACATTCAGAAAAAAACCTGAATATTTTCCAAAATAAAATTTGTTTCAAAAGAGTTAAATGGAGGTTTTAGGCTTACTATGTTTATATTAAAAAAAAAAAAAAAGCAGGGTCAATCGTTTGAAAAGACAACTCCAGTTTTGCTCTCCCTGTGTCCACACCCCTTTTGCAATGTAAGCTTGTAGCTTTTTGCATAAGTGGTAAAGTCTCTTTTCCTACCCCTTGAACTTGCTTTGGCCAAAGAATGAGTCAAATGTAATGTGTCAGTTTCAAGTCTAGTATCATGAGGTTTTGGATAATTCCATTCATTCTCCTGACTGCCACTGTGTGAACTAGCTTGGAATTTCCTGCTGAAATGTTGGGAGATCATGTGAAAGAAAGTCAAGATGCCCCAGCTTCACTGACATCAGGCCCTGAAGCAAAGTCATCCAGCCCACCTGCAAGTCTTCACAGACTTGTGACTGAACCCAGCCACACCAGTCAAGTCAGAACCACCCACCTGGAGTTGCGAGCCCCATAAGTTTTGAGGTGGCTTTTCACACAGCAATAAAAAACTGATCATTCATCCATTAACAAAGGTTTCACCCCCTTAGGTATCAAAGAAATTCAAGCTAAAACAGCAAAGTATGACTAGTTATCACCTTTGACATAGGTAGAGATAAGCAGGCATGCATGCATGCATGCATGCATGTTAAAGTCACTTCAGTCGTGTCTCACTCTGTGTGACCCCATGGACAGCAGCCCACCAGGCTCCCCTGACCACGGGATTCTCTAGGCAAGAATACTGGAGTGGTTTGCCATTTCCTTCTCCAAGAGATAAGCAAGACTCTTCATTAGAGAGCTGAATCATGCAACCTTTTTGGAAGATGATTTGGCAATATGAATCAAATTTTCAAAGGTGCCAGCTATTACACTTTGTGAATTTTACTCTTAAAAAATTATGTACATATCTACAAATGACCCAATTTTGTTCTTTTTTGTGGCCGAGTAATATTCCATTGTATGTATGTACCACATCTTTATCCTTTCATCTGTCTGTGGACATTTAGGTTGCTTCCATGTCCCTGGCTACTTTAAATAGTGCTGCAATGAACGTTGGGCTTCATGTGTCCCTTTGAAATATGGTGTTCTCAGTAGTGCGATTGCTGAGTCATATAATAATTCTGATTTTAGTTTTTGGACCTAGAGTCATACAAAGTGAAGTAAGTTAGAATAAGAAAGACAAATATTATATATTAGTGCATGCATATGAATCTAGAAAAATGGTACAGACGAACCTTTCTGTAGGGCAGGAATAGAGGTGTAGACAATGGGGAACAAATATATGCACAGGGGAGTGGGGGTGTGAATTGGGAGAGAAGCACTGACATACCTACAGTGCCACGCGTAAAATAGATAGCTAGTGGGAACCTGTCATATAACACAGAGAGCTCAGCTCAGTGTTCTCTGGTGACCTAAAGAGGTGGGATGGTGGGGTGGGAGGGAGATCCAAGACAGAAGGGATATATGTATACATTTAGCTAACTCACTTCATTGGTTATTTTTGTTGTTGTTGTTTTCTTTTTGTTTTTTAAATTTTTCTTTATTTTACTTTACATTACTGTATTGGTTTTGCCATACATCAACATGAATCCACCATGGGTGTACATGAGTTCCCAATCCTGAACCCCCCTCCCACCTCCTTCCCTATACCATCTCTCTGGGTCATCCCAGTGCACCAGCCCCAAGCATCCTGTATCTTGCATTGAACCTAGACTGGTGATCTGTTTCTTACATGATATTATACATGTTTCAATGCCATTCTCCCAAGTCATCCCACCCTTTCCTTCTTCCACAGAGTCCAAAAGTCTGTTCTATACATCTGTGTCTCTTTTGCTGTCTCGCATACAGGGTCCTCATTACCATCTTTCTAAATTCAATATATATGTGTTAGGATACTGTATTGGTGTTTTTCTTCCTGGCTTACTTCACTCTGTATAATAATCGGTTTCAGTTTCATCCATCTTATTAGAACTGATTCAAATGTATTCTTTTTAATGGCTGAGTAATACTCCATTGTGTATATGTACCACAGCTTTCTTATCCATTCATCTGCTGATGGACATCTAGGTTGTTTCCATGTCCTGGCTATTATAAACAGTGCTGCAATGAACATT
>SJYX01014370.1:105588-124982 GCA_006410675.1 Oreotragus oreotragus
AGCCTCTTGATGAAAGTGAAAGAGGAGAGTGAAAAAGTTGGCTTAAAGCTCAACATTCAGAAAATGAAGATCATGGCATCTGGTCCCATCACTTCATGGGAAATAGATGGGGAAACAGTGGGAATAGTGGCTGACTTTATTTTTTGGGCTCCAAAATCACTGCAGATGGTGATTGCAACCATGAAATTAAAAGACGCTTACTCCTTAGAAGGAAAGTTATGACCAACCTAGATAGCATATTGAAAGTGGAGACATTACTTTGTCAACAAAGGTCCCCCTAGTCAAGGCTATGGTTTTTCCAGTAGTCATGTATGGATGTGAGAGTTGGACTGTGAAGAAAGCTGAGCGCCTAAGAATTGATGCTTTTGAACTGTGGTATTGGAGAAAACTCTTGAGAGTCCCCTGGACTGCAAGAAAATCCAACCAGTCCATCCTAAAGGAGACCAGTCCTGGGTGTTCATTGGAATGACTGATGCTAAAGCTAAAACTCCAATACTTTGGCTACCTCATGCGAAGAGTTGACTCATTGAAAAGATGCTGATGCTGGGAGGGATTGGGGGCAGGAGGAGAAGGGGATGACAAAGGATGAGATGGCTGGATGGCATCACTGACTTGACGCACATGAGTTTGGGTGAACTCCAGGAGTTGATGATGGACAGGGAGGCCTGGCATGCTGCAATGCATGGGGTCACGAAGAGTCAGACATGACTGAGTGACTACACTGAACTGTCAACTCCACCAGCATCCATTAAATGTACACTTTGTGAAAGGGGCTGCAGCAGGTTCCTTGCTAAGGATGAGGGAGGAAAACAAAACTGAATAAGACATTCTCAACACATACACATGTAGGAGGTGCCTGGCACAGGGAACGTGGGTTTTCCTTATTATTTTAAGCCAGCACTGCCAACTGCTTTTCCAAAACAGGACATAGAACACTCTGCAGAAATGTTCTTGGACTCTGCTCACAACATCATGAAGGTCTCTCTGGGGCTTCCCTGATGGCTCAGATGATAAAGAATCTGCCAACCAAGGTGGAAGACACTAGTTCAATCCCTGGTCTGGAAAGATCTTGTGGAAAAGGAAATGGCAACCCACTCCAGTATTCTTGCCTGGAGAATTCCATGGACAAAGGAGCCTGGTTGGGTACAGTCCATAGGGTAGCATAGAGTTGGAGATGACTGAGGAACTATCACACACACAGATGCAATCACAGGCTTTAGGAATCAAATCATTTTTGTGATTTGATGGAAACAGAATAGATTTGTGTGGGGTTCAGTAGGCTTCAGAGAAGAGCAGAATCCAGTCCATGCATGACTCATTCCCTTTGAGGTGAGGTGAAGTCACTCAGTTGCGTCCGACTCTTTGTGACCCTGTGGACTGTAGCCTACCAGGCTCCTCCGTCCATGGGATTCTCCAGGTGAGAATACTGGAGTGGGTTGCCATTTCCTTCTCCAGGGGATCTTCCCTACCCAGGGATTGAACCCAGGTCTCCCCCGCATTGGAGGCAGACGCTTTAACCTCTGAGCCACCAGGGAAGCCTACCCTTTAGATGTTTGAAATAATTAGGAACTGTGATGTCTTAGGCTAGTTTCAGTCAAAACTCTCTGGGAGGAAAAGACCCACTAGTAGACAAGAGAAGTAAGCACCTCTCCTAGTGGTCCTTGCTCTGTACAGAGTGATCATCAGGAGTAAAGGCTTTAAGACAACTCCAGATCCAGCCACTCTGTGCATTTGAACTCATGAACAAAAAGCAAAGTAACTTGCACCCTCACAAACTGTGCTGGAGTCAAGACCAGGGAGGGGACCGGTCTTCAGACACCACTCTTTTCCACAGCAAGAGAAGTCACAACTGTTGAAAACCAGGGCCACTTGGCAGGTTGGTCTGGCATTTGTAAGCAGGAGAGGTCTTACTTAAGTAAGATGAAGTAAGCTTCTCAGGACCTTGGTCCTTTGAGATGGCAGTTCATTAAAGTTTGATGTTGAATTTCCTGTTAACACAAGTTCCTGGAGCTGGCACTACTTAGTGGAATAGAATAGGAGAATCATATTTGTTCTCCAAACCAGGGAAGTGGGTCAAAGTGGTCACACAGACAAATACCCAGAACATCCACAAAACTAAGCATTTTGAGGAAATAGCACTATTGCAGAAGCCTGCAACTATTGCTAAAAAAGCCTTATGGAGAAAGCCAGTCCTTAAAAAAAAAAAAAAAAAAAAACTGTAGAAATTAACTGTCAAGAATAAATAGGACACAGTTCCTCAATGGTTATGTATTGTTCAATCATTTTGTTATGCAATAAAAATGTTGTACGCAGAATTACATTAGTTCTACCCCCACAGAATTGCTATGAGCAATTTTATATAAAAGTTTCAGAAGCCAAATTTATCATTAGTGTGAAATGTAGGCATTTGAGTTCAGACTGTAAAATTAAAAATTTAAAGATGGTGTTCCGATTCTACAGAGGAAACGTGTAGCCAGTCCCCCCGCCCCGTATTCACAAGTACGATACACAACACCCATGCCAGAAAAGCTGCGCCAAAGCCCGTGTGCACTGGATAGTCAGGCAGAAAGCCTGTCAGTCCTTGGATGTGCCTCCCTAAGCTTGGAGTAACAGCCAGGGCCAGCTACAGAATCTGGAGGGCTCGGTGAAAAGGAAAAATGCAGGATCTATTCAAAAATAGGGAGTGCCTAAAATCGAAAACTTTGTCCTTTCTTCCAAGTTCTTTTTCTCAACTTGTCATGGTGCTTTTATTGGCTATTTGTACTAACTTCCTATGGCTGCATAACAAATTACCCCCAAACTTAGCAACTTCTAGCAACACCCATGTGGTGTCCCATAGTCTTTGTGGGTCAAGAGTCCAGGAACGTGCAGCTGGTGCTCTGCCCAGGGTCTCACAGGCTTCAGTCTTGGTGTTGTGGTCAGGGCTCGGATCTCATCTGAGGCTTGGAGTCCACTTTCAAGCTCATGCTGTTGTTGGCAGACCTTTTTTTTCCAGCTTCAGGACTCATGGTGCTCATTTCTTCAAGGTCAGCAGAAGAAAAGTCTCGCTTCTATATGCTTTTAAAGGGCTTGCCTGACTAGGTATGGCCCACCCAGGATAATGTCACTTTGATTTATTGAGTCTTTCAAGTTAACTATTTAGGGGCTTTAATTACTTCTGCCAAACTCTTTCATGTCTGCCATAGTCTATTAGTTAGAAGCAAACTTCAGGTCCTGCCAACTTGCTGAGGGAGGATTGTACAAGGGCATAAGTCATCGAGGGATCATTTTAGAATGCTGTCTCACTGTTCAATGTATTTCAATGTAAAGAAAAATTAAAATCTTTAACCTAATTTTGACAGTTCACGTTTACATTGTGAAATGTCAGTTTTAAGTATGAATAGAATATTTACTTGTAGGTGGAAATCAAAATTACACAGTTGGCATCTTGTAATATTTATGTAACATGTAATATTTATCTGGTATGCAGATAGTGGAAATGTGGTCTCAACTAAACTAACTCTTCTGTTCCACTTCTTGATGCCTACACATCCCACTAACACCCTCTACCGTCAGCTTCCTGATGACTAAGGAAGAGCGGGAAGGACAAGGAACCCTAGGTTGCTCTCTTTTCTCCTGTATTATCATTTTGAATGTCAGTGGTTGACTAACATAGGGAAGTAACACAAGCCAGTCAAAATATGATGGAGTCCCTCAGTCATTCATACTTTTAGGAATAGCACTGCCTTCTTTCTGCATGTGAAACCAGTTCTGGCACCCACAGAGAGCCCAGCCTCTCAGAATGCCCAGGTGTAGATGGAATGTACTCACCTGTGCTAGGCTGAGTTGCACTGAGCTACCACACACTGTGAGTCCCTGGAAGTCTGTGCCCTTGGAGATCATGAACACATTATGCAAATAGGGCAGCAAAGAGCTAAATATGCTTGTTGTACCTGCTTACTCAGGCACACGCTACATTGTCCCATCAGGCTTGAACCGGTATTTTGCTTGTTGTCTTTGCTCAGTCGCTCAACCTTGTCTGACTCTTTGTGACCCCATGGACTGCACCATGCCAGTTTCTTCTGTCCCTCACTACCTCCCAGAGTTTGCTCAAACTCATGTCCATTGAGTTGGTGATGCCATCCAATCAACTAATCCTCTGTTGTCCCCTTCTCCTGCATCAAGGTCCCAACATCAGGGTCGTTTCCAATGAGTCGGCCCTTCACATCAAGTGGCCATAGTTTAGAGTTTCAGCTTTAGCATCATTCCTTCCAAAGAAATCCCAGGATTGATCTCCTTCAGAATGAACTGGTTAGCTCCAGGGGATCTTCTCGTCCCAGGGATCGAACCTGGGTCTCTTAGATCTCCTGCACTAGTAGGTAGATTCTTTACCACTAGCGCCACCTGGGAAGCCCAGGGGATCTACATAGTGTAGTGAAAATGCTAAATGTTGCAAGAGACACTCATCCCCACCTAAGCCCACCCAATACATGGGCGCTGTACATTGTGCTGAATGGTCACAGTTTGCAGAGACAGGAATATTCAGGGTTGGTTTTCTCTAGGATTGACTGGTTTGATCTCTTTTTAGTCCAAGGGACTCTCAAGAGCCTTCTCCAGCACCACAATTTGAAAGCATCAATTCTTCAGTGTTCAGCCTTCTTTATGGTCCAACTCACATCTGTACATGACTATTGGAAAACCATAACTTTGATTATATGGACCTTTGTGAGCAAAGCACTGTCTCTGCTTTTTCATACGCTGTCTAGGTTTGTCATAGCTTTTCTTCCAAGAAGCAAGCATCTTTTAATTTCATGGGTGCAGTCCCTGTCCTCAGTGATTCTGGAGCCCAAGAAAATAAAACCTGTCACTGATTCCACTTTTCCCCCTTCTATTTGCCATGAAGTGATGGGACAAGATGCAATTTGTTTTTCGAATGTTGAGTTTTAAGCCATCTTTTCCCTCTTCTCTTTCACCCTCATTAAGAAACTCTTCCCTGGTGGCTCAGAGGTTAAAGCGTTTGCCTCNTGCTGTCTAGGTTTGTCATAGCTTTTCTTCCAAGGAGCAAGCATCTTTTAATTTCATGGCTGCAGTCATTGTCCACAGTGATTTTGGAGCCCAAGAAAATAAAGCCTGTCACTGATTCCACTGTTTCCCCATCTATTTGCCATGAAGTGATGGGACCGGATGCCATGATCTTCCTTTTTTGATGAGGTGGATGAACCTAGAACCTATTATACAGAGTGAAGTGAGTTAAAAAGACAAAGAGAAATACTGTATTCTAACATATATATACAGAATCTAGAAAAATGGTACTGAAGTTTTTTGAATGCTGAGTTTCAAGCCAGCTTCTTCACTCTCCTCTTTCACCCTCATCAGGAGGCTCTTTAGTTCCTCTTCAATTTCTGCCATAAGGGTGGTGTCATCTGCATATCTGAGGTTATTGATATTTCTCTTGGTAATCTTGATTCCAGCTTGTGCTTCATTCAGCCTGGCATTTCACATGATATACTCCGCATCTGGACTTCCCTAGTGGCTCAGATGGTAAAGTGTCTGTCTACAGTGTGGGAGACCTGGTTTCAATCCCTGGGTTGGGAAGATTCCCTGGAGAAAGAAAAGGCAACCCACTCCAGTACTCTTGCCTAGAAAATCCCACGGACGGAGAAGCCTGGTGTCCACGGGGTTGCAAAGAGTCAGACACAACTGAGTGACTTCACTTCACTCTGACTCTGCATACAAGTTAAAGCAAAGTGACAATATACAACCTTGACACACTCCTTTCCCAATTTGGAACCAGTCTGTTGTTCCATGTCCGGTCCCAACTGTTGCTTCCTGAACTGCATACTGGTTTCTCAGGAAGCAGGTAACGGGGTTGCAAAGAGTCAGACACAACTGAGTGACTTCACTTCACTCTGACTCTGCATACAAGTTAAAGCAAAGTGACAATATACAACCTTGACACACTCCTTTCCCAATTTGGAACCAGTCTGTTGTTCCATGTCCAGTCCCAACTGTTGCTTCCTGAACTGCATACTGGTTTCTCAGGAAGCAGGTAAGGTGATCTGATATTTCCATCTCTTTAAGAATTTTCCAGTTTGTTGTGATCCACACAGCCAAAGGCTTTAGCATAGTCAGTAAAGCAGATGTTTTTCTGGAATTCCCTTGCTTTTTCTATGATCCAATGGATGTTGGCAATTTGATTTCTGGTTCCTCTGCCTTTTCTAAAACCAGCTTGAACATCTGGAAGTTCACAGTTCACGTATTGCTGAAGCCTGACTTGGAGAATTTTAAGCATTACTTTACTAGCGTGTGAGATGAGTGCAATTGTGCAGTAGTTTGATCATTCTTTGGCATTGCCTATTTTGGGGATTGGAATGAAAACTGTCCCTTTTCCAGTCCTGTGGCCACTGCTGAGTTTTCCAAATTTGCTGGCATATTGAGTGTAGCACTTTCACAGCATCATCTTTCAGGATTTGAAGTAGCTCAGCCGGAATTCCATCACTTCCACTAGCTTTGTTCATAGTGATGCTTCCTAGGGCCCACTTGTATGTTTACACAACACAAATTCAAAGATAAAATTGTTAAGAATTTCAAGACAGTGATAACAGAACTTTAAACCGTGAGCTGTGCTTTTCCTAGTGGGGCCCTGAGTAGAAGCTAGTTGTCTATGAAAGCTGTATGTGAATAGGATGGGAAGAAACAAGACTGGACACACACATGGCACACATCTTCCCCACTAGTGTGGATGTACTGTTGTCCCATTAGACTTCACTCAAAAACCCAAGCTCAGAGGGAAAGTAATGAAGAATTTCAAGGTGAAAACAGCAGAGCATCACATCCAGTGTGAGGCTCCTCTGAGTACAGGGTTTACACAACTGCACAGGCTGCATTTCCGTGAAACCAGCCCTACGAACACTTTTCTGAGCTCCTCCTCTTTGGGGGGATATCAAGTATGGTTGGAGCATTCCTTAGGTCACCCACCCCCTAACCCATGGCAATTCATGTACACGTTTCAGGGTGTAGAAGCACATGAGACAGCTCCTCTGATGTATTCTGCTTCTGATGAGCCATACCTGTTGCTACTCTATAGCTGTCAAGAATCTATCTTCTTTTCTGTAACTTAATTGGGTTCCTCACATCTAGTTGTGAGTGAGTGACGTCGCTCAGTCGTGTCCGACTCTTTGTGACCCCGTGGACTGTAGCCCGCCAGGCTCCTCTGTCCATGGAATTCTCCAGGCAAGAATACTGGAGTGGGCTGCCATTTCCTTCTCCAGGGGATCTTCCCGACCCAGGGATCGAACCCAGGTCTCCTGCATTGCAGGCAGATGCTTTATCCTCTGAGCCACCAGACACATCTAGTTGAGGACCAGACAATAGGGCCTGGAATGGAAGGAGGGGTTTCAAGGGCAAAGTTCATTAAGGAGGGTTTGTAACTGACGTGGAGATGAGCAGTTCAATTCAGGGGACCAGCAGTCCATGATCTCTTTAGTTAGAAGGACTCAGGTGTCAGTCTTCCAGTTTTTGGCAAAAGTAGGTGGTACCCATGCATGAGGAAGACTGAGATTGTTTTATCTCACCATCAGAATCACGTCTTCTGGTACACACCCCCTACCTGGGCTTGACCTATACAGTAGTAGTAGAAAGGTTGTGAATATTATTTTAATAGTCACATTGGACTTTCACCATGATGATTCATTTCTCCATCTCATAGCTGTGAAAACTGAGCTCGAGAGAGACTTGCCAAGGTTAACAGGTAAGTGGTGAAGCCAGGACTCCAACAGGTCTGATCCCAAACACAAATGCCTTCCCTGTGGCAAAGAGTATGATTCCCGCATCTCTAAGTCATTTATTTTTGGTTACTGTTTTTAATATGAATGTTATAGAAAGCCTGCCAGACACACAGACTGGATTTGCAATGATCCCAGTTTAACACATGAGGTGGTATTTTCTAATGGAAAGAGGGGGTAAGAAACCAACAAACTTCATTATTCAGGGCCTCAGTCCTTATTTATAAAGTGAAGGAACTGAACTAAACGATTTCCAAAGTATTTTCTGGCTCCACATTCCTATGTATTCAAGCTTTCTTTTCTGACTTGTCTAAAATTTCAGCTGCTTTTTATTTTTATTTCGAGGAGGCTGCAGCATGTGGGATCGCAGCTCCTTGACCAGGGATATAACCCATGACCACTGCAGGGAAAGCATGGTGTCCAAACCACTGGACCCCCTTCAGCTACTTTTTAATACACCAGGATTCAGTATAATCATATTCTCAGCATAGAGATGGGTACTTCTTTGTTGATGCAGGAGAGCATAAAAATAGTTAAGTTAGAAGATAAAATTAAAATACATAAAAATAATAGGGAGGCCTAAAATACAACACAGCTTTATAACGTTTCAAATTGGAATNACACCAGGATTCAGTATAATCATATTCTCAGCATAGAGATGGGTACTTCTTTGTTGATGCAGGAGAGCATAAAAATAGTTAAGTTAGAAGATAAAATTAAAATACATAAAAATAATAGGGAGGCCTAAAATACAACACAGCTTTATAACGTTTCAAATTGGAATTTTATAGATAATTGCTATCCACTCTGATTCTGGAAATGATAGAAGTATTGAAGAAACATTAACTTCCTGAGATTTAGACCAACAGTCTTTTGCTTTTTCTAGAAAGTGAGAAAGGCAATGAATGCGAAAAACAGCTTCCGTTTTCTCATCTACACTAATAACTCATGGGGTGCTCGTGAAGATTAAGTGAGGCAGTGGAAGTCCTTCACCAGCTATAAGGTGCTAATCAGTGTCAGGAAGCATTAGAATTAAATTAATGATAATAATGGAGACCAAAATACTGTTTCTCCCAGCAATCCTATTTTCCAGTGAAAAGGCCATTCTTTGAGTGAAATCTCTCACATAGATTCTTAGATGCTGACAGTAGGAGCTCACACTGTGATCACTGAAGTAGCAAGAGAGTAGCGAGAAATCATAGATTCAGAAAAGGTGCACTAGGATGTAAGGCAGTGCCATCTGAAAAGAAAAAATGTGCCTCCCTAAACACCTGGCTTCTGGCCACTATAGAGGGAGCCGAGGATATGGAGAACTTCGCTGACACAATGCCAGCATTCATGCCTTGAGCCTTTCCAGAAGATGAGAAAGATCTCCCTTAGGTTAACAAATACTGTCCAAAGTACATGGAAATACCTTTAAGAATTCTGGATATGCAAGCAATCATTTTCAGACCTACACTGCTGACAACAGGCTCTTCCACATATAAAGCAATCCATTATTTATGTCACTCTGAATCCACATTCCGTCCCAATTCTCTCCTCAGCATTAACATCAAAATCACAATTAAGGAAATACAGTCCTCCAGGCCACTGTTGGGTGTGAAACTTTGAAACTGAGCAGCTTCCCTTAATGAAACAAAAGCAAAACCCTCCATGGTTTCTTGGGGAGAAGAGCTGAAGGATAAATCTCTGGACAGAAGAGGGGTTGGATCTTTTTTCTGTCTTTCACTATGTAGACCCTGGGGGTTTACTGCTCCTCCGTTAGGGTTTCAGCTCAGTTATGAGCCATAGCCAAATCCAATTCCTATTGCTCTTATGGCTCAGCTACAAGATCCTTTTGTTCTTATGGCTCAACTACAATATAGTTCAAAGAGAACTATATTAAAACAAAGAAGAAAACAAAACAAAAAATAAACGAATAAAACAAAGTATCCTGAATAGTCAAGTTGGCAAGCATAGGTTTCTGAACCTGTAATAACTGACTCATTTAGTGATTCGTGGACGGGTTCCCTTGCACATGACTTCTTTCTAGCAGGCCTTCAGCTGCTATCTTGTACTGTTACTCAAGAGCCTGTCTGATCTCCCACCCTGGCCTGATGCTGGATAAACACAAACATTCTTTATTAAAGCCCAAAACTTTCCATGAATTCCTGTTGCCAAGGGTTCTCCTACTCAGTTACAATGTCAAATGGAACATTTGTTTTAACCTTTGGAAGGAAGAGCTGACTTCCTGACTGAGATTTTATTGAAAATGTATCCCCTGAAGGGCAAGAATACAGACACATGGTGCATTTTCTGTACTATTAAATACACCAGCAGTCCAGAGGGATTCACTGTTGTATATGCTAGATAAATGTTATTTGATTCAACCCCCCAACTATTCTTATAATGAAGAAATAATCTCAAAAAAATACATAACATGATCAAAGACGTAATTACCATCCATCCACCTGTCTCCAAAGACCAGGGCTTTAACACTTTAATTTGCTTCTAGGATTAGTGGTCTTTCCGATAAAATTCAGAAGGACATTGCTAACATGTTTTGCGATCCAAAGCAAAAATATTTTGTCTCTTTGGTCCCACACCTCTTCTAGTAGCTATCTCTGCTAGTAGAGATAACCTTTAGCCCAGCTCCAGCTTCTCTACAGTGTTCAGTTTCTACCCTCTGCGTCCCATGACCTGCTCCTTCTTAAGGTTTGCTCACTGAATTTGATGTTTATCCCAGGGCTTTGTTAGAAAACACCATCTTCTCATCTCTCCAACAGCACCTCCCTGAGCTATGTTGAAGAATAGATTTCTAGTCCATTTTTCAGCAACCTAATTCCATCTGCTTTGTCTCTTCTGGAAGTTCCTCCAAGCATCTTGTCCACCACTAGCATTTTTCTTATTCGCTGGGACTACTATGGGCCAACTCTTATTTTTATATCTCTTCTCTCATTTCAGTGGGATTTTTGAAAGGAAAGGACCATAACCTACACAAGTTTTAAGCAAAGAAATTTTTTTCTTCTCTGAATTTTCTATTTTTCTCTAGAATTGATATACATATTACTTGTATAACAGAGATATGAGAAATATTTGGAAAATAAGAAAATATTTCTAATACTATGGCTTGGCACTCCAACCTAATAAAGCTCATTCTGAAGTCTAATATTTCCTGGCATGACAGTTAGATCTCTGGAGAAAAACACTAAAAATGTTTTGGTCCTTGACCAAGTAAATTACCCTCATATTGTTTTAGGTTAGAAATGAGAAGGATCCAGCAAGTCTTGGCTCACAAACTGTCATTCTGTACAAGGATCCAGATATTTTAAATCCAAATTAAAACATAAATAGCCCAAAGGATGGCTGTATCTCTAGGTCCAAGGACAGTTTATGACTAGGCAAATATAAATATTATGTATCTAATAGACAGATATAAATATTATTTATCTTATCTAGATGTTGTTTTGTTATGAATTTTTTTGCCTTGCCAACAACACAATGTGATAATCAAAACCTTGTTTTTTTTTAATTGATAGTCTTGACCTGTATGTTTGTAACAAATAAAATTTGGTTCCTAAATGTGATTGCATAATAAATGCATTGCTTATACAGGCAGANTGCCTTGCCAACAACACAATGTGATAATCAAAACCTTGTTTTTTTTTAATTGATAGTCTTGACCTGTATGTTTGTAACAAATAAAATTTGGTTCCTAAATGTGATTGCATAATAAATGCATTGCTTATACAGGCAGAAAAATTAATTTAATCAAGATGTGAACAGGTGGCTCTCAACAGAGCCACACGTGCATAAGAGTTCAGTATCACTGTTCTTTGTATCTAGAAATGTCATGAATAACATGCAGATGACTCCAGGAAAAAAAAAAAATTGGACATATGCATCTGCACAGTCCTCTTCGAATCTGCTTTAGTAACAGTTCAAAGAACTTGTCATGTTGACAGTTGCCTCTTAATATTACAGAGAGGTAGCCCTAACACAGCAGTTTAGATACCTAAGCTGCTCAGAAAAGCTAGATTGCAGCAGCTCAGTTTTACAATTAAGTGATACTCTTCCCTATTTATGACCCTGAAAGTTCAGGACTATCAGGTAAAGACTATCAATTTAAAAAAAACACGGTTTTAATTATCACATCGTGTCATTGGCAAGGCAAAGAAATTTCATAACAAAGCAACATCTAAGCAAGATAAATAATATTTACATCTATTAGATACATAATATTTATATTTGCCTAATCATAAACTGTCCTTGGACTGAGAGATATAGCCATCCTTCAGGCTATTTATGTTTTAATTTGGATTAAAATATCTGGATCCTTGTACAGAATGACAGTTTGTGAGCCAAGACTTTCTGGATCCTTCTCTTCTCACTTTAATCTAAAACAACTATTTCATGTTTCAATGATTTTAAGTAATTTAAGGAGATAATTAAAGCTTCAGGAGTAGTATCTATTATGGCATTCTTTAAGTACTAAGTTTACAGGTTTTAGAATTAAAACATGAAGTACAATTTGAATATAGGCTTCAAACAGGAAGTACTAGATACATGAAACAGGTATTTCGTTAGAATTAAGCTAGAAAAACCACCACCTCCACAATTCTAGAAATAGGTGTTCATGGAATAACTCAGAGAGAAGCTTATTTAGCTGCTCAATTTTGTAATTTAAAGTTCTTTAGTCTTTGTTGTACCTTAAATATGCTGAATTCATTTCCTTACCCATTCTCGTCATACACAACGATTTACTCACAAATAGTTTGTAAAGAATTATTTCTCTGATTATTCGAATATTGCTTATATTTTCTGTTTCCTCCATGATAATGAAAACTTGCTAACAATTTACAGGCCAAACTGCTGTCATCTGAATAGTCAGCTACAGCATCTAGCAGTAAATTAGCTTGATTTTGTGAAATGAAACACTGTATGTTTTATATTTACCAAAAAAGTAAGATCATAGCCATTAAAAACATTTCATACTCCAAAGTTTTCACTGGTATAATTTCTGGAACTCTAAAAATTTATTTCAATAATTTCAAATATTCAAAATGTCATGACTACTTACTGGTGTTCAACTTATGCATGAAAATACTGTTTTTACTGCTTAGGACTGTATGACTATGCTTGACATTTGAAGCTCCTGCAATCTGGGACTTTTTCTTACTCAACAAATTTTTCCTCTATCACTCTGTAGTGTGGTACTACCATTTTAATCAAGATAACATCACGTCTTCTCAGTCCTGTGTGTACATTGTAACATTGTGTTCATTTCCATCATTATTCTTTATTCATACTGCTCCTCAAAATATAGTCTCTTCATCTCACCATCTGACTAAATTCTATTACTATGATCAGTCAAGATAATACCTACATAATTATTTACTTAGGAAAATTAGGGCCTCACTTCATATATCCAAAAGTATTGGCTTTATTAAAAATTAAGTGTAAAATTTAAACAGAACACAGAAGAAAACACATGTAAATATCTGCACACAGAATAAGATCTAAATATAAAACCAATGGAAGAAATTATAAAGATATGGTCACTAGATTTCATAGAAATAAACCATCATACATTAAAAATAACTTGAACAAGCTGAAATGACAACAAACTGAATTTCTATACAATAAACTGTATAGGAAGAAACCTTTTTTAGCTCCCTCCTCCAAATACTTCAGAGAACACCAAAAGGTGTTTCAGCAAAAGGAAAATACTATAGTTAAATAAGCAGTATCCAAGAAGGATACTTTTTAGGTTTCTGCTTGTTTTACTGCTTAATTCTAATCCCTCTCGTTAGGTATGTTAAGTGTACGGCCATCACTTATTTGTTCAACAGATGCTTTTATTGCACCCCAGCCATATACCAGAGACTGTGCCAGACACTAAGACCATATTGGTGCTCAAAACAGACATGGTCCCTTCAATCACAGAACTTAAGTCTAGCATCAGAGAAACATTAAGCAAGTAGCCACACAAATTGTGGTTTTAAAAAAAGTACATAGAGCACTATGATAGCATATAAAAAGAATTTCACCTATTAGAGATATGGAATGTGTATGGTTCCTGGAAGAATTCATGTCTAAATAAAACGTTAATCCCTTATAACTGCAGTAGCTACACCCTAAATTCTTTTGTACCTTTCTGCCTCTCATACAGTAAGTCTTCTATATCCATTAAATGATTTATTCTCATTAAAATTTGAAGGTGTCTTTGTTATCTAGCCTTCTGTTTTCAATGGTGTGAATGAAGTCAGCTTTAGGATACTTTAATAGGGGCAGTTTAGGAAGATACTTTTATTTTTATAAGATTAAACAACTTAAATCTTACTTACAAGATCATCTCATGATCAATCTTGTCAGATTTAGTGGCAGAATCTTACTTAAACCCTAAAGGAATGACAAACACTTATATTGTGAAAAAGAATTATTCACATAAATTTATGTATTAAAAATTATATACAGCTATTAAAATTGTTTCACCAACAGTACACATAGATTATAAAACAAAGTAAATGTTATTTAAAAGCACATATTTTTACACTGTATATCCTGGAAGTTTGTTTATTACCAATTCACAAATATCTTTGCATTGCTTGGAAATGTTTAGTGAACCGAGGTCATCACTGTCTTCTTCAAAGTGATCTAAGGTACTGATATCCAGGACATTAAGTTCTAGTTCCGACAGATTAGAAGGCAGGTAAGAACTCACTTGAGATGTCCGAGGTGACTGGCTTTTTTCTGAGGACTTGCAACCTCTTCTTGTTTTAGGTTTAGCAGAGATGTCACAATCCTGCTTTAGAACTTTAGAATTATGCATACTGTTTTGGTCTCTCTGGTTTTCTTTTTCCTCAGTCCAGTGTGATAAAGAGAAATCACTGGAAGATGCTTCCTCCAAACTTTTATCTTGAGTCTTTGAAACAGGAAATCTTTTATATGAGAGTACTGGGGATCCAGCTGAAAAAGGTGGGCTAAGAATAGAACTCTTTTCACTGCTGTTTTTCCTGGTGGACAATCTTGTTTCACTGGACTTGCTTGTACGTTGACTGTGTTTTGGATTTTCTGTCCCTGGACTGCTACCACAAGCTGGTAAAATTCTGCTGGTGTCTTCAGAACTGCAAGGACTGGTGAAGTCATCTGAATACTTCAGTTCTGAGATGCTTTCAGAGCAACTACTTGTACTTGGATTCTTTTCATTGATATCAGCAGTTAGAATGTCTTCACCAGTGATTTTGACCTGCTTGTCATCTATTTCTTTATCTACTACAATTCTGTCAACTATTGCAACCTGCTGGAAAACACCTGGACTTTGGACTTTCACTTTTCCTTCCAAAATATTTGTACAAATAAACCTTTCTGAGACAACAGAATTTGCAGGACTCAAAATTTCTCTCCCCAAACCATTATTGCTCCTATTTTCATCACAATCAACTGTCTTTTCAGTTGCACATTTCAGTTTAGTTTCTTTGGTTGTG
Source organism: Oreotragus oreotragus (assembly GCA_006410675.1). Taxonomy (NCBI): domain Eukaryota; kingdom Metazoa; phylum Chordata; class Mammalia; order Artiodactyla; family Bovidae; genus Oreotragus; species Oreotragus oreotragus. Next base: position 120,818 of record SJYX01014370.1, read on the forward strand.
GTAGGGTCATCAACAACTACACTAATTTGCTTTGAGGTATTGCTATTTTCAGCAAAAGATGCATCTGATTCTAAACACTTATCTTTAGGCAGTTCATGTGGCTTCTGATACAGTTCAGCAAAACTTAGTATCTTAACTTTGGATGATGGAATTCTGAGTTTTGCACCTAACATTTGAGTTTGCATTTTTCCATACTGTTCTCTCTTTTCATATTCTACTAACATATCAGGATTTGTTTGTTTTAAACGTAGTTTAAGTGTGTTTGTTAAGCCATAAAGTAGTTTTCCCCTTGAAACTCTTTTTTGGGGGGCACCACCTTTCTTTTCAAAATATTTACCTTTCTTAAGGTTTTCAGTTTGGTTCTTTTTATAGTGAAGACTCACTGACTTCTCATTTTCCCCCACAGAAAGCTTATCCTTTTTAGATTCAGATTTACAGGTGGATTTCACCGAAGATTCTGGTGACTTCTTATCCTCAGTTCTATATAACCAGGCTAAGTGAGGATGTATATGAGCAGGGCTTGCCATGGGTTGGTTATATAACAAGGACAACTCAACCAACAAAGCATTTAACAAAGGCAGTTGCTTTATAGTATTAATCCTATTTTGTTCAGTTGGAGGATGGTCTGTAGTTTGATTACTTGCTCCTGTATCCTGAATGTGTGCAGGATTTACAAGCACTGGACGACTCTCACTTGTTGCAGAATTTGTATGTTCTGGAGGATTAATACGTGTTGGGGGATTTACAAGGTTTTCTTTCAGAAAAGTACCATCATCCCATTCCTCAGGTGCATTAATTTGAGGCTCAATGGTAATTTTACCTTGTTTAGGGGGTGTCTTTTCTTGAGTCAAATGAGTGTAATACAGAGGAGGAGGACAAATTATGTTAGTTTCAAGTTCCATCTCTGTGCCTTCCCGATTTGGGGGGCTAACACTCCTCTCACCGCTACCCTTTGAACACATAACGGAGTTGATTTTGCCATTTTCCATAGAATCCGTGTAATCAGAGTCAGCCTTGCTATGGAAAGCTCTTCCCTTCAAATCTTTCCCTGCCCTTGAGATTTTTACATCCACCAGAGGCTTATCAGCATCTCCTGGGCTTGGCTCTGAGTGTGGCTGCTGCAGCTGCTGCTTTTCCTGCCAGGCTTGGGGGCTGACCTCTACTGACTTCTGCACCTCCATACCCTCTACTCCACCTCCTGTAGAAGCGACTGGCCGCTCCAGATGGCTCAACAAGCTGCTTCCCAGATCACTCAGGCGGTAGCCCAGGGCAATGTCCCCAATCCGCTCCCCGTCTTGGTTACACAGCGGGAATCTTCCCCGATGACTCTGGGAGCTGCCGGGGGCGGCGGACCCCAGGACCTTGTGGACCGCCGCGGCCAGAGAGATGCTGCAGGCCCCCAGGAGCTGCGGGGCAGGGGTCGGGTGCCCGGGAGGCAGCTGGAGCAGCAAGGTGTAAAGCGGGGTCCGAAGGAGCAAGCGGTGCAGGGTGGCGGGCTGCAGGCGGAAGAGACAGGACTTGCCGCGACGGAAGCTAACCAGGCCAGGCCGAGATTCTTGGGCGGGGGCGGCGGGGCCGGCGGGAGGGTAAATCAGCAGCGTGGGGAAGTCCAGCAGGCGGAAGGCCACCGCGGGGCACAGGCTGCGCGAGGGGGGCGATGCTTCCTTTCCCTCCTCCTTTTGCTCCTCTTCCGCAACCACGGGTGGCTGCGGCAGCCCGGCTTTAAGGCATACCCAGTCTACCAGTAGCTCCAGCGAGAAGAGCCGCTCAGACACCGCGGACGCCATTGCTGTTGCCCCGGAGACGCTAGGAGCTGAAAGCCGAAGTCCTTCGTTCTCGCGAGAACCAGGGAAAACCCGGCGCCTGTCTTGTTCTCTCGCGAGACTTGAGAGGGCTCCCTGACAGGTCCGAGATGCGGCTGCCGTGGGAATTTTGGCTTCTCACTGTACCTCTTTGGTTTCCAGACTTGTAGTAACACAATGCTTATGATAATACCGAAGCTATGAATGGGGCGGGGTGGGGAGAGCAGTAAAAGTATGTTTTTTTGTTCGAGTCACGTTTTATCACTTAGGTCCCATGCAATTTTGGAGACCTGTCAAATCTATCAGAGGAATATTAAAAGTAAATCAGGGCTTCCTTTCCAATCTTCAGGCTAAAGCAAGTCAGCTAATTGTCCACAACCGGCCTTCTGTGCTGCTGGTTACCCAAAAGATAAGGATATGGGGCTAAAGTGGCATGGAGGTCTCTGTCTTAGTAAGGAGGCGCTGAGACACACAGAGTGAGTGTGGGCACATCGCCAATGAGGCATCCAGGTGTAGGAGAGTTATGTTAATGATTTCGGTACATCAAAACTAAGGCAGCACTCCTTATTAGAGAAATGCAAAGCAAAACCACAATGAGGTTTCATCTCAGACTGGTCAGAAAGACCATCATCAAAAAAATCTAGACAAATTCTGGAGAGTGTGGAGAAAAGGGAACCCTCTCACACTGTTGGTGGGAATGCAAACTGATACAACTGCTGTGGAGAACAGCATGGAGATTCCTTGAAAAAAAAAAAAAACAACACAACTAGGACTAAAACTATCATTCAGTTCAGGACCATCGCTCAGCTGTCTCCAACTGTTTGCGACCCCATGGACTGCAGCATGCCAGGCTCCCCTGTCCATCACCAACTCCCGGAGCTCACCCAAACTCATGTCCATCCAGTCATGATGGCATCCAACCATCTCATCCTCTGTCAACCCCTTCTCCTCCTGCCTTCAGTCTTTGCCGGCATCAGATCAGTCACCATCTACAGTGATTTTGGAGCCGCCCCCCCTCCAATAAAGTCTGTCACATTGTTTTCCCATCTACTTGCCATGAAGTGATGGGACCAGATGCCATGATCCTAGTTTTCTGAATGTTGAGTTTTAAGCCAGGTTTTTCACTCCACTTTTTCACTTTCATCAAGAGGCTCTTAAATTCTTCACTTTGTGCCATAAGGGTGGTGTCATCTGCATATCTGAGGTTATTGATATTTCTCCCAGCAATCTTGATTCCAGCTTGTGCTTCTTCCAGCCCAGTGTTTCTCATGATGTACTCTGCATATAAGTTAAATAAGCAGGGTGATAATATACAGCCTAAACATATTCCTTTTCTAATTAGGAACCAGTCCATTGTCCCATGTCCAATTCTAGCTGTTGCTTCTTGACCCGCATACAGATTTCTCAGTAGGCAGGTCAGGTGGTCTGGTATTTCCATCTCTTGAAGACTTTTCCACAGTTTGTTGTGATCCACATAGTCAAAGACTTTGGTATAGTCAATAAAGCAGAAATAGATGTTTTTCTGGAACTCTCTTGCTTTTTCGATGATCCAGTGGATGTTGGCAATTTGATCTCTGGTTCCTCTGCATTTTTTAATCCAGTTTAAACATATGGAAGTTTATGGTTCACGTACTGTTGAAGCCTGGCTTGCAGAATTTTGAGGATTAATTTGCTAGTGGGTGAGATGGGTGTAATTGTGTGGTAACTTGAACATTCTTTGGCATTGCCTTTCTTAGGGATTGGAATGAAAACTGACCTTTTCCATTCCTGTGGCCACTGCTGAGTTTTCCAAATTTGTTGGCATATTAAGTGCAGCACTTTCACAGCATCATCTTTCAGGATTTGAAATAGCTCAACTGGAATTCCATCACCTCCACTAACTTTGTTTGTTGTAATGCTTCCTAAGGCCCACTTGACTTCACATTCCAAGATGTCTGGCTCTAGGTGAGTGATCACACCATCATAGTTATCTATCTGGGTCATGAATATCTCTTTTGTATAGTTTTTCTGTGTATTATTGCCACCTCTTCTTAATATCTTCTGCTTCTGTTAGGTCCATACCATTTCTGTCCTTTATCGAGCCCATCTTTGGATGAAATGTTCTCTAATTTTTTTGAAGAGATCTCTAGTCTTTCCCATTCTATTGTTTTCCTCTATTTCTTTGTACTGATAACTGAGGAAGGCTTTCTTATCTTTCCTTGCTATTCTTTGGAACTCTGCATTTAGATGGGTGTGTCTTTGCTTTTCTCCTTTGCTTTTCACTTCTCTTCTTTTCTCAGCTATTTGTAAGGCTGCCTCAGACACCCATTTTGCTTTTTTGCGTTTCTTTTTCTTGGAGATGATCTTGACCACTATCTCCTGTA
>SJYX01014370.1:125419-146593 GCA_006410675.1 Oreotragus oreotragus
AAAACTGACCTTTTCCAGTCCTGTGGCCACTGCTGAGTTTTCCAAATTTGCTGGCATATTGAGTGCAGCACTTTCACAGCATCATCTTTCAGGATTTGAAATAGCTCAACTGGAATTCCATCACCTCCACTAACTTTGTTTGTTGTAATGCTTCCTAAGGCCCACTTGACTTCACATTCCAAGATGTCTGGCTCTAGGTGAGTGATCACACCATCATAGTTATCTATCTGGGTCATGAATATCTCTTTTGTATAGTTTTTCTGTGTATTATTGCCACCTCTTCTTAATATCTTCTGCTTCTGTTAGGTCCATACCATTTCTGTCCTTTATCGAGCCCATCTTTGGATGAAATGTTCTCTAATTTTTTTGAAGAGATCTCTAGTCTTTCCCATTCTATTGTTTTCCTCTATTTCTTTGTACTGATAACTGAGGAAGGCTTTCTTATCTTTCCTTGCTATTCTTTGGAACTCTGCATTTAGATGGGTGTGTCTTTGCTTTTCTCCTTTGCTTTTCACTTCTCTTCTTTTCTCAGCTATTTGTAAGGCTGCCTCAGACACCCATTTTGCTTTTTTGCGTTTCTTTTTCTTGGAGATGATCTTGACCACTATCTCCTGTAGAGTGTCATGAACCTCCATCCGTAGTTCTTCAGGCACTCTATCAGATCTAATCCCTTGAATCTATTTGTCACTTCCACTGTATAATCATAAGGGATTTGATTTAGATCATACCTGAATGGTCTAGTGGTTTTCCCTACTTTCTTCAATTTAAATCTGAATTTAGCAATAAGCAGTTCATGATCTGAGCCACAGTCAACTCCCGGTCTTGTTTTTGCTGATTGTATAAAGCTTTTCCACCGTTGGCTGCAAAGAATATAATCAATCTAGTTTCGGTATTGACCATTTAGTGATGTCCATGTGAAGAGTGGTTTCTTGTGTTGTTGGAAGACAGTGTTTGCTATGACCAGTGCATTCTCTTGGCAAAGCTCTATTGGCCTTTGCCCTGCTTCATTTTGTACTCCAAGGCCAAATTTGTCTGTTTCTCCAGGTATCTCTTGACTTCCTACTTTTCCATTCCAGTCCCCTGTGATGAGAAGGACATCTTTTTGGGGTGTTCTAGAAGTTTTTGTAGGTCTTCATAGTGAAAGTGAAAGTGGCATCACTCAGTCTTGTCTGCCTCTTTGCAACCCCATGGACTATAGCCCACCAGGCTCCTCCCTCCATGCGATTCTCCAGGTAAGTCTTCATAGAACCATTGAACTTCAGCTTCCTCAGCATTAGTGGTTGGAGCATAGACTTGGATCACTGTGATATTGAATGGTTTGCCTTGGAAACGAACAGAGATCATTGTCATTTTTGAGACTGCATCCGAGTACTGCATTTTGGACTCTTTTGTTGACTATGAGGGCTACTCCATTTTTTAAAAAGGGATTCTTGCCCACAGTACTAGATATAATGGTCATCTGAATTAAAGTCACCCATTCCAGTCTACTTTAGTTCACTGATTCCTAAAATGTCTATGTTTACTCTTGCCATCTCCTGTTTGACCATTTCCAATTCTAGTTTTGGTAGTTCCAAAACTACCTTATGGCCCAGCAATCCCACTACTGGGCATATACTCTAAGGAAATGGACTTGAAGAAGAGACATGTACCACAATGTTTCTTGCAATGCTACTTATAATGGGAAATGGAAGCAACCTAGATGTCCATTGGTAGATGAATGGATAAGGAAGTTGTGGTACATATACACAATGGAATATTACTCAGCTATGAAAAGGAACACCATTTGAGTCAGTTCTAATAAGGTGGATATACCTAGAGCCTATATATAGACTGTCAGAAAGAGAAAGACGACTATCACATATTAATGCATATATATGGAATCCAAAAAAGTGCTACTGATGATCCTACATGCAAAGCAGCAAAGGAGACACAGATATAAAGACAGACATTTGGACTCAGTGAGGGAAGGAGAAAGTGGCATGATTTGAAAGAATAGCAATGAAACCTATACATTACCATATGTGAAATAAATAGCCAGTGCGAGTTTGATGTATGACATAGGGAACCCACAGTAGGTGTTCTGTGACAACCTGGAGGGATGGCAGGAGGAGGGAGCTGGTGGGGGGTTCAGGAGGGAGGGGACATGTGTATGCCTATGGCCAATTCATGCTGATGAATTTACATCATAATACTGTAAAGTAATTAACCTCCAATTAAAATAAATAAAATTGAAAAACTAATGTATCTACATAAACGCTGGGGTGAGGGAGATTTATAGCTCTATCTTAATTTCAAGGAGACATACTTCTATCCTCAAAAAGCTAGCCAACCAGGTTAAAACCAAGGTCCACAAGCAGCCTTGAATGCCATAGCAAGAAATAGTGGGGGGTTCAGGAGGGAGGGGACATGTGTATGCCTATGGCCAATTCATGCTGATGAATTTAAATCATAATACTGTAAAGTAATTATCCTCCAATTAAAATAAATAAAATTGAAAAACTAATGTATCTACATAAATGCTGGGGTGAGGGAGATTTATAGCTCTATCCTAGTTTCAAGGAGACATACTTCTAACCTCAAAAAGCTAGCCAACCAGGTTAAAACCAAGGTCCACAAGCAGCCTTGAATGCCATAGCAAGAAATTCTTTGGTATATATTATTTTGAGTGAATTGTTACTGGGTAGCGGGAGGTCAAAGAATACCCCCACCTCCATTCTTGGCTCTTCAGATTCCTCAGAAGAATCTGAGGTCTTACCTATGGCAAAAACAAGTTTATTAAGGGAAGAAGACAAAAAGCACCTCAAGGGAGAGGTGGGCCAAGCCAACAGAGTCACTGGCACCAGAATGATGAGGTATGGCAATTTTTAAAACAGGGCTTTTACATATTCATTTAGGTGGGCATGGACTGACAGTTTGATTGACAGTTGTAAGTTATTTAACAACAGGCTCTATTGCCCATGTCTTTCCCGTAATTCAGACCGTTATAATCAGATGTATGTATGTATAGAATATTTATGAGCCCTCCAACCTGTCCATCCTAAAGGAGATCAGTCCTGGGTGTTCATTGGAAGAACTGATGCTGAGGCTGAAACTCTAGTACTTTGGCCACCTCGTGCAAAGAGTTGACTCATTGGAAAAGACCCTGATGCTGGGAGGGATTGGGGGCAGGAGGAGAAGGGGACGACAGAGGATGAGATGGCTGGATGGCAACACCGACGCGATGGACATGTGTTTGAGTAGACTCCGGGAGTTGGTGATGAACAGGGAGGCTTGGCGTGCTGCAATTCATGGGGTCACAAAGAGTCAGAGACGACTGAGCGACTGAAATGACTGCCTGCCTGACTGACTGAATGGGCTCCTGGTTGCTTAAAGTGACTTGTGCTGAGATCACAGCTGTGTACAAGGGCACGTGTGCAGAGTTGGAGACGCCCCTGTGGTTAGTTTGTATCCACTGTGTAGGTACAGACCTTGTGCTGGAGTTGGAAAAGTGTGGTTATTTTGTAGCACATTTGTGAGCTATACTGGGCCCGCACAGGCGCATGTCTGGGTGGGATTTAGAGATCAGGTTTCTTCCTTTTCTGCTAGGCCACTCTTTGTTGCTTATCCCTAAGTTTCTAACTAACATTAATGAATGTGATTATATTGATGTTTGGAAACTTAGCAGTACAAATATCAATACAAAGGATAGGTTCTACTAATAAGAAATTAAATTCAGTGCAATCTTTTGGGGAGGCTATTGCAGTGGTCTAATGAAAGAATTGTGACCTGAATGTGGTTAGGGTTGGTGGAGTTTAAAAGGAAATGACAGATATGAGAAATTTGTGAGGGCAGAATTTTTTAATAGAACTTGATTAGAGAGAAGTTTATATTTCCAAAGAATAGCAAGGAGATCTAAGAAAGCCTTCCTCAGTGATCAATGCAAAGAAATAGAGAAAAACAACAGAATGGGAAAGACTAGAGATCTCTTCAAGAAAATTAGAAATACCAAGGGAACATTTCATACAAAGATGAGCTCATTGAAGGACAGAAATGGTATGGACCAAACAGAAGCAGAAGATATTAAGAAGAGGTGGCAAGAATACACAGAACTGTACAAAAAATATCTTCATGACCCAGATAATCACGATGGTGTGATCATTCAACTAGAGCCAGACATCTTGGAATGTAATGTCAAGTGGGCCTTACAAACAAAGCTAGTGGGGGTGATGGAATTCCAGTGGAGCTATTTCAAATCCTGAAAGATGATGCTGTGAAAGTGCTGCTGCACTCAATATTCCAACAAATTTGGAAAACTCAGCAGTGGCCACAGGACTGGAAAAAAGTCAGTTTTCATTCCAATTCCTAAGAAAAGCAAGGCCAAAAAATGCTCAAACTATCGCACAATTGCGCTCATCTCACACACTAGTAAAGTAATGCTCAAAATTCTCCAAGCCAGGCTTCAGCAATATGTGAACCGTGAACTCCCTGATGTTCAAGTTGATTTTAGAAAAGGCAGAGGAACCAAAGACCAAATTGCTAACATCCATTGGATCATTGAAACAGCAAGAGAGTTCCAGAAAAACATCTATTTCTGCTTTATTAACTATGCCAAAGCCTTTGACTGTGTGGATCACATAAACTGTGGAAAGTTCTTAAAGAGATGGGAATACCAGACCACCTGACCTGCCTCTTGAGAAACCTGTATGTAGGTCAGGAAGCAACAGTTAGAACTAGACATGGAACAACAGACTGATTCCAAATCTGAAAAGGAGGACGTCACCCTGCTTACCTGACTTATATGCAGAGTACATCATGAGAAACACTGGGCTGGAAGAAGCACAAGCTGGAATCAAGATTGCCGGGAGAAATATCAGTAACCTCATTTATGCAGATGACACCACCCTTATGGCAGAAAGTGAAGAAGAACTAAAGAGCCTCTTGATGAAAGTGAAAGAGGAGAGTGAAAAAGTTGACTTAAAGCTCAACATTCAGAAAACAAAGATCATGGCATCTGGTCCCATCACTTCATGACAAATAGATGGGGAAACAATGGAATCAGTGCGAGACTTTATTTTCGGGGGCTCCAAAATCACTGCAGATGTTGATTACAGCCATGAAATTAAAAGATGATTACTCCTTAGAAGAAAAGTTCTGACCAACCTATCAGCATAGAAAAAAGTAGAGGCATTACTTTAACAATAAAGGTCCATCTAGTCAGGGCTTTGGTTTTTCCAGTAGTCATGTATGGATGTGAGAGTTGGACTATAAAGAAAGCTGAGCGCTGTAGAATTGATGCTTTTGAACTGTGGTGCTAGAGAAGACTCTTGAGAGTCCCTTGGACTGCAAAGAGATCCAACCAGTCCATTCTAAAGGAGATCAGTCCTGGGTGTTCATTGGAAGGACTGATGTTGAAGGTGAAACTCCAATACTTTGCCCACCTGATGCAAAGAGCTGACTCATTCATTGGAAAAGACCCTGATGCTGGGAAAGATTGAAGGTGAGAGGAGAAGGGAACGACAGAGGATGAGGTGGTTGGAGGGTATTACCGACTCAGTGGACATGAGTTTTGAGTAAACTCGGGGAGTTGGTGATGGACAGGGAGGCCTGGCGTACTGTAGTCCATGGAGTCACAAAGAGTCAGACACAAGAACAGCTAAAGTGAGTGAGAGAGTGAGAGAGAAGTTATAGGTGAAAATTTTCTGCTGTTAAGAGAGAAAAAATTGTAGAGGTACAGAGTGGATTTTTAAAAAAATATTTATTTTTGGTTTTGAAGAGTCCCAGTTTCTGCATCAGGATCTTCCTTGCCTCATGACAGGTCTTTCCATCTGGGCTTCACTCTAGCTGTAGCGCGGGCTCAGTCCTTGCTATCTGTGGGCTTAATTGTCTGTGGGATCTTGGTTCTCCAACCAGGGATTGAACCCCCACCCTTGTACTGGAAGCTTTTCTTAACCAGAGAACCACCAGGTAAGTCTCCCACAGATTTGATTTTTAAAGGTTACTTTGGGTTTGTTGGCTAGATAGAGTTTGAGATACCTGCCAGACGTTATGTATGTTCAACTTGAGACAACTTTATAATTGATAGTTAAACTATATGACATTGAACACAAAAGAACCTTGTGAAACTCAAAACCAAGTTCAGGACTAGAGGGACTTGGTACTTTATTGTGAACTCATGAGGGAGATTTCATTGCAGTATGTAAATAGAAGATACTGCTCTCGGCCTTCAGAATCTTACTGTCTGCTTACAGAGGAAGCTTATCTAGTGACATGCTTAATAGATGGGTGACATAGAGCAATAAATCGCAACATGTTCACAAGTGAAAAGCAATGAGGTATTGAGCTCATGTGTGCTAGACAAACAGTAGATAAAATTCCTCATTGAAGATACCTGTGGTATGTCTTTTGAGTAAGGTTAATAATGTGGAATATTAGCACTTAGTTTATGGACAAGGAAACCAGTGTTCCTCCTTCTTAAGAACATTATTCCCATAATATATAAAGTTTCTACATGGATAATAAATTCTCTACTCAGACACTTCTTCGTCACTGACATTACAATATAGGGTAAGATTTTATCATTGTAAATAATGTAAAATGTTGCAAGTAAATGTTTTGTTGCTTGTACCTGTTGTTGGGTCATTAAGTCATGTCTGACTTTTATATAAGGAATCTAAAAAGAATGATACAAGTAATTCAGAAAACAGAAATAACAGCCGTAGAAAAAAAACTTACAGTTACCCAAAAGGAATGCGATGAGGATGATAAATTTGGAAAGAACTGTATTAAATACCTTATAATAACGCATAATGAAAAAGAATCTGAAAATGAATATATATATGTACACCTGAAGCTAACAAATCATTATTAATCTACTACACTTAAATTTAAAAAGTGCCTGCTGTTTGGCAAATAATAAAATAACGTTTGTTTTAATAAGAATTTACTAAATGCCAGGCACCGTTCTAAGAATTTTGTGAATATGCATTCACTTAATACTTACGTTTATGAAGTTGACACTGTAACTACCTCATTTTTTTGGATGAGGAAAATAATTCACATGCTGTTAAGAAAGTACTACATGATCACAGAGCCAGGATCTGAGCTGGTAGTTTGCTGCGGAATCCAGGCTCTAAGCTACTGCTCTGTGCTGTTTTTCTGTTTGGCTCTAGGAACGTGGACAATTTTTAAATGTCGTAGCTGAACCTTTACTTAGGACTTCCCTGGTGCTTCAGCGGTTAAAAATCTACCTGCCAATGCAAGAAGCCGTGGGTTTGATCCCTGGGTGGGGAAGATCCCCTGGAGTAGGAAATGGCAACCCACTCCAGTGTTCTTGCCTGGGAAATTCCATGGACAGGGGAGCCTAGAGGACTATAGTCCATGGGGTTGCAAAGAGTCAGACACGACTTAATAACTTTAATAACACTTTCCTGGACATAGTCTACTATTTAAAGATGACATAACTTTTATGCTCAGAATGTGTGCAGTATTTGAACATGGCTCTCCCAATCTTTATTTTTGTTTTTTTTTCATCCCTTTCTATTAGCGTAGATACTTTTGGATGGGGGCGGGGGCGGGGGGCACCATAGTTTTTCCATCATACTGTCATTAAATCAGGGACAGACTTATGATCAGAATCATGGTTACCACTTCCCATATCATACACATGGAAGAGCTGCTGTTAGTAAGCACAAATAATCTAAAAGAAATTCTATAAAATTTTTTTCAGGTACTAAGGCTGTGCATTGCCTTTTCACTTTGTATGTTAAACTTGCCAGAATTTGATATGGGAAATTCCTTCACTTAAGGAGGACAGGGACTTACTTCCCTGGTGGTCCAGGGATTAAGACTTTGCCTTCCAATGCAGAAGGTGTGGGATTGATCCCTGGCTAAGGAGCTAAGATTCACACACACTTTGGCCAAAAAGCTAAAACATAAAACAGAAGCAATATTGTAACAATTCAATAAAGACTTTGAAAATGGTCCACATCAAAAAAAAAAAAGAAAAAATCTTAAAAAAAAAAAGAAGGATAAAGAAGAAAACTGGCCAGTAGGGGGGAAGGGGTTAAGGGGGTTGGATTATAAACAAAGGCATCACTAGTGATACAGGGAATGAATGACTGAAATCCCACTGTTGACAAATCTGTTTCTCAAAAGGAGTGGGCATTGGAAAGATGCAGCATCTTAAGGCATTCAAGATGGTTGTTATTGTTTACTCACTAAGTTGTGTCTGACTCTTGCAGTTCCATAGATTGTAGCCCACCAGGCTCCTCTGTCCATGGGTTTTCCTAGGCAAGAATACTGGAGTGGGCTACCGTTTTCTTCTCCAGGGGGTCTTCCCAACCCAGGGATCGAACCCATGTCTCCTGCTTGCCAGGTAGATTCTTTACCACTATGAGCCACCTCAGAAGACCATTGAAGACGGATGGGTTCATGAATAAGCTAAATGGTACACATGGTTGATTGGAATGCTTTGGTGAGACTTACATGCCAGTCCTTGGCAATTAGAAATGTGGCAGAGGTCAATGGGCATAGGCTTTAAGTCTAGGAGTCCTGGATTAACATATCAGTTTCTCCATTTCATAACCATGTAACTCTGGCTCGAGTTCATCACCTCTGGGAGATTTCATCCCAGACTGTCTCATACATTCTCAAGCTGTAGTGTGCATGTTAACATGCAAATTCTTGGGTTCTACTTCCAGGGATTTTGATTTACTAAGTCTGAAAATGGGCCCACAGATAACACATTTGTAACTTGTGTCCAGATGATTATGAGAGCCATCATCCTAATTTCTAGCACACTGAGGACAAACGGATTAATTTTTGTAACTCCTGTAATAAGAATGTTATTATCATCAAGGCAATGGATAACAGAATGACTCATGCAATCAAAGCTCCCTCTCTCATGCTTTCCAAGTGAAATGGAGGGAAATAAATGGGTAGCCTTTAGTGATGAAGCATTGCTGTCAACATGCCCCAAGCCAAGAGAAGAAATACAGCAGCAACAACAGCCCAACTTACAGACTGTAAGAAACCCCCTCAATAGACTAAACCCTAGATCGAAGACTCCAAAGCTATTGTACTGACCCAGGGAAGACTGGCTATAGGTTCCTTAGCCTGGGTACCCTTTTGCCTTCAGCATTAGGGAAGGGTTAAAAGACATAATTTAATTCATGAATTATTTCTTTCACATGCAGATCAACACTGTTGGGCCTTTTGATCTAGACCATCTTGTCAAGACTAATGTAAATAGCTATGCATTTTAATGGAACTGGGTTTTAAGTTGGGCTTATTTTAAATGACTATCTGTATAATTTAGACTTCTCCAAAACAAAAGTGAATATAGTCAAAGCTATGGTTTTTCCAGTAGCCATGTACAGATATGAGAATTGGACCATAAAGACAGGCTGAGTGCTGAAGAATTGGTGCTTTTGAACTGTAGTGCTAAAGTAGAGTCTGGAGAGTCCCTTAGACTGCAAGGAGATCCAACCAGTCAATCCTAAAGGAAATCAATTCTGAATATTCATTGGAAGGACTGACACTTAAGCTGAAGCTCCAATACTTTGGCCACATGATACAAAGAGCTGACTTACTGGAAAAGCCNACTGCAAGGAGATCCAACCAGTCAATCCTAAAGGAAATCAATTCTGAATATTCATTGGAAGGACTGACACTTAAGCTGAAGCTCCAATACTTTGGCCACATGATACAAAGAGCTGACTTACTGGAAAAGCCCCTGATGCTGGGAAGGAATGAGGGCAGGAGGAGAAGGGGGCAACAGAAGATGAGATGGTTAGATGGCATCATTGACTCAATGGACATGAGTCTGGGCAAACTACTCTGGGAGACAGTGAAGGACAGGGAAGCTTGTCGTGCTACAGTCCATGGGATCACAAAGCACTGGATACGACTGAGCAACAAAAGAAATGTAGCCAGCTGTTGTTTCCATAATTAGTAAGATACTTATCTTTTGAAATCTGGGAATTAAACCAAGCCTTTATAACTTCATGAAGCAGCCCATCCTTCAGGAGATTCTGACCGTAAATAAGCTAGTTGGATACTAAAATAACTATCTAGAAAGTCTCATTTCACCGTGTTAGGTAGAATAGGAAACAGGAGTCCAAAATGGCGGTGGATAAAAGACAAGGAAGGGAAAGGTCTGCAAAAATAGAACAAAGGAAGGCCCGAGGACCGGAGTGAGGACTCCTGGCTAGCCCAATTTACATCGGGCAGGCCCAGGGAGAAGGAAAAAACATGTAAAAAGAAGAACCAGAGGGCTGGGGCTCTCTCTCCTCTTTGCGTCTTTGGGTTGGCATTCCCTCACGCCTCGAGGATGTATTTCCCTGCTATTTTCTAAATAAAACTGAGCTGTAACATGGAGCTGTAAAACTGATCTGTCTAAGAGCTATAGCACGGTCTTTCCAAGAGCTGTGATGCACCAAGGGTTTAATGTCCGTCACTTCAGATCTCTGTTGTGACGAGACAGAACTGGGGAGATTACCCTAGCCTGACAACAGTGCCTCTTCTATGTGCTTGCCACTGGATTAGGTCCTTTGCAGATGCTCTTCCTTTAACCCTCACAGCAACTCCATGAAAGTATTGATAATACAACTAACTTGGAGAAGTTGAAACATATGCAAGTATGAATTTATACAACAATTAAGTGGAGAAGCTGGCATTAAAATTCAGTGCTGCTTCTCTGAGGGAGAAAATAAAAGCTTATCTTCATCCCAATAAATCCTTTTAGCTTATTCATCACTGCTCAAAGAGAGTATTAATATAACAGAAAACTGACACTATCCAGTTCAGAAATGCATTTTGATACACAGAAACAGTTAAATAATACCACATGGAAATGAAGAGGCAAATGCAGGATGTGGTACATTATATGAGAAAACTGACCTTGTGTAAACAAGTCAAGGGCACAGAGAAAGGAGGAAGAGAAGGAGGCTGCTACACAACATGGATGAACCTAGAGATTCCCATACTTAGTGAAGTAAGTCAGACAGAGAAGGAGAAATATATTATGACATCGCTTAAATGTGGAATCTAAGAAGACTTGATACAAATGAACTTATTTACAAAACAGATGCACAGACTTAGAGAATGGACTTAATGGTTACAGTGGCTAGGGAGGGCAGATGGGAGGAGGGGTAGTGAGGGAGTTTGGGATGGACATGTACAAACTGCTATATTTATAATGGATAACCAACCTACTGTAGAGCACAGGGACCTCTACTCAATGTTATGTGGCAGTCTGGGTGGGTGGGGAGTTTGGAGGGAGAATGAATACATGTGTATTTATGGTTGTGTCAATCTGCTGTGCACCTCAAACTATCACAACATTGCTAATTGGCTATACTCCAACATAGAATAAAAAGTTAAAAAAGAGAGAAGGAAGGTGGCTGCTCCAAATTAAGAGTTTAAGAGACGTAACCACCAATGTCAAGACTGGACCTTTTTTAGATTCTTATTTAAGCTATCTAAGAAATAGATATCTTTCCTGGTAGCTCAGATGGTAAAGCGTCTGCCTACAATGTGGGAGACCCAGGTTCAATCCCTGGGTCGAGAAGATCCTCTGGAGAAGGAAATGGCAATCCACTCCAGTATTCTTGCCTGGAAAATCCCATGGATGGAGGAGCGTGGTAGGCTACAGTCCACAGGGTCGCAAAGAGTCAGACATGATGTGAAATAGATATGTTGAAGAAGACTCTTGAGGGTCCCTTGGACTGCAAGGAGATCCAACCAGTCCATTCTAAAGGAGATCAGTTCTAGGTGTTCATTGGAAGGACTGATGCTAAAGCTGGAACTCCAAATACTTTGGCCACCTCATGCGAAGAGTTGACTCATTGGAAAAGACCCTGATGCTGGGAGTGTTGGGGGCAGGAGGAGAAGGGGACAACAGAGGATGAGATGGCTGGATGGCATCACTGACTCAATGCACATGAGATTGGGTGAACTCTGGGAGTTGGTGATGGACAGGGAGGCCTGGTGTGCTGCAGTTCATGGCGTCACAAAGAGTCGGACACGACTGAGCAACTGAACTGAACTGAAGAAATAGCATGTTTAACACAATAGGGGCAATTTGAATATAAATGTCTATCATTTAGATGAAACAAAAGAATGTTTGTTAACATTGTGTGAATCTCATTACGATTATTTAAGAAAATATTCCTGTGCATGAGAGATGCCAACTGAATTGTAGGAATGAAAGACTGATGCCTGGAGCACTTTACAATCCTGCAGGATTTTTTCTAAAAAATGGAATAGGCAAAGCAAATGTGCCAGTCTTGATCATTAATGAATCTATGTGAGAAATGTATGTGGGGTCATTATTTTTGATACTTGGTGTATGTTTTGAACCTTTTGTAATAAAAAATATTAGTGAGTTTTGTTTCCCGTGTTTCTTATCAGATCAGCCCTGTGATCTATGAACCTCTGACAGTGTAATGGTGGGTCTTCAGGACTGTAGGAATTAACCACAATGTATAATAATGTTTCTGGGGGGAATGTCTCTTCCTTGCTGCAGTTGTGAGCTTCTGGACAGCTCAGAATTAAGTTGTGATGGCTGTCCCAAGTAGCGCTTAAACTAAAGACTATTTGTAAGTAGGTTATGTATAAATAGCAGGCTTCCTATTTATAGATCTTAAAGGCCAAATGTGTTTGCAATTCCTTCTGACCTTGCCTTATTTCTCAATGCCAGCTGCATAATGGCAACAAGAAATGCCCTCCCCACCTTTCCTGTGTATGTATATATTATATCTTAATTTACTGCTGTAACTTTCTACCAGCTATCAATATTTTAAGGTAACAAGCACAATTTACATTAAAAAGTTTATTTTTCCTTAAAATATGGATGTGTTTATCATGTCTTGAACTGGAACTTCAAAAGGGAAATTTCACTCTGTAAGTAGCTGTATATGTATCAATCATAAAATGCTGAGTGCACAGTGACATTTCCAAACTTTAGATAAAAACATGGTAACCTCTAAGACCAGATCCCAACCAACTTCTCACCTTTATTTCTGCCATCCAAACTGAGCCATTTATGGTTACTCTTTTATACACAAAGTTTCCTATTCTCAATGCTGGATTTATGGTCTGCTTTCCTTCTGCCTGGAATATCCTCTCTCCTTCTCCACAAGCCTCAAACTTGAGCTCTCTTTAAGTCTAACTCAAATACCATGTCCTTTTTGAAGTTCTTTTCTGGTGGTGCTGGCTGGATGTGCTCTTTCTTATCCCAAACGCTGGATTTCTTTTGCAAACTCTTTCTGTCTTGGAGTGATCGTCTGACCCACATGAGTTGCTGACCCTCATTCCCCACACACTGCTCCATAATGGTCTTTCTTTCAGTGAGCATAGAGCTTGTTTCTTTACATTGGACCTGGATATATTTGACATATGTCTGCTGCTGCTGCTAAGTTGCTTCAGTCGTGTCCAACTCTGTTCGACCCCATAGACGGCAGCCCACCAGGCTCCCCTGTCCCTGGGATTCTCCAGGCAAGAACACTGGAGTGGGTTGCCATTTCCTTCTCCAATGCATGAGAGTGGAAAGTGAAAGTGAAGTCTCTCAAGTCATTTCTGACTCTTAGCGACCCCATGGACTGCAGCCCACCAGGCTCCTCTGTCCATGGGACTTTCCAGGCAAGAGTACTGGAGTGGGGTGCCATTCTAAATGGAGAATATAATTTTTTAAGGTTTTTAAAATAACATTTATTTCTTAAAAATTAACATGTGCATAATAGGAAACCAAAAAACACAAGAAGCAAAAAACAGTCATTCATACTCAGAAGCAGTTGATGGTTTGATGTGTCCTTCTAGATCTCATTTGTGTATTTTCACAGCCAAGCTTCTATTTTTATGTAATTAAGATCATACAGTTATGTATCATGCTCTTTCACACATCATGAATGTTTACCATTTCAAAGTCCCAAAGATACGAGAATTTTTATAACCAAGTGTATACTATATTTATATGACTTACTTGTGCAGAGGACTAAGTCTGGAAAAATATCCTGAGCTAAAAACTTAAAAAGCAAATATTTAAAAGAAAGTTTCGATTCCTCTCAATTGGCAGTGTTCTTTTGTATGGAATAGTGTTTTCTAGAAACCAAGGACAACCTCACAAAATGTGTGGACCTTTTCAAAGAGACCCTACATGGTTGACTGAATCCAAAGCCCTAGGTTTTAAATGACAGTAAACAGGATTAAGCACTCTTCTCTCCTTGCCAGTTTTACGATACCCGGGCTTCTCTGCAGGTTTCTTTTCTGTTGAGCCACTGGGTGTGAACCTTCTCTGAAGACTGCTCAGTGCCCACCTGACAGCAGGAGGGCCAGGACTCCTGCCACAGCTGCTGCTGAGGCTGTAAATGATACCAGGCACGGGTGAGCTCTGCCTTCTTTGAAAGGACTACTCTTTATGTAAGCAACAACCTGCTGCTGCTGCTGCTAAGTCACTTCAGTCGTGTCCGACTCTGTGTGACCCCATAGACAGCAGCCCACCAGGCTTCCCCGTCCCTGGGATTCTCCAGGCAAGAACACTGGAGTGGATTAAGCAACAACCTAAGGAAACTGTAATCCAGCCCAGCTAGAAACAGGCTCCGTGTTCAGTTAGCTCAGATTTTCTTAAATTATTCCTCCCTTTCATGGGAATGTCAGTCTTCTCCTTTGTTTCTCCACTCCCCACCTTCAAAACCTGGCATATCAGGGAAATACTACCTGCCATAAATGCAAAGAATTCAATATATAAGTGTGGCTACTCAGCTTATCTTCCTCAGGGCCCACATAAAGGGGCATGGTCACACCTCACACCCATGGCTACAGTTAAAAAAAAAAAAAAAAAAAAGGAAGGAAAAGAACAAATGTCTGCCAGGACATGTAGAAATTAGAACCCTGTGCACTGTGGGTAGGATTGTAAAATGGTGCAACCATTATGCAAAAGGGTACAGCAGTATTATATGGACTGAATTGTGTCCTCCCAAAATTGATATGTGGTAGACATAACCCCGAAAGTCACTGCTTGAGACAGGGCCTTTAGGGGGTAATTAATGTTAAATGATGTCATTAAGGTAGAGCCAAAATCCAATAGGATTGCTGTCCTTTTAAGAAAAAGAAGAGACACCAGAAGTAACAGACAAAAACCCTTAAGAAGACACTGTGAGAAGATGGCCATTTGCAAGCCAAGGAGATAGGCCTCACTGTTACTGAGTCCAAGCTTGCTCTGGTCGCTGCACGATAGGTCAATAAATCCAGGAGACGAGGTGCTGAGGAAAGGAATATGATTTTACATGAAGAGCAATCTGACTGAGAAGATGGCAGACTAATGTCTTAAAATAACCATCTTGTCGGGGCCTGGATGCCAGGTTTTTTTATGGATCAGAGATGAGGGGAAGTGAGGAAACAAAGCAAAAAGCCCATTTAATATTTTGCAAATATCTCCTAGAATGGCCAGCCTCAGGCAGGGGGAGTTACTAGCAAGTAACTCAAGAATGTGACAGTCATTCACAGGTGGGCAAGGTCAAGGTATCTCCCCACAAGCTAAACAAAGGCATTTTAGTTTAAGGGTCTTGCAGAAGGGGGCAGTGTTTCCTGATGCAGGCCATTGTGTATGCTTAATAGCAAAAGTGAGAAAACAAAGCAAGGATTAAAGTGGACATGAGTTTGAACAAATTCCAGGAGATAGGGAAGGACAGGGAAGCCTGGAATGCTGCAGTCCATGGGGTCTCAAAGAGTTGTACACAACTGAGCCACTGAACTGAACTGAAAGTCACAGAAACAGATCCAATATGGTATTTGATAAGATGTATAAGCCCTCTCATCCTCCATGTCCCCACAGCATGCAGAGTTCACTTACTATGATGTATCATCCTAACCACCCCCCGCCTGACCCACACTGCATCTCCATGCTGCCTCTATTCTTTCCCTTTTTGTCTTTGTCTCACTCAGAGCTCATTAGCTCTGCCAAGCCTTTAGATTTTTAGAGTAACTAACATTTAATTTGGGGTGCTTATAAGAGATAAGAAAGCCTTCTTCAGCAATCAATGCAAAGAGATAGAGGAAAACAACAGAATGGGAAAGACTAGAGATCTCTTCAAGAGAATTGGAGATACCAAGGGAACATTTCATGCAAAGATGGGCTCGATAAAGGATAGAAATGGTATGGACCTAACAGAAGCAGAAGATATTAAGAAGAGGTGGCAAGAATACACAGAAGAACTGTACAGAAAAGATCTTCACGACCCAGATAATCATGAGGATGTGATCACTAATCTAGAGCCAGACATCTTGGAATGTGAAGTCAAGTGGGCCTTAGAAAGCATCACTAAGAACAAAGCTAGTGGAGGTGATGGAATTCCCGTTGAGCTGTTTCAAATCCTGGAAGATGATGCTGTGAAAGTGCTGCACTCAATATGCCAGCAAATTTGGAAAACTCAGCAGTGGCCACAGGACTGGAAAAGGTCAGTTTTCATTCCAATTCCAAAGAAAGGCAATGCCAAAGAATGCTCAAACTACCGCACAATTGCACTCATCTCACACGCTAGTAAAGTAATGCTCAAAATTCTCCAAGCCAGGCTTCAGCAATATGTGAACCGTGAACTCCCTGATGTTCAAGCTGGTTTTAGAACAGGCAGAGGAACCAGAGATCAAATTGCCAACATCCGCTGGATCATGGAAAAAGCAAGAGAGTTCCAGAAAAACATCTATTTCTGCTTTATTGACTATGCCAAAGCCTTTGACTGTGTGGATCACAATAAACTGTGGAAAATTCTGAAAGAGATGGGAATACCAGACCACCTAACCTGCCTCTTGAGAAATCTGTATGCAGGTCAGGAAGCAACAGTTAGAACTGGACATGGAACAACAGACTGGTTCCAAATAGGAAAAGGAGTACGTCAAGGCTGTATATTGTCTCCCTGCTTATTTAACTTATATGCAGAGTACATCATGAGAAACGCTGGACTGGAAGAAACACAAGCTGGAATCAAGATTGCCGGGAGAAATATCAATAACCTCAGATATGCTGATGACACCACCCTTATGGCAGAAAGTGAGGAGGAGCTAAAAAGCCTCTTGATGAAAGTGAAGGAGGAGAGCGAAAAAGTTGGCTTAAAGCTCAACATTCAGAAAACGAAGATCATGGCATCCGGTCCCATCACTTCATGGGAAATAGATGGGGAAACAGTGGAAACAGTGTCAGACTTTATTTTTTTGGGCTCCAAAATCACTGCAGATGGTGACTGCAGCCATGAAATTAAAAGACGCTTACTCCTTGGAAGAAAAGTTATGACCAACCTGGATAGTATATTCAAAAGCAGAGACATTACTTTGCCGACTAAGGTCCGCCTAGTCAAGGCTATGGTTTTTCCTGTGGTCATGTATGGATGTGAAAGTTGGACTGTGAAGAAAGCTGAGCGCCGAAGAATCGATGCTTTTGAACTGTGGTGTTGGAGAAGACTCTTGAGAGTCCCTTGGACTGCAAGGAGATCCAACCAGTCCATTCTGAAGGAGATCAACCCTGGGATTTCTTTGGAAGGAATGATGCTAAAGCTGAAACTCCAGTACTTTGGCCACCTCATGCGAAGAGTTGACTCATTGGAAAAGACTCTGATGCTGGGAGGGATTGGGGGCAGGAGGAGAAGGGGACGACCGAGGATGAGATGGCTGGATGGCATCACGGACTCGATGGACGTGAGTCTGAGTGAACTCCGGGAGATGGTGATGGACAGGGAGGCCTGGCGTGCTGCGATTCATGGGGTCGCAAAGAGTCGGACACGACTGAGCGACTGAACTGACTGACTGACTGATGAATGATGACTATTATTATAGTTGCAGGAAGGGGGACCCTTTCCAGAGCCCAAGAATGGACTTTTGTCTAGCACTCAGAAATAAATTGTGCAAGGAGACACCCATGCTGACAAAGCAAGACACTATTGAAAGGGCCGCCCAGGTGGAGTGTAGGAGGGTAAGGGAAACTAGGAGAATGGCTCTGCCACAAGGCTCACAATCTCCGGTTTTATGGTAATGGGATTAGTTTCCAGGTTGTCTTTGGCCAATCATTCTAACTCAGGGTCTTTTCTGGTGAGGCATACATTGCTCATCCAAGATGGATGCCAGCAAGAAGGATTCTGGAAAGTAGTAGGACATGTGGTGTCTCCTTTTGACCTTTCCCAAATTCTTCTGGTTGGTGGTGGCTTGTCAGTTCTGTGTTCCTTGCTGGGACTTCCTGTTGTAAAATAACTCATGCAAATGGTTATTATGGTACCTGGCCAAGGTGGGCAGTTTCAGTGTGTTTCCCTAACGTTATTATTATGACTATTAAAATAGACACACAAGGTATTTCAAAAATGTCTTAATAAAGGAGTAAAACTGTCTCTCATTGACTAGAACATGCATTTGAAAAGTCTTCACCCTTGAAATTGCATTGTTAGTAAATATTAATTTTGTCCCATAAACCTAGGTGCTTTTGCTTTGATTTCTGACTTTATAATTTTTCATAAAGAAAATTTTATGCTCCATTTTGTGGGGCTTTGTTATATATAGGGCTTCTCAGGTGGCACTAGTGGTAAAGAACCAGTCTGCCAATGTATGAGAAGTAAGAGATGTGGGCTGATCCCTGGGCAATTAATTTTGTCCCATAAACCTAGGTGCTTTTGCTTTGATTTCTGACTTTATAATTTTTCATAAAGAAAATTTTATGCTCCATTTTGTGGGGCTTTGTTATATATAGGGCTTCTCAGGTGGCACTAGTGGTAAAGAACCAGTCTGCCAATGTATGAGAAGTAAGAGATGTGGGCTGATCCCTGGGCTGGGAAGATTCCCCTGGAGGAGGGCACAGCAACCCACTCCAGTATTCTTGCCTGGAGAATCCCATGGACAGAGGACCCTGGTGGGCCAGGGTTGCACAGAGTCAGACACGACTGAAGTGACTTAGCATGCATGTTATACATATGTCATTACGAAAACTTTGGGCTTCCCTTGTGGCTCAGCTGGCTCTCTCTGCCTGCAGTGTGGGAGACCTGGGTCCGATCCCTGGGTTGGGAAGATCCCCTGGAGGAGGGAAAGGCTACCCACTCCAGTATTCTGGCCTGGAGAATTCCATGGACTGTATAGTTCATGGGGTCACAGAGAGTCGAACACGACTAAACGACTTGCACTTTCACTTTCATGAAAACTTTGTTGTAAATCTGTTTTATAATTTATATTTCTCATCTTAGATTTTATGTTACAACCAGCACCTAAAGCCCGATGACTTAAACAGCATTAACTTAATCAATGTATACTTAGAGGGAAGGGGAAAGATATAATTTAGGTTTTTTTTCCTTCTAAATGTTACCACTTCAACTATCAAATGTTTCAGTCAGTTCAGTTCAGTTGCTCAGTCGTGTCTGACTCTTTGCAACCCCATGAATTGCAGCACACCAGACCTCCCTGTCCATCACCATCTCCCGGAGTTCACTCAGACTCACGTCCATCGAGTCCATGATGCCATCCAGCCATCTCATCCTCTGTCGTCCCCTTCTCCTCCTGCCCCCAATCCCTCCCAGCATCAGAGTCTTTTCCAATGAGTCAACTCTTCGCATGAGGTGGCCAAAGTACTGGAGTTTCAGCTTTAGCATCATTCCTAAAAATCACAGTCTGAGTTTACATTGATTGATGCTTACTTGGATAAAAACCAGGAAGATTGAGTCCTTTCATATTGTTGTTTCTCTTAACGATTTAGTATATATTGGTAGAAAAAATTGTCCCCAAAACTTTCCCCAAATAGTAACTCTATTAGGTTTTAAGATATAAATGATAATCAATGCAAAAATCATTTAACTTGACACTTTTTGCATATTAAATGAGTATTTAGTACTCTGGAAAGACACCCTGATAAAATCTAAATTTGTAAAGTGAACATATTTATGAAACCTGGGGGCTGTAAAAAACTTCACATTTCATAATTGAATCATTCTCCTTTATTTTAAATTACCAGTTCCTTTCCTGTCATCTTCTATTGTTCAGAGCCTGTGAGTTTCTGATCTGTGTCAACATCACAGCCAGTGACAGTAGTTTGATCATTTTTTATTCTGAAATGAGGTCAGATTCCATCATCATTTTGTGGGAGTGTTAGAAATAATGATAGGTTTTTGTTTGCTTGTTTGTTTTATACATATGTGGAATCAGTTCAATTTAGTTCAGTCACTCAGTCATGTCCGACTCTTTGCTATCCCATGAATTGCAGCATGCCAGGCCTCCCTGTCCATCACCAACTCCAGGAGTTCAGCAAAACTCATGTGCATCAAGTCGGTGATACATCCAGCCATCTCATCCTCTGTTGTCCCCTTCTTCTCCTGCCCCCAATCCCTCCCAGCATAGGGTGCTGTAGGCTTTTGAGACTTCCCTTGTGGCTCAGACAGTAAAGCGTCTGCTTGCAATGTGGGAGACCTGGGTTCGGTCCCTGGGTTGAGAGCTGTCTCTTATACACATCTAATCCCTCCCAGCATTAGGGTCTTTTCCAATGAGTCAACTGTTCACATGAGGTGGCCAAAGTATTGGAGTTTCAGCCTCAGCACCAGTCCTTCAAATGAACACCCAGTACTGGTCTCCTTTAAGATGGACTGGCTGGATTTCCTTGCAGTCCAAGGGACTCTCAAGAGTCTTCTCCAAAACGACAGTTCAAAAGCATCAATTTTTCAGTCCTCAGCTTTCTTCACAGTCCAACTTTCACATCCATACGTGACCGCTGGAAAAACCATAGCCTTGACTAGGTGGACTTTCGTTGGCAAAGTAATATCTTTGCTTTTTAATATGCTATCTAGGTTGGTCATAACTTTCCTTCCAAGGAATAAGCGTCTTTTAATTTCATGGCTGCAGTCACCATCTGCAGTGATTTTGGAGCCCCCAAAAATAAAGTCTGACACTGTTTCCACTGTTTCCCCATCTATTTCCTGTGAAGTGATGGGACCAGATGCCATGATCTTCGTTTTCTGAATGTTGACCTTTAAGCCAACTTTTTCATTCTCTTTCACTTTCGTCAATAGGCTTTCTAGTTCCTCTTCACTTTCTACTATACGGGTGGTGTTATCTGCATAAATGAGGTGATTGATATTTCTCCCGGAAATCTTGATTCCAGCTTGTGCTTCTTCCAGCCCAGCATTTTTCATGATGTACTCTGCATAGAAGTTAAATAAGCAGGGTGACAATATACAGCCTTGA
>SJYX01014370.1:166654-200283 GCA_006410675.1 Oreotragus oreotragus
CAGTCTCCTCTTTCACTTTCATCAAGAGGCTTTTTAGCTCCTCTTCACTTTCTGCCATAAGAGTGGTGTCATCTGCATATCTGAGGTGATTGAGATTTCTCCTGGCAATCTTGATTCCAGCTTCTGTTTCTTCCAGTCCAGCGTTTCTCATGATGTACTCTGCATAGAAGTTAAATAAGCAGGGTGACAATACACAGCCTTGATGTACTCCTTTTCCTTTTTGGAACCAGTCTGTTGTTCCATGTGCAGTTCTAACTGTTGCTTTCTGACCTGCATACAAGCAACGAAAATAAAACTAACAAATATGTTGAGAGGAAAGGAAAGAATGAAAAGAAAGAAGGAATAGATATACAAAGTTAATCAGAGATAGATAAAGGTTTATATATTAAAGATTAACAGCAAGGGAAAAGAACAGTAGGGAAAGCAAACAAAGGAATAAATGTAGAAAAAATAAAAATAGGTTTAAAAATTAAAATTAAAAAATTATATTTCTTTCTAAGAAAAAAAAGAAAAAAGAAAACTCCACAGAACTGCAAAATCCAATGTAGAGGCAGAGGTTTATAACAACAATAAAAAATACTGAGAAAAAAAAGCTCAGAAGCTTAGTTGGATTTCATAGTGCCAATAAGACTGACAACTACAACAGACACGAGGGTAAAAAAAGAAAAAATATCCAAAAGAATCCACAGAACAAGTCAAAATGTAATAATAATAAATGTTTTTCTTGGGTCACTGCTATCAGAGTCCTTTCCCTCACTGAGAGTCACAGTCTACCTCACCTCCTGAGGAGGCCCTCCAACACTGTGCTGATCTCTGAACTTGCTGTGGGGGCAGCTCAGATTCTAATCTGGTCCTACTCCTCTGTGTTCTTGCCTCCAATGTCAAAAGCTATCAGAACTAGTGTTTTCTTTGGTGGTTAACTCTCAATGTCCTTTTATATATCTGTAGACACAGAATCTGCCTAGTTGATCATGTGGTCTTAATCTGCAGCTTGAATCAGTCAATCAGTTCAGTCACATAGTCGTGTTTGTGACCCCATGAACCACAGCATGCCAGGCCTCCCTGTCCATCAGCAACTCCCAGAGTTCAGTCAAATTCATGTCCATCGAGTCCATGATGCCATCCAGCCATCTCATCCTCTGTTGTCCCCTTCTCCTCCTGCCCCCTATCCCTCCCAGCATCAGGGTCTTTTCCAATGAGTCAACTCTTCGCATGAGGTGGCCAAAGTACTGGAGTTTCAGCTTTAGTATCAGTCCTTCCAAAGAACACCCAGGACTGATCTCCTTTTGAATGGACTGGTTGGATCTCCTTGAAGTCCAAGGGACTCTCAAGAGTCTTCTTCAACACCACAGTTCGAAAACATCAATTCTTCAGCGCTCAGCTTTCTTCATAGTCCAACTATCACATCCGTACATGACCACTGGAAAAACCATACCCTTAGATGGATATTTGTTGGCAAAGTAATGTCTCTGCTTTTGAACATACTAACTAGATTGGTCATAACTTTCCTTCCAAGGAGTAAGCATCTTTTAATTTCATGACTACACTCACCATCTGCAGTGATTTTGGAGCCCCAAAAAATAAAGTCTGACACTGTTTTCACTGTTTCCCCATCTATTTGCCATGAAGTGATGGGACCAGATGCCATGATCTTCGTTTTCTGAATGTTGAGCTTTAAGCCAACTTTTTCACTCTCCTCTTTCACTTTCATCAAGAGGCTTTTTAGCTCCTCCTCACTTTCTGCCATAAGGGTGGTGTCATCAGCATATCTGAGGTTATTGATATTTCTCCCGGCAATCTTGATTCCAGCTTGTGTTTCTTCCAGTCCAGCGTTTCTCATGATGTACTCTGCATATAAGTTAAATAAGCAGGGAGACAATATACAGCCTTGACGTACTCCTTTTCCTATTTGGAACCAGTCTGTTGTTCCATGTCCAGTTCTAACTGTTGCTTCCTGACCTGCATACAGATTTCTCAAGAGGCAGGTTAGGTGGTCTGGTATTCCCATCTCTTTCAGAATTTTCCACAGTTTATTGTGATCCACACAGTCAAAGGCTTTGGCATAGTCAATAAAGCAGAAATAGATGTTTTTCTGGAACTCTCTTGCTTTTTCCATGATCCAGCGGATGTTGGCAATTTGATCTCTGGTTCCTCTGCCTGTTCTAAAACCAGCTTGAACATCAGGGAGTTCACGGTTCACATATTGCTGAAGCCTGGCTTGGAGAATTTTGAGCATTACTTTACTAGCGTGTGAGATGAGTGCAATTGTGCGGTAGTTTGAGCATTCTTTGGCATTGCCTTTCTTTGGAATTGGAATGAAAACTGACCTTTTCCAGTCCTGTGGCCACTGCTGAGTTTTCCAAATTTGCTGGCATATTGAGTGCAGCACTTTCACAGCATCATCTTCCAGGATTTGAAACAGCTCAACGGGAATTCCATCACCTCCACTAGCTTTGTTCTTAGTGATGCTTTCTAAGGCCCACTTGACTTCACATTCCAAGATGTCTGGCTCTAGATTAGTGATCACATCCTCATGATTATCTGGGTCGTGAAGATCTTTTCTGTACAGTTCTTCTGTGTATTCTTGCCACCTCTTCTTAATATCTTCTGCTTCTGTTAGGTCCATACCATTTCTATCCTTTATCGAGCCCATCTTTGCATGAAATGTTCCCTTGGTATCTCCAATTCTCTTGAAGAGATCTCTAGTCTTTCCCATTCTGTTGTTTTCCTCTATCTCTTTGCATTGATTGCTGAAGAAGGCTTTCTTATCTCTTCTTGCTATTCTTTGGAACTCTGCATTCAGATGCTTATATCTTTTCTTTTCTCCTTTGCTTTTCGCCTCTCTTCTTTTCAGTGCTATTTGTAAGGCTTCTCCAGACAGCCATTTTGCTTTTTTGCATTTCTTTTCCATGGGGATGGTCTTGATCCCTGTCTCCTGTACAATGTCACGAACCTCATTCCATAGTTCATCAGGAACTCTGTCTATCAGATCTAGGCCCTTAAATCTATTTCTCACTTCCACTGTATAATCATAAGGGATTTGATTTAGGTCATACCTGAATGGTCTAGCGGTTTTCCCTACTTTCTTCAATTTAAGTCTGAATTTGGAAATAAGGAGTTCATGATCTGAGCCACAGTCAGCTCCTGGTCTTGTTTTTGTTGACTGTATAGAGCTTCTCCATCTTTGGCTGCAAAGAATATAATCAATCTGATTTCGGTGTTGACCATCTGGTGATGTCCATGTGTAGAGTCTTCTCTTGTGTTGCTGGAAGAGGGTGTTTGCTATGACCAGTGCATTTTCTTGGCAAAACTCTATTAGTCTTTGCCCTGCTTCATTCCGCATTCCAAGGCCAAATTTGCCTGTTACTCCAGGTGTTTCTTGACTTCCTACTTTAGCATTCCAGTCCCCTATAATGAAAAGGACATCTTTTTTGGGTGTTAGTTCTAAAAGGTCTTGTAGGTCTTCATAAAACCGTTCAACTTCAGCTTCTTCAGCATTACTGGTTGGGGCATAGACTTGGATAACTGTGATATTGAATGGTTTGCCTTGGAAACGAACAGAGATCATTCTGTCGTTTTTGAGATTGCATCCAAGTACTGCATTTCGGACTCTTTTGTTGACCATGATGGCTACTCCATTTCTTCTGAGGGATTCCTGCCCGCAGTAGTAGATATAATGGTCATCTGAGTTAAATTCACCCATTCCAGTCCATTTTAGTTCGCTGATTCCTAGAATGTTGACCTTCACTCTTGCCATCTCCTGTTTGACCACTTCCAATTTGCCTTGATTCATGGACCGGCTGCAACAGACCATACGGCAGAAGTGCCCAGGCTGGGACAGACCTCGCAGAAGTGTGGCCAGGAGGAGCTACCCCACGTTCAAGGTCAGGTGCAGCAGCTGAGAGGAGCCTACCCTGCGTCCGAGGTCAGGGATGGTGGCTGAGAGTGCCAGGCTGTGATAGCACAGGAGTGGCTGAGAGGAGCTATCCTACATCTGAAGTCAGGGGCGGAGGCTGGGAGGAGCTACCTCACGTCCGAGTTCAGGGGCGGTGGCCAAGAAGATCAATCCCAGGTCCAAGGAGAGGTGGCTGCGATGGCACAGGAGGGGTGAGAGGAGCTACTCCACGTTCAAGGTCAGGTGCGGGCGGCAGTGAGGAGATACCCCTCGTCCAAGGTAAAGAGCAGTGGCTGCGCTTTGCTGGAGCAGCCGTGAAGAGATACCCCACACCCAAGGTAAGAGAAACCCAAGTAAGACGGTAGGTGTTGCAAGAGGGCATCAGAGGGCAGACACACTGAACCCATAATCACAGAAAACTAGTCAGTCTAATCACACTAGGACCACAGCCTTGTCTAACTCAATGAAACTAAGCCATGCCCTGTGGGGCCACCCAAGATGGATGGGTCACGGTGGAGAGGTCTGACAGAATGTGGTCCACTGGAGAAGGGAATGGCAAACCACTTCAGTATTCTTGCCTTGAAAACCCCATGAATAGTGTGAATAGGCAAAATGATATGATATTGAAAGAGGAACTCCCCAGGTCCGTAGATGCCCAATATGCCAGTGGAGATCATTGGAGAGATAACTCCAGAAAGAATGAAGGGATGGAGCCAAAGCAAAAACAATACCCAGCTGTGGATGTGACTGGTGATAGAAGCAAGGTCCATTGCTGTAAAGAGCAGTTTGTATAGCTCATTGGAAAGGTTTTGGGTCTTCTTAGCACGATGCCTCTGGATTTCAATTGTGGTTTTATTTCCACCTCTACATGTGGGTTGTCCACTGGGGTTTGCTTCTGAGGCTGCCCTGGAGGGCTTGGGTTTGCCCCTGTGAGGGCCAGGGGTGGAGGTGGTGCAGCTGCTTGGGTCACAGGCGTTCTGGCAGCAGCAGGTACTCTGGGGGTTGGCGGCTAGTGCAGCAGGAATTTAGTGCTCTAGAAGGATATGGCAACCAGTATTGGCCAATACATTCCTGTATTCTTGCCTGGAGAACCCCTCTGATAGAGAAGCCTGGCAGGTCACAGACTACAGGGTCGCAAAGAGTTGGACACGACTGAAGTGACACTGCCCACATAGACCGCAAGTCATTTGCCTGTGGCAGCTCTGCCCCAGTTAGAGTTGAGCGTGAAGGTGATGCAGCTGCTTGGCTTGCAGGGACCCTGGTGGCGCCAAGTGTGCAGGGACATGGGCTGCCTCCACCACAGGAGTTATGCCCCTATCAGGGTCTTTTTTCTAGCCTCTTGTAGCTGGCAATCAGAAGGCCTCTTTGACCAGTCTTTCTCCATAGCTCCACCTGTTCAGGCACTTAGAGGGCTCCCTTGCCTGGGGTCCTTCTCTGCTGTTTGGTGCATCAGGCCCATAGAGGGGACCCCTGGGTGGGGTCCTACTCTGTAGTTCAGTGTGTGAGACGTTTGATGGGCCAGCCTCTCTATTGTTCAGCTGCTTGATGCTGGCATATGGGGGAGAGAGAGGCTGTGGTGGTAGCTCCACCCTCTACGCGTGACTCAGCAGTATCGCCTTGCTTCCGTGGCTGCCTGGCTTTCCTCCTCCAGCATTTCCCACCACAGTCTCCTCCCTCACATCCCCTCAAACCGTCTCTCCACAGTCAATAGCAGCCCTCACCCTGGGATTGCTCCACAATCCCTAAACTCCAGTTCCCAGCTGCTGCGCCTTCCAGGGGGCCTGTGTCCCTGTCCAGGGTGTGTATGGCTGCAGCAAGGACTGTCTGATTCTCATTCCATTTAGGCTGCCACAGATCAGCTGTTTCACTCCCAGCCTTAAATGTTTCTCCTCTGACTCAGACAGCTGCCCTGATGTGGGGATGGGACCCCTGCTTCAGTTCCCCCACCCACCGAGGGCAGGTCCAGTCCTACTTATACTCCTGTTTTTTCCCCCTAGTTCCATCCTCCTACCGAGTTTTGCGTGGGTCTATATATTCTTTTCCTCTGGTCAGAGCTGGTGTTCTGCATGCACTTCTGTGTCTGAAGGATATTCCTGATGTATCCGTGGAGAGATGTACTCCACGTCCACCTACTCCTCTGCTCTCTTCAACAAACCCGTTCTTGATCAGACTGTGATGTGCGATGAAAAGTGGACTTTCTAGACAACCTGGAATGACTAGCTCAGTGGTTGTACCAAGAAGAAGCCCCAAAACACTTCCCAAAGCCAAGCTTGCACCAGAAAAAGGTCATGCTCACTTTTTGTTGGTCGGCTGCCAGTCTGATCCACTATAGCTTTCTGGATTCTGGTGGAACCATTACATCTGAAAAGTACGCTCAGGAAATCAATGAGATGCACTGAAAACTGCAATGCCTGCAGGCAGCATTGGTCAACAGGAAGGGCCCAATTGTTCTACACAACAGCTTCCAGCTGTACACCGCACAACCAGTGCTTCGAAAGAGGAATGAAATGGGCTATGAAGCTTTGCCTCATCTACCATGTTCACCTACCCTCTCACCAACCGACTACCACTTCTTCTGGCATCTCGACAACTTTTTTCAGGGAAAACAATTCCACAACCAGAAGAAGGCAGAAAACGTTTTCCAAAAGTTCATCAAATCCCAAAGGATGGATTTTCTTGCCATAGGAATAAACAAAGTTACTTCTTGTTGGCAAAAATATGTTGATTGTAATGGTTCCTATTTTGATTAATAAAGATGTTTGGACTTAGTTATAAGGATTTAAAATTGATGGTCTGAAACTGCAATTACTTTTTCACCAACCTAATAGTTCCCTGTGTCCTATACTGCAGGTCTTTATTTATTTTGTATATAGAAGTGTATATCTCTTAATCCCAAACTCCTAATTTATCTCTCTCTTCCCTTTTCCCTTTGAAAGAAAGTGAAGGTAAAAGTCGCCCAATCATGTTCAACTTTTTGCTATCCCATAGACTATAGCTTGCCAGGCTCTTCTGTCCAAGGAATTCTCCAGGCAAGAATACTGGAGTGGATAGCTGTCCTCTTCTCCAAGGGATCTTCCCAACCCAGGGATCAAATCCAGGTCTCCCACATTGTGAGCAGATTCTTTACCAGCTGAGCTACCAGGGAAGACATAAATGTGTTTTCTCATCTATGAATCTGCTTCAGTTCTGTAAATAATATCATCTTTTAAAGAAATATGCCATAATTATTATTCAAAAGGGCGATATCAATTTACACTCTCATCAGCTTCAGATAGTATCAATATTCTTATTTTTTGCTAGTGCTATAGATAAAAAATGGTATCTCATTTGTTTCTAATTTGCATTTTTCTGAGTACTTAAGGAAACTAACAACTTGTGGTTTGTTTATTATCTTTGTCTACCCTTTTGACTATCTTCCTACAGGTTTTCTTTTTCCTATTAATTTATGGGAGTTTTTTATAAACATATATGTTTATGTGTATGTCTGCATGTGTGTGTTTGTTATATTTTCAGTTTATAGATTATGTTTTAACTTTCTTTATAGTAAACTTTTATGGACATCTGTTCTCAATTAAAATATAATCACATTTATCATTCCTTATGTTTTTATTAGTGATTTCTGTGTCTTTTATAATAAATCTCCACTCTGAGGTCATAGATATTTTATGCTGTATTTTCTTTTTAACTGTTTTAAGTGTTGACTTTTACACATGGTTATACCTAGAAGTGATCTTTGTGTTTAGCGTAAAATAGGGATCAAATTTTATTTCCTTATAGCTGGTTGTTCTAGTGTCATTTATTTAAAAGTCCATTCTTTCCCCACCCAAACTTGTAATGCTGTCTCTGTCATATATCATTTTATTGCACTCAGAGTTCTGTTTCTTAATTTTATACTCTGTTTTATAATTTATTTTGATCTGTCGTGTTCGTACCAATACTGTCTTAATTACTATAACTTCCTAAAAAAATGTTTTTTTTTTTACTATCCAGTAGGGAAAATTCCATTTTTTTTTCTTCTTTCTAGAATGCTTTCTTGGGATTTCCCTGGTGGTCCAGTGGCTAAGACTCCACGTTGCCAATTCAGGGGGCCCAGGTTCAATCCTTGGTCAGGGAACTAGGTGCCATGTGGTGAACTGAGAGTTTACTTGCCTCAACTAAGACCCAGTGCAGCTAAATAAACAAATAAATGTTTCTTTAAATGCCTTCTCTGATTTTGGGCTTCTCTCTTGCACAAATATTTCAGAGTTGATTTAAGTCCCTGGAAAAGCATTATGGAGATTTTTATTGGAGTATCTACATCAGCTTGAGAAGAAGTCATGACATCTCAACTTTACAGAATCTTTCCATTTAATAGTATGCTTTATCTCTCCATTTATGTAGGCTTTCTTTAGTGTCTCAATGATTCTCCATAAGTACCTTTCACAGCTTTTTTCAAATTTATTTCTAAGCCCCTTATTTATTTGTTTCTATGATAAATATTAACACTTTCTTTTAATAAGTTGTGCTTTTAACTGTTGCTGATATGTAGAAATCCAACTGGTTTTTGAATGATGATTTTATATCCAACAAGACTTGCTAAACTCTCTTACCAATTCTAATAATTTATTTTTTATTAGTATAAAATGATATCATTTACAAAAGTAATATTTTTGTTACTCCCTTTCTAAGCCCTGCACTTTTTACTTTTTCTTGTCTTACTGGACTTGTTAAACCTCCAATAAAATGAGAGATAAATAGACAGTTGTAGGTATATAGCAATAGTTCTTACAAGATCATAGTCTTTAAAAAGGCAAAGATAGTCCATCTGCCCACAAGTTAAGTAAAAATAATAGTAATATTACAATACCATGAATGCATGTGTCTTCCCCCTTTTTACTTCCTCACAGTTCTCTCTTAACCTGGAATATTACTTCCCAGAGGCTATAAATTACAGGACCCTATAGAGGGCAAAGTAGAGCTCCCCCCTTGGGACTCGAGGTACATGCAACAGATTTCCTGTCTAGAATCATGGGAGAGCCAAACATATTAATTTTTTAAAGTATCCTATAGAATTCTTCTTTCTGTTTTATAAAAGTAAAATTAGAGATAAGTATTTTACCATGAAAACCTAGGAAAAATAATTCTCCAGAGATAGAAAATTGTCTGGCAGAGTAAGAGTCCAAGATTGCATTTTACTTGTGGTTCCAATATAGTTTTGCCTGGAGGCAGTGCTGACTCTCTGGTCCTTAGCTTTCTGGGTACACACAGGACATAATAGCACACAAGATCATCTTACTTATGAAGATGATGTGAAAACCAATGACCTAAAGTTTGGAAAGTATTTCAATTCCCCAAGAAAGTAAGTACAATAAAAAAAAACAGTGGTTATTATTACAACAATTATAATGATATATAATTTGGCAAAGGCTATGCCATAGACTTGTGGATACTTACTAAATATTAACTGAATGCATCATTGAACAAGTAAAAGATTCACATTTAAAAAACAATCTATCACATCACCTTATTGTTTCCAAGATTCAAAAGTATCACATTTGTATTACTTTTTTAAAAACAGATGTGCTTTCACACAACCTGCTTAGCAAAATTTCTGAAATACTACCTTTGGGATTATGCTGTGAATTTGGGGGCTTTACCATTGGCTGAGCTAATAATAGCTGTTCTCCCCTTTTTTTAAAGTCTAAGTCTAAGCACACTTCAGTATATTATCCTTTATTTATCCATTCTAGGCTCCTATTAATACTCAAGGAAACCAACACTGGGTTTGTAGTCAGGGTCCTGTCGCCATAGATACTTGACCACATATGGGTAACAAAGTCAAGCCTGGCACCGAGAAGATGAGAAGTGCATGATATTGGAGAAGCCATGACAAGATTATCTAGCTGGTGTTCTGTGAGCTTATTAAATTTGGAAACTCTTGTTTATCATGTGGAAAGATATACTATACCCCCGGTGACAGCAGTTGTTATTTCACTTAAGAGGTCGTATCATGAAGCACAGTGGAGTCCCTGAACAGGGGACTCCTGGAAACTTGCTGGAGATGCAAATATTCCAGTCCCACCTGAGATCCACTGCATCAAAAATCATACGAGGGGCAGTCCTCCATATGATACTAGTGCACCTCGAAGATGGGAACTCTGACATGGTGATCAGTATTGTGGACTCTGAAATAAGACTGCCTAAATTTAAGCCCTCGCTCTACCAACTCACTGTCTGGTTACTTTTTATGCCTTGGTTTCCTCACCTAAAAGAACTGGAGTAATAATAGTATTAAGAATAGGGTTTTGATGAATTAATTCACATGTGTCTGTGCTCAGTTGTTCAGTCATGTCTGACTCTACGACCCCATGGACGGTAGCCTGTCAGGCTCCTCCCTGTATGGGATTCTCCAGGCAAGAATACTGGAGTGGGTTGCCATTTCCTTCTCCAGGGGATCTTTCCAACCCAGGGATCGAACCTGAGTCTCTTGCATCTCCTGCATTGGCAGACGGATTCTTTACCACTGAGCCAGGAAAGCCCTGTTAATTCACACAAAGTGTAAATTTACAACAGTACTCACCTCATAACAAGCACTCCATAGATGTAGGGTATTATGAATGTTTGAGGAGAAGCACAATACTTATAAATCTACTCATCTGAAAATGCTTCTTGCTGTCTCTGTATCCCAGAGATCCGCATCCAGGAATCCTTGAGCAGAGTATCTCAACGAAGCACAGCGGACTGAGAAGGGAGTGGCAGGGCTGTCTAGGTGGCCAGGGAGGGTCAGCACACAGTGAGGCAGCGAGAAGAGCATCGTCAGTCTCCAGGCGCAGGCACTGAGGGGGAGTTAGGGGTGCAAGGTGTTTATGTGACATCAAACATGTGAGAGGGAGGGGGCATGTCTACTCTGCTACCATTGCTAAAGAAGAACACAAGAAACTGGGCAGCTTATGAACAGCAGACATTCATTTCTTGCAGTTCTGGAGGCTGGAAGTCCAAGGTCAAGCTGCCAACAGATACCAACAGATTTGTCTGGTGAAAATCCCCTTCCTGGTTCATACATGGCCGTCATCTCCCTGTGTCTTCACGTGGTGGCAGAGATGGGGGAGCTCTCTGGAGTCTCTTTTATGAGAGCAAGACTCTGATGCTGGGAGGGATTGGGGGCAGGAGGAGAAGGGGACAACAGAGGATGAGATGGCTGGATGGCATCCCTGACTCAATGGACATGAGTCTGAGTGAACTCCGGGAGTTGGTGATGGACAGGGAGGCCTGGCATGCTGTGATTCATGGGGTCGCAGAGAGTCGGACACGACTGAGCAACTGGACTGAACTGAACTGAATCCCATTCCTGAGTTTGCCCTCATGACCCCAAACTTTCAAAAGGCCCATCTCCTAAGACCATCCCACTGGGAATGAGGTTTCAACATATGAAGGGAGGGAGAAGGACAGAAGCAGTCCGTAAGAAAGGGAGCTGGCAGGGATGGAGGAAGGTGTGAACTGTGATGCAGATCCAGTGAATCTTACTTAAATTAATTTTGATTGGAGTATAGTTGCTTTACAGTGTTGCATTAGTTTCTTGTGTACAGCAAAGTGAATCAGCTATACATATACATGTATCCTCTCTTTTTTGGATTTCCTTTGACTGACTTGCCAGGGAGCTCCAACTCATGGATGGCCCCTCACAGTGTCTCTCGCTGGTCAAAATGATCACTAAGGGCAGGATATCCTAGGAAAGCCTTAGTCCTCAGGCCAGACAGGCTCTGCAACAGACTTTACATGAGCTGGCTGCTGGGCAGCAAGTCCTTCCTTCGAAGAAGATCTGGACAACCCACTCCCTGTCCACCATGGTCAATATCCAGAGATTCAAAGTGAATGGGGAGACAGAACTAAGAACCAGGGATGCAATGAGTAAAAAGATTCAACTCAAGTGCTTTTCTGCCTTCTAGCAACTAGACCATACCTAGACCATTGTGTTCCGTTCTGGGAGCTATATGTAGGGGGATTGGCATTCAAAAGTCAAGATACTTGCCCTGCTTTCCATCCTGGTACTCTTGAGGAACATCAGATAGTTCATTGTGAATGCAGATTACTGTGGCAGTGGTTCTCAACATTGTTTTTGAGAATGTACCTCCTAAAAAGCCATTTCAGAATGCTAGGGGCATCTTCAGGGCTGGACAAGGCCCCTTGGATGATTCTAATATACCTCCAAAGAGCATCACCCCCCCCCCCATTTGAGAATCCTGAGTCCAAAGGAACTCAGAAATCTGATCATATGAAAGAAGATTGAGGCAATTATAGTGTTTAGCCTCGAAAAAGAGAGTGGATCTCAGATGAGATGGATAAGTTAGCAAGGCTTCTCGAAACTAAATATTGTATAGATTCTCTTATATAGAAAGAATAGCCAGGCATAGTATTGGTTAAAATTTTTTTTACTATAATGTTGGCAAAATACATAAGCCATAAACCAAGTATGCAATTGCCTGTGAAAGAAAGTGAACTTGTTAGTCACTCAGTTGTGTCTGAGGAGAAGGCAATGGCAACCCACTCTAGTACTCTTGCCTGGAAAATCCCATGGATGGAGGAGCCTGATGGGCTGCAGCCCATGGGGTACTAAGAGTCAGATACGACTGAGCGACTTCACTTTCACTTTTCACTTTCATGCATTGGAGAAGGAAATGGCAACCCACTCCAGTGTTCTTGCCTGGAGAATCCCAGGGAAGGAGGAGCCTGGTGGGCTGCCGTCTATGGGGTCACTAAGAGTCGGACATGACTGAAGCGACCTAGCAGCAGCAGCAGTTGTGTCTGACTCACTGCAACTATGGACTGTAGCCTACCAGGCTCCTCTGTCTGCGGGATTCTCCAGGCAAGAATACTGGGGTGCGTAGCCATGCATTTACCTAACAAATATATTAATAAATCAAAATGTTTACTGATTAAATACAGAAAATCCAGTAAAAACCAACAAATCAACAAATAAATCGAGCAAACATTAATTTAATGCGCTGCTGATAGAGTGTTAGTGGAACTACTAAAAGTCGTGTTCGCAGTATGACTATATTATGGCACTGATGCTGTAAAGGCATTGTTTTTAAAGCTGGCATGCTATCATGTGCCATGAGATCATAGTTTTACTACCACTTCTTTTTATTCAAACTACTGTGAAACCTTTAATTATATACCATGCTGCAATGCCATCTGGCATTCATTTAGCTCAAATGCATCACTTCTGATTTGTCTCCTCTGGTTTCCTCTGCCAGTGGTACAGCCCATTGGCTGATTCTTTTCTTCCGAGTACCCCTTCTTTTATATAATTCTCCTTGCCCACTTCCACACAAGGGTAAGCAGCAAAGCTCAATGACTCAGCCTTCAAAGGAGAGCCCATGTGATCTGGATTTCAATCCTGCTGCTGCTGCTGCTAAGTCACTTCAGTCGTGTCCGACTCTGTGTGACCCCATAGACAGCAGCCCACCAGGCTCCCCCATCCCTGGGATTCTCCAGGCAAGAATACTGGAGTGGGTTGCCATTTCCTTCTCCAATGCATGAAAGAGAAAAGTGAAAGTGAAGTCGCTCAGTCTGTCCGACTGTTTGCGACCCCAAGGACTGCAGCCCACCAGGCTACTCCGTCCATGGGATTTTCCAGGCAAGAGTACTGGGGTGGGGTGCCATTGCCTTCCCCCGATTTCGATCCTAGTACTCGACTTTCTGGCCCTCTGGATGGAAAATGACCCAAGCAGGTTAGAGCCCTACTCAGTATCACCATCGTTTAGTTGCTAAATCATTACCAACTCTTTTTCGACCCCATGGACTGTAGCCCACCAGGCTCCTCTGTCCCTGGGATTTCCCAGGCAAGAATACCAGAGTGAGTAGCCATTCCCTTCCCCAGGCAATCTTTGTGACCCAGGGATCAAACTCACATCTCCTGCATTGGCAAGTGAAGTCTTTACCACTGAGCCTCCTGGAAAACCCCACCCTGGTATCAGACATGGATACCAAAGGGACAGGCTCTTTCCTTCTTCTGAGGTGGCTTCAGGTGGCTGTGATAAGTCTTCTGCTATTAAAAAAAATTATTGAAGTACAATTGATTTAACAATGTTGTGTTTAATTTCTGCTATACAGCAAAACGGCTCACTTACACACACACACACACACACATTCTTAGCTGCAGTCATAAATCCAAAGGCAAATACAGGCACTAACGTTGCACATGTATGTGTGCATTCATGCTAAATCACTCAGTCATGTCCAACTCTTGTGATCCTGTGGACTGTAGCCCACTAGGCTCCTCTGTCCCTGGGATTATCCCAGCAAGGATCCTGGAGTGGGTTGCATTTCCTTCTCCAGGGATCTTCCTGACCCAGGGATCAAACCTATGTCTCCTCATTGGCCAGGGATTTCTTTACCATTGAACCACCCGGGAAGCTGCTGATATTTAAGATGACCGTTCAGATGGTCCAGAATATGCAGAGCTCACAAATATGGTTCTGATCACCATGCTGTGAAAACATGTACAAACACCAACAAATACACATACACACAAAAGCCCTAAAGAGAGCTCAGAGCCCTAAGACTATAACTATGTGCCTGGTTTGAGAAATCCTAAGCTAGAAGGAAGAGAACACACTATGCCTGAATTTCTAATGAAAACATTCAGCCACACTCATCCACATGTCAAGATAATCATGGTGCATGCACTTACACCTGGTCGCTCCTCCACCCCCCTTAGTGCATTCTCAAGTATAAATGCTTCCAATTTAGAACAGTCCGTTTAGGAGAAATCTGATTGTATCAAGCTAGATAGATCTCAAAATTTCACCTTATAAGATGGTAAAGTTATTTGCAACTGTAGGGGGACTTGGATTAGGAAAATACATTTTTTTCTTTTTCAAGGGCAAGAAGACAAAAGTTATGCTCTGAAAGAAATGTCTCTGTTATAATTTTAGGATTTTAAAACTTGCTTTAGTGCCTTGTGTCCGGGTAGGAAGTGTTTTCTAAGAATAAACTGAAGGTTTAAGCTAAAGCTGGACAAGACTGGCAGGAAATTAATAATCTGTAACTTTCCCTTTGACATAACCTTAAAGTCAGTTTGGGGGAATTTTAAGTTAGCACCAGTGTACCTTTAATATTAGCCTGAAATCTAAAGTTCAGTTATTTGTGGAAATAAGATATTTCTAAGTATAGAGTTTACAAAAGTGGAAGCTATTAACCTAGTCAGTCCTGGTCCAATTCTAACTTGAGGATATATTTGGAAGGAAAAGGTCAATGCAGTAGCAGTAAATGCAACTTGGAGTTAGAAAACCACAAGTATATTTCTGTTCCACCTCACACAACTGTGGACAAGTCAGGTAAATTCTCAAGCTGGTTATTTCAAAGTGGGGTTATTTGCATGTCCTTGGGATGATGTTTTGGGGTGGGGAAGAACAATATCAGTATCTCTCGTTAGATCCAATTCCACTGCATCATTTGAAAGTTTAGTATGTGTGCTGTGTTTTATAAAATACATTAACTTTAATAAGTAGAACATGACTATGATTCAGAAATATATATATACATATCCATTTTTATTAAGATTGTGAAATAAAAAAAAAGTATGTAGAGACTATAGTCCTAGCCTCAATTTCTTCTTTTGTAAATTAAGGGTGTTTCATTAAGGATCCTTAATATTTGGAAAAAATACAGACATCAGTTCAGTTCAGTTCAGTCACTCAGTCGTGTCCGACTCTTTGCGACACCATGAATCAAAGCACGGCAGGCCTCCCTGTCCATCACCAACTCCCAGGGTCCACTCAAACTCACGTCCATCGAGCCGGGGATGCCATCCAGCCATCTCATCCTCTGTCGTCCCCTTCTCCTCCTGCCCCCAATCCCTCCCAGCATCAGAGTCTTTTCCAATGAGTCAACTCTNTCCTCCACCCCCCTTAGTGCATTCTCAAGTATAAATGCTTCCAATTTAGAACAGTCCGTTTAGGAGAAATCTGATTGTATCAAGCTAGATAGATCTCAAAATTTCACCTTATAAGATGGTAAAGTTATTTGCAACTGTAGGGGGACTTGGATTAGGAAAATACATTTTTTTCTTTTTCAAGGGCAAGAAGACAAAAGTTATGCTCTGAAAGAAATGTCTCTGTTATAATTTTAGGATTTTAAAACTTGCTTTAGTGCCTTGTGTCCGGGTAGGAAGTGTTTTCTAAGAATAAACTGAAGGTTTAAGCTAAAGCTGGACAAGACTGGCAGGAAATTAATAATCTGTAACTTTCCCTTTGACATAACCTTAAAGTCAGTTTGGGGGAATTTTAAGTTAGCACCAGTGTACCTTTAATATTAGCCTGAAATCTAAAGTTCAGTTATTTGTGGAAATAAGATATTTCTAAGTATAGAGTTTACAAAAGTGGAAGCTATTAACCTAGTCAGTCCTGGTCCAATTCTAACTTGAGGATATATTTGGAAGGAAAAGGTCAATGCAGTAGCAGTAAATGCAACTTGGAGTTAGAAAACCACAAGTATATTTCTGTTCCACCTCACACAACTGTGGACAAGTCAGGTAAATTCTCAAGCTGGTTATTTCAAAGTGGGGTTATTTGCATGTCCTTGGGATGATGTTTTGGGGTGGGGAAGAACAATATCAGTATCTCTCGTTAGATCCAATTCCACTGCATCATTTGAAAGTTTAGTATGTGTGCTGTGTTTTATAAAATACATTAACTTTAATAAGTAGAACATGACTATGATTCAGAAATATATATATACATATCCATTTTTATTAAGATTGTGAAATTAAAAAAAAGTATGTAGAGACTATAGTCCTAGCCTCAATTTCTTCTTTTGTAAATTAAGGGTGTTTCATTAAGGATCCTTAATATTTGGAAAAAATACAGACATCAGTTCAGTTCAGTTCAGTCACTCAGTCATGTCCGACTCTTTGCGACACCATGAATCAAAGCACGGCAGGCCTCCCTGTCCATCACCAACTCCCAGAGTCCACTCAAACTCACGTCCATCGAGCCGGGGATGCCATCCAGCCATCTCATCCTCGGTCGTCCCCTTCTCCTCCTGCCCCCAATCCCTCCCAGCATCAGAGTTTTTTCCAATGAGTCAACTCTTTGCATGAGGTGACCAAAGTATTGGAGTTTCAGCTTTAGCATCATTCCTTCCAAAGAACACCCAGGACTGATCTCCTTTAGGATGGACTGGTTGGATCTCCTTGCAGTCCAAGGGACTCTCAACAGTCTTCTCCAACACCACAGTTCAAAAGCATCAATTCTTCGGCACTCAGCTTTCTTCACAGTCCAACTGTCACATCCATGCTTGACCCCTGGAAAAACCATAGCCTTGACTAGACCGATCTTTGTTGGCAAAGTAGTGCACATATATATAGTCACATAATAGTATATTTATAAAATACATTTATATATTCTACTCTTTTTTGTTTTTTAAATTTTTTGGCTGTGTTGAGTCTCCATTGCTGTATGTGGGCTTTTTCTAGTTATGGTACACAAGCTTCTCATTGCATGCACTTCTCTTTTTGCGGAGCACGATCTCTAGGTATGCAGGCTTGGTAGTAGTGGCACACGGGCTTAGTTACCCTGTGCATGTGGAATCTTCTTGGATCAGGACACATCCATGTCCCCTGCATTGGCAGGCAGATTTCTTGACCACTGGGGCACCATGGAAGCCTTATATTCTACTCTTTTAATTAGTGAGAGAACAAGGGATTCTATGGTCATAAGAATACATTCATAAGAATATAAAGTAACCGAAGTTACTTTATGGCTCACCCACAACCATATTCTCACCAGCAAAAACTGATTTTACTTCACGATTTTATAGCTGATAAGAAATATGAGAANCACTGGGGCACCATGGAAGCCTTATATTCTACTCTTTTAATTAGTGAGAGAACAAGGGATTCTATGGTCATAAGAATACATTCATAAGAATATAAAGTAACCGAAGTTACTTTATGGCTCACCCACAACCATATTCTCACCAGCAAAAACTGATTTTACTTCACGATTTTATAGCTGATAAGAAATATGAGAAATTTAAGATGAAGCTATTGATACTGAAATTAAAAAACAAGTGGAGCAGCATTATGTTTTATATATATTTTTTCTCACTTGAAAGGCTACAACCCAGGACTTCTTCATATGTCTGAACTTCCTAGATTTCAGTTTTTTGAGAAAATAGTTTCCAAATGATGAAAAAAACTTTGCCCTTGTGGGCTTAAGGAAATATACTCATTTTTTGTGCTTTTGATAAATTCAGTAAACTAATTTAATTCTACTTCTTCTTGCACTTTTAAACGTGAATTGAAAATTTTGATGGCCCAGACTTGCTTGTGTACCCTTAACCACATGGCAAGAGGCCCTGGTACAACAGACAACTTTGAAACAAAGTTGACCTACACCAAACATCCAATAAACTGTATATAGATTAAAGGTGAAGCCATAAAAGTATTAATATTTGACTACGCAAGAATTTTGCAGTTTTTAAAAAAATGTTCTGACAAATCCATTGGGAAAATGAGCAAAATACAAAACAATCCCCCAAAGAAGCAATAATAAGTGATATTTTATGAACTATGAAAATGTTCAATCTCATGGTAATTAAAGA
The DNA here is from genome assembly GCA_006410675.1 of Oreotragus oreotragus. NCBI lineage: Eukaryota > Metazoa > Chordata > Mammalia > Artiodactyla > Bovidae > Oreotragus > Oreotragus oreotragus. Next base: position 185,139 of record SJYX01014370.1, read on the forward strand.
AACAAAAACTAAAACAAGAATCTGTATTTGCCAATATAAACAGCCAATTTTAAGAAGCTCTAGCTTATCCAAAGTTGGTAAAGAAAGGGAGTAAAAGCTATTTCACATATCTCAGGCAAGGGGATCTGTGTTATATTGTTAATATCCCTTGATGAAACCTTAGAAATACCTAACACAATTTTATGTATATACCTTTGATTCAGCTACTTTGTCTTTAAAACTTTATTTTAATCAGGACGTTGTAAATGCACACAAAAATTTATCTACTGTATGTTCATACCAATATATTGAATAAAATTAGCTACCGTTGATTCTTGGAGGAGGAAATGGCAACCCACTCCAGTATTCTTGCCTGGAGAATCCCATGGATGGAGGAGCCTGATGGGCTACAGTCCATGGGGTCTCAAAGACTTGGACATGCCTAAGTGACCAAACCAACCAACCAACCATTCATTCAGGGCTTACCACATGCCCAAGTGTTATGCTAAGACTTCTATATACATCATCTCATTTGAGCCTTGTAAAAACTTCATGAGGTGCTCTGTATAACTTCCATTTGATAAGAGAACACTTAGTTTTCAAGGTTAAGTGAGTTAGCCAAGAATGCACCGGTAGTAAGTATGCAAATTCAAGCCATGAATTTCAAGACCCTGACATAACAGCAAAGAACAACCGAGACAGGGACTTCGCTAAAGGAATTATGGCATATCCAAGAAGGGATGGCTAGGAAGCACTGACAAAGGATAATGCAAAAAAGCAATTGGGAACATTGGAAAAACATTCACAGTGTGTCATAAATGTGTTACAATGTGAAAAAGGATGACTCAAAATAATATATACTCTGTAACCTTGTTGCTGTGCTCATTCACGTTCTACTCTTCGGGGCCCCATGGACTGGAGCCTACCAGGCTCCTCAGCCTATGGAATTTTCCAGGCAAGAATACTGGAGTGGGCTGCCACTCCCTTCTCCAGGGGATCTTCCCTTCGCAGGGATGGAACCCACGTCTCTTGTGTCTCCTGCATTGGCAGGTGGATTCTTTACTACTAGCACCCGCTGGGAAGTGTTGCTAAAATATACAATAAAATGCTACTATGCTCTGGCTCCAGATGTGGGTTTATAGGCAATTTTACTATTTTCTGTATAGTTTTCTATATTTCACGTTTGCTACAATTATACTTTGGTTTTTATAATTAGATACAGTGTTACTAAAAATAAGATGAATGAATTTCTAAATAAAGTACAAAGAGCATTTATTCCCATGGACTTTCTCCTGGGATACCTTCTACAGTGGCACATATTAATACAAAATGTGGAATGCGGAAGTTCAAAATCTTCATACCCAGACTTTTTTCATATTTGACTTGTGCCTTTTTAAAGGGATATACAAATCTTTCTTGGCTTCTTAAAAATGTGTGTAATATTTTGTTATTTGAGAAGAAATAGATACACATCCTAAAAGTAAAATTTTGACAGAAGGGGGCAAAATCAGGTTAGAAATTTTCCCTTCAATCTCACCACTGATCCACCTGTTTTCACTTCTCTGGTTGATTACCTACACAGCCCAGATAATATGCCCCTGTGTCTTTAAAGCATTTTACCACCTTCAAATAGGTGATAATTCTTTTGATTCTCTAATGTGAAAGATGAGGAAAGTAGCTGATCCAAAATAACATATGCTTTGTAATCTTAGTTTTTGTAAAATATACAACATAATTTTCATAAGTGCTGTCTCCAGATGTGGAATTTTTACTTTTTCTTTGGATACTGCTATTTCCTTTTTTTTCCCCATGATAACCAGGCCCAGACACTTTTATAGGTATATTTCCAAATTGGAAAAACTACAGTTGATGTTGAAGAAGTTATTGTAAGTTTTCTGAGCTGACCTGCGTAAAAACACAAAAAACAAAACCAATTCCCCACCCCACCCCCGTCATCTATCTCTCTATCTACCTGGAATCAAAACTGCCACAAATTAAAATAGAAACACAATTACTGTAGAAATAAAATAGAAATACACAAAATAAAATAGAAACACAATTCATCATATTGATATATCAAGTAGACTTTTAAAAATGATGTTAAATATTTCAACATGTTCAGTTCAGTTCACTCGCTCAGTCACGTCCGACTCTTTGCAACCCCATGAATCGCAGCACACCAGGCCTCCCTGTCCATCACCAACTCCCAGAGTTCACTCAGACTCACGTCCATTGAGTCAGTGATGTCATCCAGCCATCTCATCCTCTGTCATCCCCTTCTCTTCCTGCCCCCAATCCCTCCCAACATCAGAGCCTTTTCCAATGAGTCAACACTTCACATGAGGTGGCCAAAGTACGGGAGTTTCAGCTTTAGCATCAGTCCTTCCAAAGAAATCCCAGGGCTGATCTCCTTCAGAATGGATTGGTTGGATCTCTTTGCAGTCCAAGGGACTCTCAAGAGTCTTCTCCAACACCACTGTTCAAAAGCATCAATTCTTCAGCGCTCAGCTTTCTTCACGGTCCAAGTGTTACATCCATACATGACCACTGGAAAAACCATAGCCTTGACTAGACAGACCTTTGTTGGCAAAGTAATGTCTCTGATTTTCAATATGCTGTCTAGGTTGTTCATAACTCTTCTTCCAAGGAGTTCAGTTCAGTTCAGTTCAGTTGCTCAGTCATGTCCAACTCTTTGCGACCCCATGAATCGCAGCACGCCAGGCCTCCCTGTTCATCACCATCTCCCGGACTTCACTCAGACTCACATCCATCGAGTCCGTGATGCCATCCAGCCATCTCATCCTCGGTCGTCCCCATCTCCTCCTGCCCCCAATCCCTCCCAGCATTAGAGTCTTTTCCAATGAGTCAACTCTTCGCATGAGGTGGCCAAAGTACTGGAGTCTCAGCTTTAGCATCATTCCTTCCAAAGAAATCCCAGGGTTGATCTCCTTTAGAATGGACTGGTTGGATCTCCTTGCAGTCCAAGGGACTCTCAAGAGTCTTCTCCAACACCACAGTTCAAAGGCATCAAAGATGTGTATAAGAGACAGGGAGCCGACCAGCCAGTTCTTACAGCAAACACTCATCCTACACCCACAGGATTTCTCTTCTCCTCCTCCTCCTTTTTTTATTTTTCTTTTAAATATACACCCAGAACCTTCCAGCTTTTTTTTTTTTTTTTTTTTTAAAGAAGTTCTGAATGCTTTCAGTCTCAAACAAAGCTTTATAGATTTGTTGGCAGGAAATCCAGAATGGAATTTGCCGTTAAGTTGTAGTAAAGCAACTCTTCAAGCAAGAGGTACTGAACAATCAAACACTTCTAATGTCAAACCCCAACAAAAGCGTGCGTTGTTGCTGGAGAACCCCTAGTAGCACTAAGCTTCTTAGAGTGGGAAGAGTTTACAAAACCCTAACCCACTTCATTTCACAAGCTGTGTGCTATATAGAACTTTCCACAATCCATCAAAAGTAAGGTCTCTTGATAATACATTTCAACTCAAGTAGCTCCTTAATGGGCAAGTTTTGCTCTGAGAGAAAAGTGACAGCATTTTTTCTTTTTCAACTGAGAAAGTTCTTTATAATGACAAAGTTAAGTAGAAAGTGTAATTTTGCTCCAACTTTCACACCTCTCAGCTCCTGGAATGGAGCTAATATTTATTGAGCGCCTTTACGTGTGCCAGGAAGTCTGACAACAACCCGGTGAGATAGGTATTGCCACTATCCCCACTTTCCAGATAAGGGGACTGCGGCCCAGCAAAGTTAGTGAAAACGATCCAGGTCATGGGGCTTTTAAGACAGGGAAGCAGGATTTAAGCTCAGGGAGTTGGACTTCAATGCTCATGTTCCAAAGTGGTTGTATGGCTTTGATGAACTCTGAAAAATCTTCCATATTTTCAACATGATAAGAAAGAGGACTAACCAGTAATGAGTACCACTAGGAGCCAATATTGTACACACGCTTGAAAAAAAAAAAGGTCTCGCAACACCTTGATGAGTGCTGTTTCTTTCCTAATTTATGTATGAAGAGGTGGTCCCCAAGGGTTCATCTGCAGAGGACAGACAGGCGGTCAGCTTAAGATCCGAAATCAGGCGCACGAGGAAGAGCTAGACTGTCTTGCTTTTCTAGCAAAGGACTAAGCATATAGAAGGTCTTCCATAATGCTTTAGATTTTATAGGTCTCCACCTTCTTTTATTCCCTCTCTCTAATGGAAAGGACACTCATATGATTCAGTGGGAGAAGAATGTCTGACTCTTAGAGCTTGTAAATTTGTTTAAATAAAGTATTAACTTATAACCCAGATGTAAGGATCTGCAAGTAAATCAAAATGTCTTCCTATAAAAGATACTAAACACAAGGCCAGCTGGTAGGGAAGGCCTTCTATGACTCTGCAACTGTCTGTTGCTTCAAGATCACTGCAAGTATATATGGCATATCTGTGTATGACAGACTTCACATAGACAAGTATATGCCCAAGCACCCCTCTCTCCCCTTAACCCTGTGCCTTGTGCTCACTCGTGTCCAACTCTTTACGACCTTGTGGACTGTAGCCCTTCAGGCACCTTAACCCTGCCCCCTGGCAACTGTATTCTTCAAAATTTTCTCATAAGTCCCCAAACATATATTCAGTGGTCTCCTTACCACTCTCACTGGGTTATTGTCAGACCTCCTGGCACACGTAAAGGCATGAGTATGTGAGTCCAAGTTATGGAAAATTAGCAACAAAACAGAGGAAAGAAAGAAGACTGTGTGAAACAAGGTGACTGGGGACGATGCCACTGGTGTCGGAGCAACCGGTCCTTGGAGGCTGATTGGGCTGCAGCGTGGGTGAGGAGGGCGGCAATTCCCACCCTTGTTTTCTTCAGACTGAGGGCTGTTGCCGAGACAACTGGGTCAAGGGAACTGTGATCAATCCAACCTGGATGGAAGGTCTGACCCCTGGTGAGGACAGGTAGAACTCTCTGTGGAGGAGGTTCCTGAGACGTTGGGTGGAGGCCACAGCCTCCTCTGTCAACAGGCAGCATGGATGTGTCACTTGTAATTTCAGTCTCCAGGCTTGGCCTAGCACTCAGGAAGGAGAGAGGGGAAAGGAGGGGCAGGTGGAGGAAAGAATTTGTTCCACCTCCAGAGCTGGCTAGGAAATATTGCTAGAAATGCAAACAGGGGGAATTTTTTGCCATAAACTGCTTTGATTGCTTTTTAAAGGTATAGTGAAAGTGTTAGCTGCTTAGTCGTGCCCAACTCTTTGGACCCCATGGACTGTAGTCTGCCAGGCTCCTCTGTCCATGGAATTCTCCAGGCAAGAATACTGGAGTGGGTAGCCATTCCCTTCTTCAAGGGATCTTCCCAACCCAGCGATCGAACCAGAGTCTCCTGCATTGCAAGCAGATTTTTTACCATCTGAGCCACCCGGGAATATAGCAGGTTGGATAAACAAAGGAGCCTGGCAGGCTCTGTGGGGTCTGTGGTGTCGCAAACAGTCAGACACAATTGAACAACTAACACTTTCACATTGTTTTCAAAGACAATAAAAGTGTTTCTTGAATAACAGTCCTAAAGTTAGTGGTCCAGCAGGTTGAGACGACTCTGCTCTAAGACCTAAGTTACTGCCAGACTGTTGCTCCATTCCATCATGAGGAGTTTTCCTGTCTGCATGGTGGGATGAGTTGTAGATATATCTGTTTAGCAGCAAGAGAGCATCCCCCCTCTGTGGGTGAGGTGAACATTGTGCACGTTATGAGTGAGAATTTAGATACATGGGTACAGTCAGCAAGGGAGGTGGGAATTGCAGTGTGAGGTGTGTAGCCATGAGCCCAGCATTGCTGTTCTGATGGGATAACGGTCACCTGCATTCACTATGGAGCAAATACACATTGTCAGTAAGTATGGGGAAATACACAAAGCTCATTAGCAAACAAAGAAACACACATTAAAACTTACGTGACATAATACCTTTCATGCCTCAAGTAAGCAAAGATTCTTCGACATAATAATACAAGGTGAAATGTGACACTCTGTTAAATTGTCTGTGGGGATGAGGATGGACAGGCTTCCTTGAAAGCAATTTAGCTATTTAACCAAGACCTTAAAATATTCATAGCTTGGAGTAATAAGCAAATATATCTATATCAATGGATGATATAAGGAATTCAAAACTAGAGCCATGTGTGAGAATTATATTAATAAGTGCAAACATTTATTAAAGGTCTACTTTGAACCAAGATTATTGCTATGTCCTCTACTTATATTACCAAATTTAATTCTAAAATCTGGTTTTGAGATACTACTATAGTATTCCATTTTATTGATGTGCATATGGATTCAGAGAGGTTAAGTAACTTGTCTGAAATCACAGAGGTAGTAGATATTTGAATTGTGATTCAAATCACAATCCAGGTCTTTCTAACATCAGAGCCCTAGCTGTTGATAAAGTTCAGTGCAGTTCAGTCGCTCAGTCGTGTCTGACTCTTTGTGACCCCATGGACTGTGGCACGCCAGGCCTCCCTGTCCATCACCAACACACAGAATTTACTTAAATTCATGTTCATTGAGTTGGTGATGCCATCCAACCATCTCATCCTCTGTCATCCCCTTCTCCTCCTGCCTTCAATCTTTCCCAGCATCAGGGTCTTTTCAAATGAGTCAGTTCTTCACATCAGGTGGCCAAAGTATTGGAGTTTCAGCTTCAGGATCAGTCCTTCCAATGAATATTTAGGACTGATTTCTTTTAGGATGGACTGGTTGGATCTCCTTGTAGTCCAAGGAGTCAAGAGTCTTCTCCAACACCACAGTTCAAAAGCATCAATTCTTCAGCACTCAGCTTTCTTTATAGTCCAACTCTCATATCTATACATGACTACTGGAAAAACCATAGCCTTGACTAGATGGACCTTTGTTGTCAAAGTAATGTCTCTGCTTTTTAATATGTTATCTAGGTTGGTCATAACTTTTGATAAAGTTGACATTTTACATTATGGTGGAAAGGATGGGTTTTTAATGCATAGTGTTAGGAAAACTGACATTTCATTTAGAATAAAATTACCTCTTACACCAATGATTTGTAATAATTTTCAGTTCATGAATCACTTAAAGCATCTGATGAGAGATTGAAACTTTTCTCTCTTTCACATACATGCATACACACACCACAAACGCACACATCTATATACAAAGACATGTATGTATATACAGATTCTTCTATGTAGTTCCAATGGGTTTTAGAACCAAGAAGCCATGAACTTGAAAAGAACTCCTATCAAATGGTAATGTGAATTCCAGATGGATTGAAATTTTAAAACTAAAATTAAACATAAAAATAGCCTTTGTGTGCATGAAGAGATAGGGCACCTAAATCTCCAGCCTTGGTTCCTTAACATGCAAAAACTCAAATGAAATTTTTGGTCAATGCAATATGTATTCTATAAATGTTTCCAAATAGACATATCCATTGGTGAAAATAACTTCATAAATTTGGAGTTATTAATGAATTTCTATTCATAACACCAAAACAGACACCATGAGGAAAAGGTGAATAGATATAAGTATTTTAATTGTTTATTTGTTTTAATTTTAAAATTATGTTTTGTAGATGAAATAAGTATACATTGTGTTGAATTTCTCATTACTTAATATGACTAATTACCTAGCTATGTGATTAATGGAATTATTTTTAAATGTAAGTTTTTGTTGTTCTTGTTAACAACATAGCACGCCAGCTTGTCTACTTTCCTCCTTTAATGAGTCCTTTACTGAGCACTGACTGTCTTCTGAGCCGCATTCTAGACATGACGGTCAACAAGCTCAGGTCCACCTGGGGTAGACAGGCATACATCGGATGGCCGAGCCTGAAGCCTGCCCTCTGCCCAGTGAGTGCAGTGAGGATGCCTGCCGACGATTCAGACCGGGCAGAGGACCGCTCTTGGGTTTGTCCCTCGAGGGTGCTGAGGGATGAGTCCCCACAGGGAGAGCGGCAGAGGGAATTGAAACACAGAGCAGACAGAGTTGCAAAGCAAGGCAGCACAAGCCAGTGGGGCGGTGGGCGCTGACTGTGGGATCTGTGCTGTGTGCACAGAAGCAGACGCGTGCGACCCCATAGACTGTGCTGTGTGCACAGAAGCAGACAGTGGGCAGGGCCCAGCTCTCAGAAGCGCCTGTTTCCTGGAAGAGGTTTACGGAACGTTCTGCTTGGAGCAGGGACGTGTGGGGTTAGAGTGAAGCCATCTGCTGCTGCTGCTGCTGCTAAGTCACTTCAGTCTTGTCTGACTCTGTGCGACCCCATAGACGGCAGCCCACCAGGCTCCCCCATCCCTGGGATTCTCCAGGCAAAAACATTGGAGTGGATTAGTCCTGGGTAATAAACTCGGATTTCAGACGTGAATGTGCTTGGGGACTGAAATTTACTTGTTACAGGAGTAGTGTCCTTGGAAGGAGGTGGGAAAAGCTTTATGTGAGCCTTAATGAGTTTGGTTATACAGGAGTTTGATTTCCATCTCATAAATAATAAACAGCCCTCAATATGCTAATTTCAACTTCCCTTTCAATTGCTCATGTTCATCTTGCAAAAAAAGTAATCAAGAAAAATATGGGAAATGCCGTCTCCTTGTTGGAATGAAGCATTTCTTAGTTGGTACAATATCTTTGCTCCAAGGCTTAGAAACTTATTAACTGTCTCTGCCTCATTGGTTTTTCTATTTAGACAGTTCCTCCCCCATAATCTAATCAATGTTAAAGTGAAACATGACTTTAATTGAATAGCACATAATAAGGTTTGTTAACTTTGAGGTAGAATAATGACTAATTTTGAAACTGAGAAAAAAACTGAGAAATTATTTCTCCGTATTTCCTATGCATTCCTGTGCTCAGTCATTCAGTCGAGTCTGATTCTTTGCAATCCCATGGACTGTACCAGGCTCCTCAGTTCATGGGATTTTCTAGGCAAGAATACTGTAGTGGGTTGCCATTTCCTTCTCCAGGGGATCTTCCTGACCCAGGGACTGAGCTTGGGTCTCCTGTGTCTCTTGCAGGAGGACTTTTTAGCACTGAACCTCCTAGGAAGCCCCTATAGTTAGTCACATATCTTTATTGATAATTTTTTAAACATTTAAAGCATTTTAAAAATTGAAGTAGAGTTCATTTATAATGTGTTAGTTTCAGATGTACAGTAAAGTGATTCAGTTATACATGTATATATTCTTCTTCAGATTCTTTCCTGTTATAGATTATTACAAAATATTGACTATAGTTCCCTGTGCTATACAGTAGATCCTTGTTGTTTAGCTATTTTATATATAATAGTGTGTATCTGTTAATTCCAAACTCCTAATTTATCCCCCATATTCTCTATGGTAATGATAAGTTTGTTCTCTATGTCTGTGAGTCTATTTCTGTTTTCTAAGGAAGTTCATTTTCTCTTTTGATCATTTTTACTGTGGTATCTTTTATAAGAAAGATATTCAGTGTGTACGAGGGATAGATTGACTTTATCACGTCACTTGGGAATACAATGGAGATGGAGAAACAGGAAGCCACTAGGTTTTATTTATTTTTTATTGCCACAGTGTTTGATTTGGTCCTTTTCTCTTCATCCCAGTTCTACTGCCCAAGGTCAAGTCAACTGTAAAGCTCCCAAACTGGTGTTCTGTTCAAGTCCTTGTGATGCGACCCCATCCTTCTTGCTGGTCATGTTGTCCGCAGTTAATTCCCCTGGACGCCCGCTGAGCTATAGGGCTTCTCTGGCGGCTCAGTGGTAAAGAATTCAACTGCCAAAATCAGGAAGATCCCCTGGAGGAGGAAATGGCAACCCACTCCAGTATTCTTGCCTGGGAAATCCCATGGACAGAGGAGCCTGGCGGGCTATAGTCCACGGGGCAACAGAAGTCTCAGACACAACTTAGTGATGAAACAAAAACAACAGCTGTGGGTTCATGGAATACTCACAGCTCCTCAAACAGGATTTGCTCTGGGATCCTGCTTGTCTCTGCGTGTGCTTTTTTTTTTTTTTAGGCTTTATTGAATTTGTTACAACTTTGCTTCTGTTTCATGTTTTGGTTTTTGGCTATGAGGCATGTGAGGTCTTGGCTCCCCAAACAGGAATGAAACCCCCAACCCCTGCGCTGAAAGGCGAAATCTTAACCACTGGACCACCAAGGAAGTCCCACACTATTTCTTCTATCTGAAATTCTCACCTGTCTCCTCTCTGTCCATCTCACAGCGTAAGAATTAAGAAGATGTTAATTTTGCAGCTGGATGGTCATTATTCAAATCCCTGGGCTGCCACTGCCGAGCTGTGGATGCTTAGGCACGTTCATCTCTCTGGGTCTCATTTTCTTCATCTGAAATTGGAATAATGAAAGGATTCATTTCACAGAATTATTAGGAAAGTGAGATTAGACAATGCATGCGATTGGGTCAGTGCATAATGCATTCTAAATAACCAACACTGTTTACTGTTTTCACTCTTAAAATAATTACAATTATTATTGCTATATTTAAAAATTAATTTTTTGTCAGAAAAAATTGATTTACAATGATTTACATTGATTTGCAATGTTGTTCTAGTTTCTGCTGTACAGCAAAATGAATCAGTTATATTATTTATATATATATATATATATATATATAAGCATAAATCCACTCTTCTTTAGATTCTTTTCCCATATAGGTCACTACAGAGTATTGAGGAGAGTTCCCTGTACTGTATAACAGGTTCTTATTAGTTACCTATTTTATAATAGTAGTGGGTATATGTCAATCTCAATCTCTCGATCTATTGCCATTTATCAATGATCATTTTATTTCTCCCCTCTGTGTATCCATTTTGTTCCCTAGGTACACTCAGTCGCTCAGCCATGTCCAACTCTTTGGGACCCCATGGACTGTAACCCACCAGGCTCCTCTGTCCATGGAATTTTTCAGGCAAGAATACTGGATCGAGTTGTCATTTCCTATTCCAGGGGATCTTCCCAACCCAGGGATGAGTGGTAATAGACTCAGGAAGAAGGGAGATAAGATGTCTTTGGGAGGTTGGTTCATCCCTGTTCAGTCCCTACAGCAGCCCTGGAATTCCTAGAGATGCAGAGACCATTTTGGTGGTAGGGGATGACAGCTGATATCATATCATATCATTTTTGTCTTTCATAGCATTTCTCTGGGGCTTGGGTTCTCATGCTTGTCTTAAATTCAAACAAGCAACATCCTGCAGTGAGTGGAAACCTTCCATACTGAAGGTAAGGAAGTTTGACCTCAAGCTTTAACTCATCAAAAATCAGGTGATATCCTTGGACAAATAACTTCATCTCCCTGAGCTCAGCTCCTGGTTTATTATTAAAAAAAAAAAGAAGAAGAAGAAGAACGCAAAAAACAAGAGGATTACCTTATGTGGTCTCTAAGTATCTTTCCAGTCCTAGGGTTCTGTAGTTCTACATGGGGAAACTCACTGTTTCTGCTGTCTGCATACTCAGGCGGCTTCATGGTGTGTGCTGAGTCAGGCCAACTCCATCTGGGGGCATGCTGAAGCCACTGGTATCACTTCAGCTCAAAAGAGGACAGTGGCTTCAGAGTCTATGGGAGAGAGATGGAGAGGCCTCAGGCTTTCTAAGAGGCTGTTTTTCAGATGCCTGTGTGTACAGACATATATAATATACCTGTTTTAAAATACAGTTCAATACTATTTAACTAAGGTTGAATATTTATCCTCTATAGAAGTTTCCAGAATCTTTTTTTTTTAAAGGAGACTCTTGAGAGTCCCTTGGACTGCAAGGAGATCAACCAATCCATCCGCAAGAAAATCAATCCTGAATATTTGTTGGAAGGACTGATGCCGAAGCTCTAACACTCTGGCCACCTGATATGAAGAGCTGATTCTTTGGGAAATACCCCAATGCTGGGAAAGACTGAAGGCGAAAGAAGAGAGGGGGCAGAGGATGCGAGGATTAGATAGCATGACTGACTGAGTGGACAGGAGTCTGAGCAAACTCCAGGAGACAGTGAGGGACAGCTGCAGCCCGTGGGGTCACAAAGGGTGACAGCTTAGACACTGAACGACAACACAATACAGAACACCAGTATCTTTTATATTTAACTCAATTTTTATTTTACTCTGTCCTTACTTGGCAGTCCCTTCTCAGAAGAGACAATAGAAATGTTTGATCATGCTATTTAAGACATAAGGAATCAAAACAAATGAACACAAACATATAAGAATAACGAACGACTTCTAGAAACACTTTCAACCATCCAGTAAACTACCTTTCTTGAAGGGTACAGAAGCTTTAGGAGGCGTAAATTTCCCATCAGAGTTCCTTGATGTAGGTTTTCTTGAGTCTAATAAAGAAGAGTGAAAAGCCCGAAATAAAAACCACTTTGAAGACGCTCAGGGGCCCTAAGTGCAAGTCCCCTCTTAAGACGTCTTTATTAACACTCAAAATCCTCCCAGGTCCCTCGCCCACAGACGTGACATGGCTTTGATCGTCTCCTCACAGTGGGGAGACTTCTGTAGATTTCTTTCTGCACTTCGTGGAGTTTACAGAAATGGCACGAGTAGCTTCCACTGTATTTATCAAGCAAAAAGTAATTGAAAACAGCGGGTAGCAGTGCCTTAGTCCCTGAAAGAAGTCTGTTTGCCAGTTGATCCATGGAGTGCTGAGGCTGGGAGCTTCCATTATAGCTCCTGGGTGGTATTCAGGTTCAGTAAACCCCAGTGTGTCTGGGTAACTGGATTCCTAAATCTTAAGACTATTTTCATTTGCTAACGAAAGAACTGAAGTAGAATGGAATCTACTTAGAAAATGTGTTTTGCTTCTAAACATTTGTGAAATTGAACATTATTGGTGTGATTCTCAAAGGTCTTACTTAACTGTACATTAAAAAAAAAATCTTCTTTCTGCCTTAGGTAGTAAGATTCGAAATGAAACACTCCAACTAAAAATCTTAATTTATCTACTTAAAACAAGCAATTGTAATATATAGTGGAACTGTAACTTTGGTCTAGATTTTCCAAGTCACCTATAAATGTGTTATCATATTTTCATACTTTAAAAAAGAAAAAAACCCAAAATGAAACAGCAAAACATGGCAGTTAGGTTCAGAAACACAGGTGGAGTAACATGTCTAAAATTTCCTGGCTAATCCTATTTCCATTTACAGGACTGGATACTGAAGTCTCACAAATTCTAAGAATATCCAAGGAATTCTAATATAACAGCATCTATTCTGATTTTGGTTGCCTCTTACATACGAATATGGTACATAAATTCCTTGTTCAACCTTCTTCTCTGATATGAGAGTCAGAAAAATATGATCACCACAATGGGAGGCCAAGAAAATGACTTTGGCTAGTCCCCTGAATGTATTGACCAGGAGAGCTAAACCTTATCCCTTTGAGGGAGAATGGATACATATGTATGGCTGAGTCCCTTCGCTGTTCACCTGAAACTATCATGACATTGTTAATCAGCTATACTTCAACACAAAATAAAAAGTTAAAAAAAAAAAAACCCTTAGTTCTTATGGGTCATCGGAAACTACTTAAAGCAGGGGAGAGGCAAGACTGAAAACAACTGAAACTTGATTCTAAGCAGAAAACATCTTTGGGGCATTTAATCTAGAAAAAAAGGATATTTTTAAAGATATGCAATAATTTCCATAAAGAAATATTTTTCACAATGAAACCTGTTATATTGATTATTAGCTTGATGTTTGGTCAGCAACATTAACACAGTGATGGATTTGTGAAAATTCATACTCACGCAGTCAAGCTGGTCTCTTTATGACTATCCATTTACCATAAGGGTTTAGCTGACGGGTAGGGGCTCTAACTCTGGAGCAAAGATAGATGAACTGGCCCTTAAGATGCTGGGTTCCAGCCTTACAGACAATGTCTTAATAACACAGGCAGTGGATCTCCATTCACATGTAAGTATAGGGAGAGACGTTATGGGATTCACTACAGCAGAGAAAAGTAGTGCAAGTGTTAGGAAGAAATTCTTGACCATAACGATAGCAAAGTACAGTTCCAAATATGACGGGATGATGATGGAGTACTTGTCCATCACACAGGAAGAAGGAACACACAGTGCTGGGGTAACCTCTAGCCTTATGTGCTGTGATATTTTAAGGAAGAATGATACAACTTGGGACAAAGTTCACTTAACAAGCAGCAGTTCTTGATAATATTGCCTTGTTATCTGTGGCTGATTTTGTGGAGAAAGGACAATTAGAATCAAGCTCAAGAGAAAAGGATTGGGACTTCCCTGGTGGTCCAGTGATTAAGATTTCACCTTCCAATGTAGGGGGTGCTGGCTCCATCCTTGGTCAGGGAGCTAAGACCCGCAAGCCTCGGGGCCAAAAAAACAAAACGTAAAACAGAAACCATATTGTAACAAATTCAATAAAGACTTAAAAAATAGCCCACATCAAAAAAAAAAAAAAAAAAGAAAAAAAGATGTTTGGTCAGCAACATTAACACAGTGATGGATTTGTGAAAATTCATACTCACGCAGTCAAGCTGGTCTCTTTATGACTATCCATTTACCATAAGGGTTTAGCTGACGGGTAGGGGCTCTAACTCTGGAGCAGAAATAGATGTACTGGCCCTTAAGATGCTGGGTTCCAGCCTTACAGACAGTGTCTTAATAACACAGGCAGTAGATCTCCATTCACATGTAAGTATAGGGAGAGACGTTATGGGATTCACTACAGCAGAGAAAAGTAGTGCAAGTGTTAGGAAGAAATTCTTGACCATAACGATAGCAAAGTACAGTTCCAAATATGACGGGATGATGATGGAGTACTTGTCCATCACACGGGGGGAAGGAACACACAGTGCTGGGGTAACCTCTAGCCTTATGTGCTGTGATATTTTGAGGGAGAATGATACAACTTGGGACAAAGTTCACTTAACAAGCAGCAGTTCTTGATAATATTGCCTTGTTATCTATGGCTGATTTTGTGGAGAAAGGACAATTAGAATCAAGCTCAAGAGAAAAGGATTGGGACTTCCCTGGTGGTCCAGTGATTAAGATTTCACCTTCCAATGTAGGGGGTGCTGGCTCCATCCTTGGTCAGGGAGCTAAGACCCGCAAGCCTCGGGGCCAAAAAAACAAAACGTAAAACAGAAACCATATTGTAACAAATTCAATAAAGACTTAAAAAATAGCCCACATCAAAAA
>SJYX01014370.1:203319-226551 GCA_006410675.1 Oreotragus oreotragus
TCCTTGGTCAGGGAGCTAAGACCCGCAAGCCTCGGGGCCAAAAAAACAAAACGTAAAACAGAAACCATATTGTAACAAATTCAATAAAGACTTAAAAAATAGCCCACATCAAAAAAAAAAAAAAAAAGAAAAAATCTTTTAAAAGAAAAGAGAGAGAAAAGAGGATCTTGGGAGAAATATAGCCTTAATGACTGACAGAGCTGAAGAATCAGGCTTCCCTGGACTAGAGGAATTTGAAGTGCAAATACTGCTAAGAGTCCAAAGCTGAATAGCCCATATCATTAGGGCTGTGAACCAATATTGACAGTCTGGTGCCAGAAATGCCCATGGAAACACATGGGAACTTATACTCCATACATTAAACATGAACAGTGTTTTTAAGCAAGGTTACTAAGCTTTTCAGGTGGGACATGCATTTTTTTAAAAGACACATATGTAAAAACTTAACTGCAATTCCTGATGTTTGCTTTTCTTCTAAACCACCTGATTTTGGAAAGTTCTGACCAGCCTTTAGCCTGTCCCAAAGCCTGGTGCTTACTTTTTATGGCTCCTGCCTTTCCTAAAACTTCTAAGACTTATGACTTAGGGCTGTGCCTGGGGTGTTCTTACTTCCTGCTGGTGATAAGTGCTCCCTGAAGGTCACAGAACCACCTTCACAAAGGGGCAGACTCCCAGGACCTTGCTCCTCTTGCCCTGGGGCTGAGCTGATGGCCCTGCGGCTCAGAGAGTGCTTCGCAAACAGCTATTGCAACCTGCTTATCTGCTGGCACTTTAAACCACACAGTAAACCAAGCAAAGAATAAGTGATTTAAAAAACTTTAATTTCACTAAACTTCTTTACAGATATAGGTATGGGGACATTTTAGAAACTTTTGGGAAGGAAGAATAGAAACTAACTCCATTAAATATGTCAAGGAAAAACTAGGTGAAACCTTTGCTGCAGACCCATTGGCTGGGACCCTTTTTTTGCCTTTTGGATCTGTGTTTTGCTTGAAACTCAACATTCAAAAAACTAAGATCATGGCATCCAGTCCCATCACTTCATGGCAAATAGATGGGAAAACAATGGAAACAGTGACAGACTTTATTTTCTTGGGCTCCAAAGTCACTGCAGCCATGAAATTAAAAGATGCTTGCTCCATGGAAGAAAAACTATGACCAACCTAGACAGCATATTAAAACGCAGAGACATTACTTTGTCAACAAAGATCCGTCTATTCAAAGCTATAGTTTTTCCAGTCATCATGTATGGATATGAGAGTTGGACCATAAAGAAAGCTGAGTGCCAAAGAATTGATGCTTTTGAACTGTGGTGTTGCAGAAGACTCTTGAGACACTAAGGAGATCCAACCAGTCCATCCTAAAGGAAATCAGTCCTGAATATTCACTAGAAGGACTGATGCTGAAGCTGAAGCTACAATTCTTTGGCCACCTGATTTGAAGAACTGACTCACTGGAAAAGACCCTGATGCTGGAAAAGTTGAAGGCAGGAGGAGAAGGGGATGACAGAGGATGAGATGGTTGGATGGCATCACTTGATGGACTTAATGGACATGAGTTTGAGCAAGCTCCAGGAGTTGGTGATGGACAGGGAAGCCTGGTGTGCTGCAGGTCCATGGGATCGCAAAGAGTGGGACACGACTAAGCTACTGAACTGAACTGAAGACCTGTGTTACTGACAGAGGAAATGAAACCATTCTGGATCCATCCAAAGGTGGACTTTTTTTTCCTGTCCCCTCTTGCTCCTCTGACGAGGCCCTCTGACATCTTGCCCAACCTGACACACAAATCTGACTGGACTTCTAGACTATCTGGGCAGCCACCTCTTCCCCAGCTCTCCCAGCTGAAAGTCTTTAACTGGTCCTTTGAATTCTAACAGCTTTCTAGCTGTGTCTTTCTGTCTTGCTTTCAATGAGTATAATAACTCCCCTTGGAGACATTCACTCCTTGAGGCTCTGGTCTGGATTCTGTTTGATTCATTCCGTGCCTTCTCAGTTTCCCAGGGCTCCATTAAATATTTGTCATGCAAATTAATGGGCCTGTGATATCCTACTTGTGGATGCCCTTAAAACAAACTGTTGGGGATAAGCAAAAGGAAAAAGAATTCATCTCACACTAGCAGGGACCCCATTTGCCCAGAGGATGTTTTGTTTTCTCTTGTTCAGAAGATTTATTTTAGTTTAAGAGCCAAGGTATGTTTTTTTCCCTGGGTAAATTATGTGTGTGGTTCCTGCAGCAACAGCTCCAGTGGATGTTGACTCACTGCGGAGAGCAGGAGAGGAGGAAGGGGGACAAGCCCAGAGGAATGTCACAGTCAGCTGGGCGCCCACAGTCTGCCACTGCCCCATGGGGGTGGGGGGTGGGGTGGGGATGTGACCAAAGGCTGAGATCACCAGCTGAACCACACAGGAGAGGGCTGATAGGACCCAAAGTGGAAACATGAGCCAGAAATGCATGGTGTTTTAAAACAGNAGCTGGGCGCCCACAGTCTGCCACTGCCCCATGGGGGTGGGGGGTGGGGTGGGGATGTGACCAAAGGCTGAGATCACCAGCTGAACCACACAGGAGAGGGCTGATAGGACCCAAAGTGGAAACATGAGCCAGAAATGCATGGTGTTTTAAAACAGCACCATGGGAATTCCCTGGTAGACCAGTTGGTTAGGGGCTTCCTCGGATGGTAAAGAATCTGTTTGCAATGCAGGAGCCCTGGGTTTGTTCCCTGGGTTGGGATGATCCCCTGGAGAAGGGAATGGCAACCCACTCCAGTATTCTTGTCTGGAGAATTCCATGGATAGAGCCTAACCGGCTACAGTCCATGCGGTCACAAAGAGTTGCACATGACTGAGCAACTTTCTCTTTCCAGTGGTTAGGGTCCTGGGCTTTTACTGCTGTGGGCCAGGGTTCCATCTTTGTTTGGGGAACTAAGACCCTGCAACGTGCATAGTCAAAAAAAGGAAGAAAACTTCAGCACCACCACATCTGGTAAATGATGAAGCTCCCAGAAAACTCACAGTTTTTCTCCACAATGACTTCAACACAGGCCTTTTCCATTCAAATCTCTTCATATTGAATAGTAAGTACAAAAGAACTTGGCATAAACAAGGAGAGAGAACAGACCTGTATAGGAAAGAAAGGGAGAAAGATTTTTAACAAAGAAAGATAAAGGGACTTCGAGCTCTGACTGGAGCCTGAGATTTGCTTCTGGCCCTATCCCCTATTTCTTGTTTGTTTCTAGAAGCTCTGCTTCCTGAAAACAAGGTTCTTTATTATTATTATTATTATCATCTGTGACTCAGGGTATAGACTGGACCACTTTTTATATCCCATGAAGGAAGTGGGCTGGTAAAATCTGCCACTTACCCATGTCACAGAGGTAAGGAAGTGGCTTAGAACTCTTCCAGGCCTCAGGGTGCCTGTTTGTGAGTGACTTAAAAGTACTTAATGGCATCCTAGCAACCTTCTCATTTTCCAAAATAGGAAATGCATTCTTGAGAAAATCCTTCACATTCAATTTTCTTGGGGAGAAAAAAAAATTCCTCTGAAAATGTTCAGTTTCAGCATGAGACTCGCTGCTTTCCCTGACAGCTGGAGGTCACTCTAGTGATTCATTGGGTGCATTAAGTTAATATGTAACTTGAATAGCAAATGATGCCCAATGGCTGAGGTCAAAATGTTCTGTTTGCATGAGCTAATTTGCTGTAAGTTAATAGTTAAATCATTAGAAAATTGATACCCACTAAGAGACCTGAAAGAGAAGGTCCCGTTTCCAAAAGGTCACCTTATTTCTCCAAGTCTAAAGTGCACACTGGAGCAACTCCCAATCTCAGAGGAACAGGAAATGCTGTGGGCTTTCAGTTTTCTGCTTCAGTTGGCTTTACAGCAGGCACTCAGGAATTAACTGTGAGGGTGCTCGAGCTAGTTGAAAGCAAAGCATTACTTGTCCTAAAAAGACACAGTGGATCATGCCAAGGCTGGGTGATGTGAGGGCAGAATGAACCATTCGGCAATATGGTATTGCTGCAATGATGATAACCCATTTGTCTGTACAAGTGCCTTCTGTTGGTATGAGATCATTAAGCTTAACTGTATTGATATGTTCCCAATCATGTAACTAGTAGAACTGAAGAATATCCTGCCACCATGAAACATGCTGGAGGTTCACACCTGAGAGGTTCTTCAGGAAAGCTCCAATCCTAGTAACCCAGTCTCAATGCTTAGAACCACTCAAGGTGCTGTAAAGAGGGCTGGAGGGAAGGCTGTGAAACCCACAATTAATAAAACAGAAACTGAACAGGAACTCTGCACTCAGATCTTGCCAGACTAAGCCTCAAAGTCAATGTCCAATCACATATTTGAAGAATTAAAAAGCAAAAATAAACCTTCGAGAAAAACAGCTGAAATTGCCAAATAAGAACCCTGAACAAACTTCCTCATACTCGGTTCCCATACCAAATTGGCAGTTTTCCCCAGAGTTTTTTTCAAAGCCAAAATTGGTGAGAGTAAGCCAATCTTTTAACATAGGCACGTTTTACCTGGTTTTGGTTGACATTGTTGCAATAACATACAAGTGGTATCTGGCAAACTGGCAACACATGTTTAAAAATCAGCTTGCCAAAGAACAGTCTGGATAATTGTTAAATACTTCATTATATAATTGAGAGGGGACAGTCTGGGGTTGTAACTGTCTCTGCCTGCATGGATAAGGGAATTAGACATTGACAGAAATGGACCAGGTAGAAAAATTAAATGGCGATGCAATTTAATATTGTTTTTTTTTCTTTTTCTTAAATGTTGCAACAATATAAAAATCCTTTTGGTGTTAGGGTTCTTTCCCTGTTCTTGAACTTTCTGCCTTCCAACTTCCTAGAACAGAAAGGAGGAGATGATGTGAAAATGGATCTGTGATCTTCTGAAGATCCTACTTCCCCATAACTGGCTCTGTGTCTATTGATGATGCAAATACACTCTGAACTTCAGTTTTTACATCCTGAAAAATCTCAAAGAGATTAGATGAGGTGGTCCCAATCCTTTCTTTTTGTAAATTTCTGCCAGCGCTGGCTTTAAGAACAATGCTGGAGAAGCAGGGAGGTTCTCAGACAGAAACCAAGGTCTCATCCTAAATTCTCCTTTCTCAAGTTACAGCTTCTTCCACTTCTTTGTTGTTTGATTCAGGAACAGAGAGTCTAACTTGTGATTTCAGGATCAGCTAAGAATTTTTGAAGAAGCTTGGGGTAAAAAGAGGCTGTCTGCACTGAGAATGACCTCACCTTAGGAAACGGTGATTAAAGAGATCACTCTCTTGTGTATATGTACATATACACAATGGAATACTACTCAGCCATTAAAGAGAATACATTTGAATTACTTCTAATGAGGTGGATGAAACTGGAGCCTATTATACAGAGTGAAGTAAGCCAGAAAGAAAAACACTAATACAGTATACTAACATATATATGGAATTTAGAAAGATGGTAACAATAACCCTGTATGCAAGACAGCAAAAGAGATACAGATGTATAGAACAGTCTTTTGGACTCTGTGGGAGAAGGCAAGGGCGGGAAGGTCTGAGAGAATAGCACTGAAACATGTATATTATCATATATGAAACAGATCGCCAGTCCAGGTTCGATGCATGAGACAGGGTGCTCAAGGCTGGTGCACTGGGATGACCCAGAGGGATGGGATGGGGAGGGAGGTGGGAGCGGGGTTCAGGATGGGGGACACATATACAACCGTGGTGGATTCATGTCAATATATGGCAAAAACCACTACAATATTGTAAAGTAATTAGCCTCCAACTAAAGTGAATAAATTTTTAAAAAGAGAGAGAGATCACTCTCACTTGAGCACTTTAGTAAATTCTTTAAAAAATTTTTCCCTAGAAATATCTTGTTGGTTTGCTGGTGAAACAAGAAGAGGTACTAAAGTCTGCAGAGAAAAAAAAAACAAGAGGGGAAAGGTGTCAGGGAACTTAAGTCTCATGGTTGAGGTTTAGTTTTAAATCTACCTGATGGCTTTAGGAGAATAGGCTTGCAACCTGGAGATATTCCAGGAGTTAATAATTTATCTTTTTAATTTCATCTCTGCCAGCAAAATGAGGAGGTTAGTTTCAGATTGGGAGCCTAGGGATAGCAGAGTTAATTGATCTGAGATGGATGATACCAGTAAGGAATGAGCCTGATGATTGGTTTGTCCAATATGTATGTTAGTTAAGTTTTGTATCAGTAGTTTTCTTCAAGTATATTCTGTACATTTTTCTTAAGACTCTAGGTCTCTTATAGATTGCTAATATGAATGGCATCCATCTAGATGACAATTTCTTTGTTCTCAGCTATTTTTTGCCTCTGCCACTGGATTGGTGAACAGAGGCCAATGAAGCAAGAAGAAAATAGCAACAGAGAAAATTCCATATGATCATTTCCATCTTTTATCTTCTTCATAATTTACTATTTCCTCCTAAATTTTGTATCTCATTTTTCATTCTTGATACTATGTATTTGTTTTTTCTCTTTTTTCATTAATGAGCCCTTAAAACTTAGGAGTGTTATACTTTTAAAAATTAATGGAAAGAGTTTTTTTCATACTTAAAAAATTAGAAAGTTATTCTTTTGTTTTGGGGGTTTTGTTTGCTTGTTTTTGGCTGCACTGTATGGCTTGTGAAATCTCAGTTCCCTGACTGAGGATTGAATGGCAGTGGAGTCCTAACTACTGGACCAGCAGGGAATTCCTGAAAGTTATTCTTTTACATTCTCATTGATTTTCTTCCCAACCAGTATATATAATGTTACTCATTGACTGTATGTCCATGATCTTAAATCTAATTCATAGAAGAAAAGGAAAAGAGAAGAGTTCTTGAATTTCCACAAAAGTCTTTCAGGAGCTGGCTGGAATGGTGAATGGAATGGAGTAAAAACGGATAATATGTAAATGTGGTTTAAGCTAACATAATTTTCCGTCCCAAATTCTTGTTTATGGACAAGAACCCACCTGTAGTGAAATTCCATCAGCACCATTGCCAAGTAAGAATAAGGATATTATGATGAGTTTTTAATAAATGTAAATGTATTTGAGTTAAAGAACTGTCCTTTAAAAGTACCTTTGTATTTAAAAAAAAAATCCTTTTTTGTGAACTAATGATAATAAATGATAGTTTTTTTTTCTTTCATGTCATTTTGGGAATAANTAAGGATATTATGATGAGTTTTTAATAAATGTAAATGTATTTGAGTTAAAGAACTGTCCTTTAAAAGTACCTTTGTATTTAAAAAAAAAATCCTTTTTTGTGAACTAATGATAATAAATGATAGTTTTTTTTTCTTTCATGTCATTTTGGGAATAATAATCGAACAACCCAGCGTCAGATCATTTAAAAATGACTTAAAATGTCAGATAATTTTTTGAAATTTCACTCAGGAATAATCCAGAGTCTGGAAACCACTGGCACAGCCAGAGATAGGGGGACTTACATGAGTTTATGTAGTGTGTATTCATCTATGGTAGAGGTAAGGGGTGTTGTATCACACACTTCTGTGGTTGCTGTAACAAATGACCATGAAGTTGGTGGCTTAAAGTGGAACTGTATTCTTTTGCAGTTCTGGAGGCCAGAAGTCTGAGATGGAGGTGCCAAAGGGCCATGCTCCCTCCAGAGGCCCTGGAGGGGGACCCTTGCTTGCCTCTCCCAGTGATGCCATGCAGGGCTCTGTGGGGCTCCTGGCCACAGAGACTTTCTGTGTCCCCATTTCTTTGATTATGGGAAACAGCCTTCATTCAACCTCCATGACTTTCCCTGAGTTCCAATGGGCAGATTCAAGGAGTTGTTAATTAGGGAAGGAAGGGGACGGGAGATTAAGGTGAAGAAAACAGTCAAGAGCAGCCTTGGGGTGAGGTTCTGTTTCCCCGACAAAGGATACACACAAAAATAGCTTTGAGTTATTTTGCAAATATTGAAAGCCCCTCCAGGTGGAAGAACTTAATGATTAACAGTGGTATGCTGCCCACAAGCCTGTAGACCCCAGACCAGGTGGGTCTGAAGTTTCATGATGTTGATCTCATCACCAACCCATGAGAAGAATGTCGACAGAATGATCAGTCCCTCTTTGAAAAATTACTATAAATCACTAACAATCACTACCCTCCCCAGGAGTTTTGAGGGCATGAGCCCTCTGTGTCCCCCTTTGCCTGAAAAAGCAATAAAACTGTCTTTTTCTTCTTCACCCAAAACTCTGTCTCCTAGATTTGATTCAGCACCTGTGAACAGAGAAGCTGAGCTTTAGGCATCACCAGCTTCTAAGTGTCACCCTACGCTAGGCTTCCTCTGTGTTCTTCATCCTCTGCCTCCATCTTTACACTATTGCCTCTTCTGTGTGTCTCTTTGGGTCCAATCTCCCTCTACTTTTTAAAAATTATTAAAGTTTCCAGATGTGTCATGTGGCAGGTAGAATCTTTCTTCCTGGACCAGGGATTGAACCCACACTCGTTGCATTGGAAGCACCAAATCTTAACCTCTGGACCATCAGGGAAGTCCTAACTCTCCCTTTTTCTTACATGTCTAATCTTTCTGTGTCTAATCTCTGAGCTCTCATAAGGATACTTTCCATGATTTCACTTGTCTTAAGATACAGTCAACGAAAACCAGACCAGGAGCTGACTGTGGCTCAGATCATGAACCCCTTATTGCCAAATTCTGACTTAAATTGAAGAAAATAGGGAAAACCACTAGATCATTTAGGTATGACCTAAATCAAATCCCTTATGATTATACAGAGGAAGTGAGAAATAGATTTAAGGGACTAGATACTGGCTATAGCAGCTACTTGCCAGTTTGCTACAGGAGATGTTATTCTTGCTGCTAGAACATCACCATCTCAGTCCAGTCTCCTTCTGAAATGAGGAATCTAAAGATAATACTGCTGCGAGGATCAGTAACCCAGGATTTCTACTTGCAAGAAATTACATGCCTGACAGAGGCTTTGACCTCCAACTACCCACGTTTAGAATGACGTCCGGAAGTCTGAGGTTCTATGGTGATAACATCTGACTCTTCCAAATGTTAGCCTTTACTCCCTTAATCTCTGAGTCTCTGTTAAGACTGTGTTAATGATCCTAACATTCTATAGCATGGAAAACCCTTTATTCTCAATAAAAATCACTCATTCCTTCTAAAAAATCTCTGTGAATTAGTCTTTTTTGAGGTGTTATGGACTCTTTTGAGTCAACAGGGTGCTTGAACCTTGAGTTCTTCGATATAATACAATTATTTCTTCTTGTATTTGCACCAAAAATAGAACCTTCTCCAACTACTTCTTGTATCTCACATGCTCAGGCACTCACATACCCAAGCGCAAATCTCACAGTATTCCAGAACCATGCTGAACCGTGCAAATCTCACTGTGTCAAGAACGGAGCTGGAGGAGCAAGTGGAGGAGGAATGACACACATTCAGGTGGTCATGACAAAGTACATGAGAGACAATCTGATTTCCTGAAGGAGTAATGGAATAGAAGAGCTACTTTTCAGAAGTAATGAGAAATTGGAAGCAGAGTTGGGTGTTAGGCACTTGAGAATAAATAACTAAGGAATGGCTAAGTTAGAATGAAAATATTCTATGATATTATTTTCTTTTAATGGAATTGAAAATTGATTTTTAAAATTTATTTTTAATTGAAGGATAATTGCTTTGTAATTCTGTGTTGATTTCTGCCATACAACAATGCAAATTAGTCATCTTTGGAAGGAATGATGCTAAAGCTGAAACTCTAGTTCTTTGGCCACCTGATGCGAAGAGTTGACTCATTGGAAAAGACTCTGATGCTGGGAGGGATTGAGGGGCAGGAGGAGAAGGGGACGACCGAGGATGAGATGGCTGGATGGCATCACCCACTCAATGGATGTGAGTTTGAGTGAACTCCGGGAGATGGTGATGGACAGGAAGGCCTGGTGTGCTGCAGTTCATGGGGTTGCAAAGAACTGGACATGACTGAGCTACTGAACTGAACTGATATGCATATCCCCTCCCTCTTCAGCCTCCCTCTCACCCACTCCTATCCCATCCGTCTAGGTAATCACAGAGTTCCAGCTGGGGTCCCTATGTTAACAGCAGCCTCCCATTAGCTATCTATTTTACACATGAAATGCATATAAGTCAATGCTACTTTCTCAATTAGTCCATCCTATCCTTCCCCCACTGCCCACAAGTCCATTGTGTATGTCTGTGTCACCATTCCTTCCCTGAAAAATAGACTCATCAGTACCATATTCTAGAATCTACATATATGCATTAATATAAAATATCTGATTTTCTCTTTTGGACTTACTTTACTCTGTGTAACAAACAGGTCCATCCACCTCACTACAAATTACTTAAGTCCATTTCTTTTATGGCTGAGTAATATTCTATTGTACATATGCACCAAAAATTCTTCATCCATTCATCTGTGAATGGACATTTAGGTTGCTTCCATGTCCTGTCTATTATAAATAGTGCTGCAATGAACACTGGAGTACACGTGCATTTTTGAATTGTGATTTTCTCAGGGTATAAGTCCAGTACTGGAATTGTTGGGTCATTTGGTACTTTTATTCCCACTTTTAAAAGAAATCTTAATATTGTTCTCCATGTGATATGCTGGGCTGGATGAAGCACAAGCTGGAATCAAGATTGCTGGAAGAAATATCAGTAACCTCAGATATGCAGGTGACACCACCCTTATGGAAGAAAGTGAAGAACTAAAGAGCCTCCTAGTGAAAGTGACAGAGAAGGCAATGGCACCCCACTCCAGTACTCTTGTCTGGAAAATTCCATGGACGGAGGAGCCTGGTAGGGTGCAGTCCATGGGGTCACTAAGAGTCAGACATGACTGAGTGACTTCACTTACACTTTTCACTTTCATGCATTGGAGAAGGAAATGGCAACCCACTCCAGTGTTCTTGCCTTGAGAATCCCAGGAGCAGGGGAGCATGGTGGGCTGCCATCTATGGGGTCGCACAGGGTTGGACACAACTAAAACAACTTAGCAGCAGCAGCAGCAGTGAAAGTGAAAGAGGAGAATAAAAAAGTTGGCTTAAAACTCAACATTTAGAAAATGAAGATCATGGCATCTGGTCCCATCACTTCATGGCAAATAGATGGAGAAACAATGGAAATAGCTAGAGACTTTATTTGGGGGGCACCAAAATTACTGCAGATGATGATTTCAAGCATGAAATTAAAAGACATTTGCTCCTTGGAAGAAAAGCTATGACCAACTTAAACAGCATTACTTTGCCAACAAAGGTCTGTCTAATCGAAGCTATGATTTTTCCAGTAGTCATGTATGGATGTGAGAGTCGGACTATAAAGAAATCTAAATGCCAAAGAATTGATGCTTTTGAACTGTGATGTTGGAGAAGACTCTTGAGAGTCCCTTGGACTGCAAGGAGATCAAACCCGTCCATCCTAAAGGAGATCAATCCTGAATATTCACTGGAAGGACTGATACTGAAGCTGGCCACCTGAAGCAAAGTACTGACTCATTTGAAAAAAGCCTGATGCTGGGAAAGATTGAAGGCAGGAGGAGATGGGGACAACAGAGGTTGAAAAGATTGGATGGCATCACCGACTCAATGGACATGAGTTTGAGCAAACTCTGGGAGTTGGAGGAGATCAATCCTGAATATTCACTGGAAGGACTGATACTGAAGCTGGCCACCTGAAGCAAAGTACTGACTCATTTGAAAAAAGCCTGATGCTGGGAAAGATTGAAGGCAGGAGGAGATGGGGACAACAGAGGTTGAAAAGATTGGATGGCATCACCGACTCAATGGACATGAGTTTGAGCAAACTCTGGGAGTTGGTGATGGACAGGGAAACCTGGTGTGCTGCAGTCCATGGGGTCACAAAGAGTCGGACACGACTGAGTGGACTGAACTGATAATGACAGTATTGAATATTTTGCATATATTAACCTTTAGGAGATTAGTTTCAGTCATTTAATTGACAAATAGTTTTGTGTAGCTTTGAGAGGGTATTATCTTACTGAAGACAAAGTGGGAAAATTATAGGCAACTTTACTGCTCTCACAGGTTTTACAATCTAGCATTTGAAGCTAAAAAAAAAAAAGCAGGAAAAATATTAAGATGATTTCATACTGACAATTGGGGTAGGGGAATAAAACTGCTTAATAGAAAAAGAGTAAGGATTGAATTATTACAGAGACAGTTGAGGGAGGCATTTTGAACTTGTGAAAATGAGCTGATATCAATTGCAAAAGAAGATTTAAAAGGACAGTAGCAAGTGTAAAAAAGGAAGAGAAATGTTTTAAGTTTTAGAAGAATATGATTTATTAGACACATATGAGATAATTTATATATCCAGGAAGAGTATTTACATTTTAACTTTTAACATATCTTAAAATCTTGAAATGTTGTGACTCCAGTAAAGAACATTTGAGACACTCAGCTTTGGAAAAATTAGAAAATGATGACAGTCTATCCAAATACCTTATACTAACACAGCGATGTTTGACTTAATGTATACCAGACCACGTAACCTGCCTCTTGAGAAACCTGTATGCAGGTCAGGAAGCAACAGTTAGAACTCGACATGNCATCTCACACGCTAGTAAAGTAATGCTCAAAATTCTCCAAGCCAGGCTTCAGCAATACGTGAATTGTAAATTCCCAGATGTTCAAGCTGGTTTTAGAAAAGGCAGAGGAACCAGAGATTAACTTGCCAACATCCACTGGATCATGGAAAAAACAAGAGAGTTCCAGAAAAACAACTTCTGCTTTATTGACTATGCCAAAGCCTTTGACTGTGTGGATAACAATAAACAAAATTCTGAAAGAGATGGGAATACCAGACCACCTGACCTGTCTCTTGAGAAATCTCTATGCAGGCCAGGAAGCAACAGTTAAAACTGGACATGGAACAGACTGGTTCCAAATAAGAAAAGGTGTATGTCAAGGCTGTATATTGTCACCCTGCTTATTTAACTGATATGCAGAGTACTTCATGAGGAACGCTGGGTTGGAAGAAGCACAAGCTGGAATCAAGATTGCCAGGAGAAATATCAGTCACCTCAGATATGCAGAGGACACCACCCTTATGGCAGAAAGTGAAGAGAACTAAAAAGCCTCTCGATGAAAGTGAAAGTGGAGAGTAAAAAAGTTGGCTTAAAGCTCAACATTCAGAAAACGAAGATCATGGCATCTGGTCCCATCACTTCATGGGAAATAGGTGGGGAAACAGAGGAAACAATGTCAGACTTTATTTTTTTGGGCTCCAAAATCACTGCAGATGGTGACTGCAGCCGTGAAATTGAAAGACGCTTACTCCTTGGAAGAAAAGTTATGACCAACCTATCAGCGTATTGAAAAACAGAGATACTACTTTGCCAACAAAGGTCCATCAAGTCAAGGCTATGGTTTTTCCAGTGGTCATGTATGGATGTGAGATTTGGACTGTGAAGAAGGCTGAGCACTGAAGAATTGATGCTTTTGAACTGTAGTGTTGGAGAAGACTTGTGAGAGTCCCTTTGACTGCAAAAGATCCAACCAGTCCATTCTGAAGGAGATTGGCCCTGGGATTTCTTTGGAAGGGATGATGCTGAAGCTGAAATTCCAGTACTTTGACCTCCTTATGCAAAGAGTTGACTCATTGGAAAAGACTCTGATGCTGGGAGGGATTGGGGGCAGGAGGAGAAGGGGATGACAGAGGATGAGATGGCTGGATGACATCACTAACTCAATGGACATAAGTCTGAGTGAACTCCGGGAGTTGGTGATGAACAGGGAGGCCTGGCATGCTGTGATTCATGAGGTCGCAAAGAGTTGGACATGACTGAGCTACTGAACTCAACTGAACTGAACTAAGATCCTTTACTTAATCACACCTGCAAAGACCCTTTCTCCAAACAATATTTACACATTCTAGGGATTAGGGTGCCAACATAGTTTGGGAAACAGCTATCAGACTACCCCAGGCATCCTACCTGACCTATTCTAGCCAAGCTCACTCCCAGGTCACCTGGATGTGTCCTGGACTAGAGAGAGGCAGATTTAGGTGCTAGGATGGAAACGTCTTCAGGCGGTGCCGTAACCGTTTTTTTTTTTTTTTTTTAATGTCAAGTTATGAAGAATCCTGGTATCCCTGGGATAAAGCCCACTTGGTCATGGTGTATGATGTTTTTAATGTGTTGCTGGATTCTGATTGCTAGAAGTTTGTTAAGGATTTTTACATCTATGTTCATCAGTGATATTGGCCTGTAGTTTTCTTTTTTTGTGGCATCTTTGTCAGGTTTTGGTATTAGCATAATGGTGGCCTCATAGAATGAGTTTGGAAGTTTACCTTCTTCTGCAATTTTCTGGAAGAGTTTGAGGAGGATAGGTGTTAGCTCTTTTCTAAATTTTTGGTAGAATTCAGCTGTGAAGCTGTCTGGACCTGGGCTTTTGTTTGCTGGAAGATTTCTGATTACAGTTTCAATTTCCATGCTTGTGATGGGTCTGTTAAGATTTTCTATTTCTTCCTGGTTCAGTTTTGGAAAGTTGTACTTTTCTAAGAATTTGTCCATTTCTTGCACGTTGTCTGTTTTATTGGCGTATAATTGCTGATAGTAGTCTCTTATGATTCTTTGTATTTCTGTGTTGTCTGTTGTGATCTCTCCATTTTCATTTCTGATTTTATTGATTTGATTTTTCTCCCTTTGTTTCTTGATGAGTCTGGCTAATGGTTTGTCAATTTTATTTATCTTTTCAAAAAACCAGCTTTTGGCTTTGTTGATTTTTGCTATGGTCTCTTTTGTTTCTTTTGCATTTATTTCTGCCCTAATTTTTAAGATTTCTTTCCTTCTACTAANCTAATTTTATTGATTTGATTTTTCTCCCTTTGTTTCTTGATGAGTCTGGCTAATGGTTTGTCAATTTTATTTATCCTTTCAAAGAACCAGCTTTTGGCATTGTTGATTTTTGCTATGGTCTCTTTTGTTTCTTTTGCATTTATTTCTGCCCTAATTTTTAAGATTTCTTTCCTTCTACTAATCCTGGGGTTCTCCATTTCTTCCATTTCTAGTTGCTTTAAGTTAGAGTTAGGTTATTTATTTGACTTTTTTCTTGTTTCCTGAGGTATGCCTGTATTGCTATGAACTTTTCCCTTAGCATTGCTTTTACAGTGTCCCACAGGTTTGGGGTTGTTGTGTTTTCATTTTCATTCATTTCTATGCATATTTTGATTTATTTTTTTATTTCTTCTGTGATTTGTTGGTTATTCAGCAGCATGTTGTTCAGCCTCCCTATCTTGGAATTTTTAATAGTTTTTCTCCTGTAATTGAGATCTTATCTTACTGCATTGTGGTCAGAAAAGATGCTTGGAATGATTTCAGTTTTTTTGAATTTACCAAGGCTAGATTTATGGCCCAGGATGTGATCTGTCCTGGAGAAGGTTCCATGTATGCTTGAGAAAAAGGTGAAATTCATTGTTTTGGGATGAAATGTCCTATAGAGATCAATTAGGTCTAACTGGTCTATTGTATCATTTAAAGTTTGTGTTTCCTCATTAATTTTATGTTTCGTTGATCTATCCATAGGTGTGAGTGGGTATTAAAGTCTCCCACTATTATTGTGTTATTGCTAATATCCCCTTTCATACTTGTTAACATTTGTCTTACATATTGTGGTGCTCCTATGTTGGGTGTATACGTATTTATAATTGTTATATCTAATTCTTGGATTGATCCTTTGATCATTATTTAGTGTCCTTCTTTGTCTCTTTTCACAGCTTTTGTTTTAAAGTCTATTTTATCGGATATGAGTATTGCTACTCCTGCTTTATTTTGGTCTCTATTTGCGTGGAATATCTTTTTCCAGCCCTTCACTTTCAGTCTCTATGTGTCCCCTGTTTTGAGGTGGGTCTCTTGTAGACAACATATATAGGGGTCTTGATTTTGTATCCATTCAGCCAGTCTTTGTCTTTTGGTTTAGGCATTCAACCCACTTATGTTTAAGGTAATTATTGATAAGTATGATACTGTTGCCATTTACTTTATTATTTTGGGTTCGGGTTTATACACCCTTTTTGTGATTCCTGTCTAGAGAATATCCTTTAGCATTCAACATCTATTTATGATAAAAACTCTCCAGAAAGCAGGAATAGAAAGAACATACCTCAACATAATAAAAGCTATATAAGATACCTAGGAATCAACTTAAGGAAGCAAAAGATCTATATTCTGAAAACCATAAAACTTTGATAAAGAAAATTAAAAATTATATGCAAAAAGGATAGCTATCCCATTCCCTTGTATTGGAAAGGTTAATATTATTAAAATGGCCATAATGCCCAAAGAAGTCTACGGATTTAATGCAATTTCTATCAAAGTACCCATGATATTTTTCACAGAACTAACCAAAGACCCTAAAATTCACAGAACAAGAACAATCTTTAAATAATTCTAAAAGTCATAGAAAAATAATCTTAAAACTAGAACAACAAAAGGCCACTAATTGGCAAAGCACTCTTGAGAAAAAAATGATAATGCTGGAGATATAATTTTCCCAAAGTGACTATATTGTAAAACAACAGTAATCAAAACAGCACAATATTGGCATAAAAAGACACATAGATCACTGGAGCAGAAGACAGAGTCTAGAAACAAACCTCCACACCAATGATCAGTTAATTTATGACAGAAGAAGCTACTATATATCATGTAAGAAACGAATCACCAGTCTATGTTCGATACAGGATGCAGGATGCTTGGGGCTGGTGCATGGGGATGATCCGGAGGGATGATGTAGGGTGGGAGGTGGGAGGGGGGTTCATGTTTGGGAGTTCATGTACACCCATGGTGGATTCATGTCAATGTATGCCAAAACCAATACAGTACCGTAAAGTAAAATAAAGTAAAAATAAAATTTTTTTTAAAAAGAAGCTAGTATATACAATGGTAAAAAGACAATCTCTGGGAAAACTGAACAGCCACATATAAATCAATGAGATTGGAACATTCCCTCACACCATACAAAGAAGTAAATTCAAAATGGGTTAAAGACATAAATGTAAGACCTAAAAATTAAAACCTCTTAGTAGAAAACATTGGCAGAAACTTCTTTGACATAAATTGTATCACTATTTTTTTTTTTTTTAAATCTGTCTCCTAAGGCAAAAGCAATGAAAGCAAAAGTAAACACCTGGGACATACTTACACTTAGAAGCTTTTGCATAGAAGCAAAAGAAGCAGATAAGGTAAAAAGGTATCCATTCTCTGCAGAATGGGAGAAAATACGCAAATGATGTGACTGACAAGGTGTGAATATTCAAATTATGTAAACAGCTCAAAACAGAAAGGTTGAAAGACCCAATCAAAAAATGGGCAAAAGACCTGAATAGCTATTTTCCAAAGAAGACATACAGGTGGCTAACAGGACAAGAAAAGATGTTCAATATTACCAATAATCAGAAAAATGCAAGTCAAAACAATAATATAATATCAACTTACATCAGTCAGAGTAGCCATCATGAAAACAATCTATAAATATCAAAAGTTTTAGAGGATGTGGGGAAAGGAACCACTTGAACACTCTTGGGGAATGTAAATTATTGGTGCAACCACTATGGAAATCAGTATGGAGGTTCCATAGAAACCTAAAAATAGGACAGCCATATGGTCCAATTCTACTCCTGAGTGCACATTCAGAAAAAGTGAAAACACTAATTTGAAAAGATACATATACTCCAATGTTCATAGCAATACTGTTATAATATCTCACATAGGGAAGCAACTCAAAGGTTCCTCGAAATATGAATCAATTAAGAAGATATGGTGTACATATACACACAATGGAGCATTCAGTTCAGTTCAGTTCAGTTGCTCAGTCGTGTCCGACTCTTTGGGACCCCATGAATCACAGCACATCAGGCCTCCCTGTCCATCACCAACTTCCGGAGTTCACTCAGACTTGTGTCCATTGAGTCTGTGATGCCATCCAGCCATCTCATCCTCTGTCGTCCCCTTCTCCTGCCCCCAATCCCTCCCACCATCAGAGTCTTTTCCAATGAGTCAACTCTTCGCATGAGGTAGCCAAAGTACTGGAGTTTCAGCTTTAGCATCATTCCTTCCAAAGACATCCTAGGGCTGATCTTCTTCAGAATGGACTGGTTGGATCTCCTTGCAGTGCAAGGGACTCTCAAGAGTCTTCTCCAGCACCACAGTTCAAAAGCATCAATTCTTCAGCGCTCAGCTTTCTTCACAGTTCAACTCTCACATCCATACATGACCACTGGAAAAAACCATAGCCTTGCCTCGACGGACCTTTATAGGCAAAGTAATATCTCTGCATTTCAATATGCTATCTAGGTTGGTCGTAACTTTTCTTCCAAGGAGTAAGCATCTTTTAATTTCGTGGCGGCAGTCACCATTACTCAGACATTTTATGTGCAGTAAAATGGATGGATCTAGAGAATATTATGCTTAGTGAAAGAAGTTCAGGCAGAGGAATAAGTCAGACAGAGGAAGACAAATACTGTATTACTTCACTTATATAAAAACACTAAAAATTGTAAAATGAAAGTACATGCAAGACAGAAGAGACCCAAAGATACAGAAAATAAGCTTTAGGTTACCAAAGGAGAGACAGAAGGGGAGGGACCAGTTAGTGCCATTGGATTAGCAGATGCAAACTACTGCTTATAAGCAGATGAGCAATACAGATATACTATATGGCATGGTGAATTCTTTATTATGTTATTTTAATATTTAATGAAATATAATCTTCAAAAACACTGAATGATTATGCTCTACACCTAAAACTAACACAATATTGTAAATCAACTATAGCTGAATAAAAAAGAAAACTTCCAAATTTGGAGCCTGCTAGATTCTGAAAATGATGAATGAAAGTAAAATCTATACAAGATATGCAAAAAAAAAAAAAAGTCCACAAACAAAAATATTTGGCCACATCCTTGATGATGGAAAGGTCTGGTGTTCCTTTAGAGTGAGGAAAAAGGGTATGTTTGGATTTAGGCATCTACAGATAGAGAAACATTTATAAATATGTAGCTGTAAAAGGCAAATGGCAACCCACTCCAGTGTTCTTGCCTGGAGAATCCCAGGGATGGGGGAGCCTGGTGGGCTGCCATCTATGGGGTCGCACAGAGTCTGACATGACTGAAGCTGCTTAGCAGCAGCAGCAGCAGCTGTAAAACAAGATTTCTAATCCTAACACTATTGACAGCTTGGACAAGATGTATTCTTGGTGAGAGCTTCTTTGCGAATACAGAATCATCAGCATCTTTGGTTTCTATAAATGAATTTGCAATGATTCAAGAAAGGAGCTAGGAATATTCTTTTCTTATGGCCAGAGGCAAATGATTTAAGAAAAGAGAGAGAAAAGGGGCAAGGTTTTTCTACATTTCTTCTCACGTTTTTAATATAAGATATATATTAAATGATAGGAAATTTTGAAAATGGGTATCTGTTTAGAGGCACATGAGTCTACTGAAAAAGTTCTCTGGCAGAGCAAATTAAAATGATGCTCTTTAAATATCTCCAAACTAACTAGCTACTTTTTAGGCAAATTATCGATTGTCAAAAGTGACCAGCACATCATGTTGCTTCCATATTTGTTGCCTATGTCAGGGAATGAATGGTGTGCTCTGCCAATTACTGACAGTGTATAAAGGTCCATGGGAAGGAGGAGACACACACACTTCAGAAACATCACCTTGCAGTCCACCTGAATCTGCTCCCCTTGACGACATGTGTTGTAACTACTACGGCAACTTCGATGGCTGTTGCTGTGGAAACAGCTATAGCTGTGGATTGAGCCCCTATTATGACTGCGGTTATGGAACCAGATGTGGCTGTGGATATGGGACTAGCTGTGGATATGGTTCAGGATATGGCTGTGGATTTAGCCCCTATTCAGGCTGTGGATACAGCTCCCATTATGGCTATGGTTATGGAACCAGATGTGGCTGTGGATACGGCTCTGGCCACGACAGTTACAGGCCAGTCTGCTACAGGAGATGTTATTCTTCTTGCTGCTAGAACATCACCACCTAAAACACCATTTATGTCTGAAACCACACATCTAAGATAATGCTGATTCAAAGATTGAAAAGTTATGATTTCTATATGCAAGAAATTATATGCAAGACAGAGCTTTGACCTTCGACTACCCATTTTTAGATTGGCATCTTTGAGGCCAGAAGCTCCATGGTGGTATCATCTGCCTTTCTTCCAAATGTTAACCTTTACTCTCTTAATCTCTGACTCTCTGTAGTAATGATCCTAATACCCTACTTTTGGGGAAGTCGTTGTTATCAATAAAAATGGTTCATTGTTTCTAACAAGTCTCTGTGTATTTGCTTGTGCATAGTTTTTGTTTTGAGGTGTTATGGCTTCAGTTGAAAACTGAGCAAAGGTGAAGCTGAACTTTGAAGTTCTTCTTGATATAAGCATTTCTTTTTATACTTGCATCAGATATAATGCCTTTCCCACCTATTTCTTGTTTTTCACATACTTAGGCACTCACATATATAAGCACAAATCTCAGTATTTCAGGACTGTGCTTTGCAAATCTCTCTGTGTCTGGGATGGAGCTGGAGGTGAAAGAGGAGGAATGATACTTTATTCAGGAAGTTAATGCAAATTCCAAAATAAACAAGAGGTGGCCTGAGTACTTAAAGGAATAATGGAAAGAAAGGGAAATTTTCCATCATATATGAGAATAAGAAGCAGAGATAGGTGTAAACCACATGAGACTAAATAATGCATGTAAAAGTCAAAACATTCTATCATATCACCTGCTTTTGATGGAAATGCAAATGTATTTGTTTGTATATATTGATGTTGAAATTGTTTTCAATCACTTGGTTGATCAATAATTTTGAGTAGTTTTGAAAGGGTCTCATCCTAGACACTGAAAACAAAGTAGAAAAATTATAGAAAAATTTTCTACTCTCAGTGTTTACATTCTAGTAGGTGAAGAATAAAAAAATG
Organism: Oreotragus oreotragus; assembly: GCA_006410675.1. Taxonomy (NCBI): domain Eukaryota; kingdom Metazoa; phylum Chordata; class Mammalia; order Artiodactyla; family Bovidae; genus Oreotragus; species Oreotragus oreotragus. The sequence goes on from SJYX01014370.1 coordinate 224,298, forward strand.
AAAAATAATTGAGATAATTTCAAACTGACAGTTGGGATGTGGGAATAAAACCGTTTAGTGGGAAAGAGAGTAAGGATTGAAGCATTAAAGAGATATTTCAGGGAGGTATTTTCACCTTGTGATATCTCATGCCAGTTACAAAGAAGGATTCAAAAGGACAGTAGCAAACGTAAAGGGGAAAAGAAGTCCATGAAGTTTTGGAAGAATACGATTTAGTAAGCATGTATGAGATAGCTTACTTATCCAGTAAAGAGTCTTCACAAACTAACTCTTAACATACCTTCAAATTCTGAAACATTGTGACTCCCTTAGTTAAAGAGGGCTTCCTTGGTGGCTCAGACAGTAAAGAATCTGCCTGCAGCACAGATCTGGGGTCAATCCTTTTGTTGGGGAGATCCCCTGCAGAAGGCAATGACTATCCAACCCAATATTCCTGCCTGAAGTATTCCATGGATAGAGGAGAGTGGTGGGCTACAGTCCATGGGGTTGCAAAGAGCTGGACACATCTGGACAACTAACACTTTCATAATTTCACTAGTTAAAGAACACTTGAGACATTCAGCTCAGTGAGATGACAAAATAGTGATAATCAATCCAAATATCTATTAGTTTGTAAATGACACACAAATATTTGAACAGAAATTTGATTTAATCTATCAATTTTTATTAGAGAAATATTAATTGAGCCCAACTTATGTGCAAGGTATTATAACCAGAGCTGGTTATTCCATGATGCACAGAATAGAGGTGGTTCTGCAGGCATCATTAGGTATGGAGAGGCTTGAGTGAAAAGGTTTAGAAATAATGCAATAAAGATGGAAGACTTTTCAGTAAACCAGGGGAATTGTGGCCAGAAATTCTGCTTTGGCAGTGGCATTGAAAAGCAAAGTGTCTACTGTAGAGAATTTGTGAAGCAAACTTAAAATTTCAAATTGCAAGGAGGACAGGAAAAGTAAGAAAACTGAAGCATAATGATGATTGGAATGATATATTTTCTTTATGCCTATCATTCATGATTAAACATACCAAAGTCAGAAGATTATACTAGTGATCAATAGATGAAAAAAAAGGTTGAATGATTTCTCAGCTGAGGAATTAATGCCTAATAAAGAGAATTTGTGAAGCAAACTTAAAATTTCAAATTGCAAGGAGGACAGGAAAAGTAAGAAAACTGAAGCATAATGATGATTGGAATGATATATTTTCTTTATGCCTATCATTCATGATTAAACATACCAAAGTCAGAAGATTATACTAGTGATCAATAGATGAAAAAAAAGGTTGAATGATTTCTCAGCTGAGGAATTAATGCCTAATATGGAAAATTCTCAGAAAATAGAATCAGAAGCTTGATGAAAGTTCCTTCTGAAGACATTCAATAAAGTACTGGATTATCACTCATTTCCCTGTTGTTGAAATTTGAGTATACATTAGATGATTTCATGGTTTTTATTCTAAAAATAATAGCAAGTATTGGAATCTGCTTAATTATGAAAGATAGTGGTACACTTAAGCAAGTGAGATAAGCAAAAATAATACCTCCCTCCCACCAAACTTTAAAATGGAGCAATCGACAGTGCCAGTCAATTGTATAAAGTCTAATGAGCTTTTGAATTTGTAGATCAAACTGGGGAGAACTGATAGATTTGCAATATGCTAATGGGTCTAGTCTGCCTAATTGTTACTTATATCTTCTTCAGTTTTTCTTAATAATTTTCTGTAGTTTTTAGTGTAGAGGTTTATCTATTTTTTATAAAATATATTCCTAGGACTTTGGTGGTTTTTAATGATATTACAAGTAATAAATATGTTAAAACTTTTTACTTTTGTAAGTTCCTCTGTTGCAAATAAATGAAAATCCAACTGAAAAAAAATAAAATAGAACAAGTAAGAGAGTTCCAGAAAAACATCTACTTCTGCCTTATTGACTACGCCAAAGCCTTTGACTGTGTGGATCACAGTAAACAGGAAAATCTTTCAAGAGGTGGGAATACCAGACCACCTTGCCTGCCTCCTGAGAAACCTGTATGCAGGTCAAGAAGCAGCAGTTAGAACTGAATATGGAACAATGAACTGGTTCCAAATTGGGAAAGCAGTAAGTCAAGACTGTATACTGTCACCCTGCTTATTTATCTTCTAAGCAGAGTACATCATGCAAAATGCCAGGCTGGATGAAGCACAAGCTGGAATCAAGATTAGTGGGAGAAATATCAATAACCTCAGATATGCAGATGACACCACCCTTATGGCAGAA